>CM046876.1:367703488-368241244 GCA_025667525.1 Glebionis coronaria
ATACTAAAGTTAAACATTGTCCTCAATGTTTCGAGTCTAGGGGTGCAAACACCCCCATACTAGAGACGTAGTCGAATGCCTAATCTAGCATGGAAAGGGTGTAACCATTAAATTTAAAGCCGTTTATGAATTGTGCTAAAAACCTAAGGTTAGAACATCAAAGGATATATCATGGATATTGAGAAAGTCTTCAAAGCAAACGATCGAGTGCTCCCATAAAACGAACACGAGAGGCACCAATCGTGAACATCATGATCATCTAAAGTTCACAATTCACAAACAACCACGGAACAAAGGCTGGAAGGGCACAAATCCCCACACGTAAGCTACATTAGAAAGCGATAATATGTACATAGGATAACCATGGGACTCCCCCACGAGGCACCTCGTTTTTGATTACCGAGTCATGAGCTCGACTCGATCCCCTCAATACTAATTATCATTGGGGAAGGTGACTTGGTCGAGGTAGTTCAAGGATGGAACTTCCCCGCCAAAGTAGTGCTTCAACCTATGTCCATTCACCTTGAAGTTAGGACCATCATCTTGAGCTAGCTCGATGGTCCCATACGGAAACACTTGAGTCACGGTGAATGGACCGGACCAACGGGATTTCAACTTACCGGAAAAGATTTTCAATCTTGAATTAAAAAGCAAAACTTGATCCCCAATGTTAAAAACCCGGTTTTTAATTTTAGAATCATGCAACTTTTTAGTTTTTTCTTTGTAAATCAATGAATTTTCATAAGCAATATCCCTCAATTCATCTAATTCATTTAATTGCATTTTCCGGTGTTTTCCCGCCGTCTCCATATCATCATTACAATGCTTTAGGGCCCAATAAGCGTTGTGTTCTAATTAGATAGGCAAATGACAATTCTTTCCATACACAAGCTTATAGGGAGTGCACCCAATGGGCGTCTTATGAGCGGTCCTAAAGGCCCATAAAGCATCGTCTAACTTATCCGACCAAGATTGTCGGTTTTCCCCAACGGATCTTTCCAAGATCCTCTTCAACGCTCGGTTTGAAACCTCGACTTGCCCACTCGTTTGTGGGTGATAAGCCGTAGAAAGACGATGTGTAACCCCATATTTCCTTAGAACCCTTTCAAATTGGTCGTTACAAAAATGGGTTCCACGATCGCTTATGATAGCACGAGGGGTTCCAAACCGAGAAAACAATTGTTCAAAAACTTGACTACCACACGAGCATCATTGGTGGGCAAGGCCTTTTCCTCCACCCACTTAGAAAGGTAATCAACCGCAACGAGAATGTACTTATTACCACGAGATGATGGGAACGGACCCATAAAGTCTATACCCCAAACGTCAAAGATCTCACACACTTGGATGATATTTTGTGGCATTTCATCTTTTTGTGAGGCTTTTCCTTGTCGTTGGCATGCATCACACGACTTCACAAGATCTTGTGCATCTCGGTAAATAGTAGGCCAAAAGAAGCCGGCATCAAACACCTTCTTAGCCGTGAGATTAGCACCATGGTGACCACCCGTGGGTCCCTCATGACAAGCTCTAAGGATGTTAGAAGCTTCGGTGCCAAATACACAACGGCGGATGATTTGATCCGCACAAGTTCGAAACAAGTAAGGGTCGTTCCAAAAGTAGAACTTGACGTCACGAAAGAATTTTCGTTTTTCTTGAGTCGTCATACCCTTAATGATGAAGTTACCCGCATGGTAATTTGCAAAGTCCGCAAACCATGCGGTAGAAGAATCAAGCTTAGAATTCACTACACCAAGTGTCTCAAGCGGAAATGTTTCGGTGATTTCCTTGGGCTCGTAAACACTTTGGTGAGGATCTTCCAAACGAGAGAGATGATCGGCCGCTAGATTCTCGGCTCCTTTTTTGTCAACGATTTTGTGATCAAATTCTTGAAGGAGGAGAATCCAACGAAGTAATCTAGGCTTAGCATCTTGCTTTGCCATGAGATACTTAATAGCCGAATGGTCCGTATACACTATGCATTTCGTCAAGACGAGATAAGGTCGGAATTTCTCAAATGCATACACCACGGCAAGGAACTCCTTTTCCGTTGTAGTGTATTTTAGTTGAGCCTCTGTCATCGTCTTGCTAGCATAGTGAATAGGCAAGAAGTGCTTATCATGACGTTGCCCCAAAACGGCCCCAATAGCGTAATCACTAGCATCACACATGAGCTCAAAGGGGAGGTTCCAATTGGGAGCAACAAGAATGGGAGCTTCGGTAAGTTTTCTCTTAAGGATCTCAAAGGCTCGTACACAATCTTCGTCAAAGAAAAAACGTGCCTCTTTTTCAAGAAGATGTGTAATGGGTCGAGAAATCTTTGAAAAGTCCTTAATGAATCGACGATAAAAGCCCGCGTGGCCTAGGAAACTCCTAACTCCCTTGACGGTTTTGGGATGAGGTAATTTGGCGATGATGTCTACCTTAGCTTGATCTACCTCAATCCCCGCTTTCGAGACCTTGTGCCCTAAGACGATTCCACTCTTAACCATAAAATGACATTTTTCCCAATTGAGCACAAGGTTGGTTTCCTCACAACGTTTTAACATTCTCTCAAGGTTCGACAAACACGAAGTGAAAGAATCACCAAACACGGAAAAGTCATCCATGAAGACTTCCATCATCTTCTCGATCGTATCATGAAAAATAGCCATCATGCACCTTTGAAAGGTTCCCGGTGCATTACAAAGTCCGAATGGCATTCTACGATAGGCAAACGTTCCATATGGACACGTAAACGTAGTTTTTTCTTGATCACGAGGATCGATGGGAATTTGGAAGTAACCGGAAAAACCATCAAGAAAGCAATAGAAATCGTTTCCCGCAAGACGCTCCAACATTTGGTCCATGAAGGGCAAGGGAAAATGGTCTTTTCGAGTGGCTTCATTCAACTTTCGATAGTCGATGCACACTCTCCATCCGGTCACGAGTCTAGTGGGAATCAATTCGTTGGCATCGTTTGGCACAACGGTCATCCCTCCCTTTTTAGGGACACAATGAATAGGACTCACCCAAGGGCTATCAGAAATAGGGTAAATCATTCCCGCGTCAAGGAGTTTAAGGACCTCCTTTTTGATGACGTCGTGAATTTTAGGGTTCACCCTCCTTTGACTTTGGATTGTGGGCTTGAAATCTTACTCCATTAAGATTTTGTGGGTACAAAATTTGGGATCGATTCCCTTAATGTCGGATAACTTCCACGCAATCGCCCTCTTGTGGTCCTTTAGAACATCGACAAGTGCGGTTTTTTCATCATTCGAAAGATCCTTCGCAATAATAACCGGCAACTTGTCACCCTCCTCCAAATAGACATATTCGAGGTGAGGAGGTAAATCTTTCAACTCGAGGATAGGTGGTTCCTCAAGTGAAGATTTGGGCTCGATACTCATAACCTCCTCGGATGGAGGAAATGGGAAATCGTTTAGAAAATCCTTGATAATCGAGAAGTCCTCATCATTGTCGAGGCCATCGTCACAAGTACGTGGAACATTGCATTCTTCCAACGTAAAACCACCACCTTCAAAAGGAGTGAAGGTTGGTGTCGAATTATCAAGAATTGGATCTAACATAGTGGGATTGCCACTAGTTTCTTCATCACCAAAACCTAGAACTTCTTGTGAAAATTCCTCGCAAACCACGTCAATCATATCAACGAGGTTTATGGTTGCAACGGAATAAACATGAGAAATTTGAGAGTTTTGAGTTGCGTTTATAACAAGTTCCTCGTCGTTGAAACGTAAGGTGATCTTTCTAGCATGAACATCAATCAAAGCCATAGACGTATCTAAAAACGAATGACCTAAAATAAGAGGAACTTGAGGATCCGTGGGGATATCAACAACGATAAAGTCTACGGGATAGTAGAACTTCCCCACTTTCACAAAAACGTCTTCCGCCAAACCACATGCGGGAATTGTAGAATGGTCGGCCAACTCGATAGACATTAGTGAAGGAGTAAGATTAGGAAGATTGAGCGACTTGAAGATTGCAAGTGGCATCAAGTTAATGCTAACACCAAGATCGGCCAAGGCGAAGCATTCTTTCATGTCTTGGATTGCACAAGGGATCAAAAATTTACCGGGATCACCGACTTTTTGAGGTATGCGATTAAGATAAACCGACGAACAACTAGACAATTGGTGCAATTTCTCCTTGTTGTTCAACATACTCTTAAAGTTAGCGGCAAATCGAGGCATCATGACCAAGGCATCGGCGAAACTCACATTAAGGTGCAAATCACGAAACATCTTCATAAAAATCTCAAATTGGTAATTTTCGCGCTCTTGACGTTTCTCCTTCCCAAGTCTCGATGGATATGGCAAAGGTGGTGTGGGTTGAGGCATAGTAGGCATAGCCTTTGGAATCTCGGGTTCCAATGATGGTAATGGGTCGACCGTAGGTGTGGCTTGAGCGGTACTTCGTGGGATTGGGACATGCTCCTTTTGGACCACCACCTCGGGTTCTTCCTCAATTGCTTCCTCCGTAGGAGCAATTGGTTGAGGAGTCGGTTCCTTAAGTGTCTTACCACTACGTGTGGTTATCACTTTCATCTCACCCTTAGGGTTGGATATGGTGTTGCTAGGAAGACCACTTGACGACGGTTTACACATTATTGCCTCAAACATAGACGAGATTTTATCTTCAAAATTAGATTGCCTCAATACGGCTTCGGTTTGCCTTTTCTCGGCCTTAATCATCTCTTGTTTAATCTCATGTTGCCCTTGTTCCATCTTTTGTTGGTTTTGTTGCAACCTAGTGACATTTCCTCCCATCTTGTTGGTGTGGATTTTAAGTTCATTAGCTAACTCATTTTTCAACTCTTTCTTCAAGTCATTCTTAAACTCGGATCTTAGGCTAATGATTTCTCTTTGAATGTTGTCAAACCTAGCATCATTCCCACTAGCATATTCAACAAACTCACTTGGAAGATCTTTCAATGTTTGCAAACTTTTGTTGTTATTTTGAAAATCATTTTTGTTTGAAACTTGATTATTAGCCCCTTGATTCCCATAGTTTCCCTTGTTGTAATTGTTTTTAAAACCAACTTGATTGTTGCGATAGTTGTTGTTAGCATTTTGATTTGAACCAAAACCCGGTGGAGTCATTTGATTAGAGCGGGAAACTTGACCGTTTTGGTTATAATTTCCCGTGGCCGCGAAGGCACTCGAAGTGTTACCACCGTTGGTAATGCACTCGGAGAAATCATGACCTCCACCACAATACATGCAAGAAACCTCAACCGCTTTAGCCGTAGCGGGAGCACTTGGTTCACCAACTTTAAACTCAATCAAAAGTCCTTTCAACTTATCAAAAATCTTGTTTTCCAAGTTCGCCTCAATTTGGCAAGCATCGATGGTGGTAGACAAAGAAGGTGAAGCCGAAGACAAAGCCTTACGAACACTAGACGTGCTACGAGGACTATACACCTTAGATCTATTTTCAATTATCACCAAAGCTTCCTCAACCGTTTTACACAAAAAATTACCACCCGCGGCGGCATTCAAATAATCTCTTTCATGATCATTAAGTCCATTGTAAAACGTGTCAATTTGATGCAAATCGGAAAAACCGTGATGAGGACATGCATGTAACATTTCCTTAAACCTATTCCAAGCCGTTGAAAAACTTTCATTAAATTCTTGTGAAAACTTTGAAATCTCGTTTTTCAAGTGCGTAGTCTTAGAGGGCGGAAAAAATTGGTTCACAAACTTAGACACGAGATCCTTCCACGTCAATATAGAATTGGGTGGCTCTTTCTCTAACCAAATTTTAGCGGGCCCCGCTAAGGAATACGGAAATAGCATCATTTTAATCGAGTCGTTCGAGACATCCTTAAACTTGCAAGAAGCGGTAAGACGATTGAATTGGCGGATATGGTTGTGTGGATTGTCCTTCTCATCACCACGGAATTTGTTGTTTTGGATCATCGACAACAAACCCGTTTTCACCTCAAAATTCTCCGCAAGGATAGCGGGAATCACAATAGCCTCTCCATAACCCTCGGTGGGTGCTTGAAGTAACTCCATCATAGTTCGATTCGCCATGGTTGGTTCTTCTCTTACAATGGGTTCGTCAATAGGAGACTCCTCACTAGAATTGTTTGGAGTGGGAGTTTTGTTCTTTCGTTTACGTGCACGTATTGCTTGATTTCGAGTTAGCATAAACGTCACGTACAATGAGGGGACGAGCAAAGAAGATTCTTTTTGGTGTTTTGTATTTTTTCAATTTTTTTTTGTGGTTTTTTTATTGTATTAACCTTTTTGGAATTTGGTGAAATGTATTAAGTAGACACAAATCTACAAATCTCCTCCTTAATCAAATCTCTTGATTAAAGAAGCCTCAAGGAATGAAAACGATCACGTGAAGTGAACGCCTTAGATGACTTTAGAACGTTGGTGGAACACCAAAACATTCAAGAGGGTTTAATCAATAGAAACCAAGAAAATATATATGATACTTAGTAATACTTTGGGCGGCAAAACCCTCGATTAGCTCTCACAATAAAATACTCGCAAGCAAGCGGGGAAACGAGGCGGCGCGAAGCACTTAAGAGCCTTTTTCCTTAGGATATATTTTATAATATCCGCCTTATACCCACCTTATAGTTTGTAATTTCAAGATTAAGCTTCACGAAAGTATTTATCTATTTTTGCCTTTTTCTTTGGTTTGAGATTCGAATACAATGATTGGGTAATGACCTCCCAAGTCAAGGTTGTGATTTCTCACGTATTTGGAGTACTTGTGAATTTATTGTTCTACGTATACAATATATTAATAATATTCACACAAAAACCGAAAACCGATAATACGTATTAGTAGAGTGCTACTAATACAAATACTAATTATGGTTAGTATAGAAACAACAATGCCAAATCAAAACACAACACGCCTCCCCGGCAGCGGCGCCAAAATGATGTAGTGTTTTTGCTACCCTTTAGGAAAAGAGCAACAAAAGTGGCAAGTGTTAAGCGTCGGTTTAGGAAAACCGAGCACTAATGACCAATTAAGTTCGTTCTCAAGGAGGCTAGTGTGTTATGTGTGTAATGATATGGATTAATTTGTGATTATATTTGAGAAAGAAAAATAGAAAAGGGATTAGAAGAGAATGACGGTTATCAAGACGGATTAAACTAATTCTAAAAAGGCGTACACGTAAAGTCGTAAAAACCACCAAAATTAAAATTTTAACCTAAAAATTTCTAAAAATTACCAAAAATCCTTAATAATATTCTAAGAGTTTACAAAAAATCAAAACTTGCAAAAACCTTTTAATTAATTAGATAATGACTTTTTAATGCTAATTAAAGCCCTAAAAATCAAAATTAACTATTAAAAAGCCCTAAACAAGATTTTAAAGTTTGTAAACCTCAAAAATACTCTAATTAAGCTAAAAACTATTTTTCAAAATTTTAAAACCAATTAAAACTATTTTTAGACAATTAAAAACTCCTAAAATCAATTAAACCTTAAATTAATTATAAAAAATGATTAAAAGACCCTAAAAAATATTTGGAAAGTTGCAAAAATCCTAATTTAGTGTTTAGAACCTAGGAAAAATATAAAAACTAGAAAATCAGGCTTTTAATTTTTAATAATAAAATAATATTAAAATAATATTAAAAATCCAAAAATTATAATAAATTCTAAAAACTTGCAAACTAGCTTAATTTAACCTAATAACTCAGTAATGAAAGTGAAATTACCTAAATACCCCTATTGGGCCTAGAAAATGGGCCAAACCCAAAACAGACCCTTATTGGGCTTAATTAAGGCCCAATAAGAAAAAGTGTTCAAAATAAGCCCAAAAAGCACAGGTTGACTCAAAATTTGATTTTAAACAACTTTTTCCAAAGGCCCAAAAGCTGAAAATGTGAAATAAGCCAACTTATAATAAGCAGCTTATTCTTAATGGGCTTTTAAGCCCATTAAGCCCTAAGCTGATGCCATAAGCTAAAATTTAACACACAAGCTTCTTTTGACCTAACAAAGACTTCTGCAAAAAGAAATTTCAAATAAGCCCACTTAATAAGCCAGAAACAGTTCACAAACTTATTCACAAAACGACAAAATAGTCGTTTTTATGATCTAGACCACCTCAAAAGCTGATTCAAGTTGCAAAATGTTTCTTATGACAAAACTAAGCTTAATAATCAAAAACCTACTCAATAAGCACACTCAATAAGCTGGAAAGTCAAATAAGCACTTATGTTAAAAGTCAAATAAGTTGGTTTTCTAGTAAAAAGTCAAAGTCAAAGTCTCATAAGCTCCAGTCTACTTAAATGGGTCAAATAATGAAGATCTATCACAAAAAATAAGTTGTTGCAAGTCAGAATAAGATAGAATAGCTTATTGATAAGCTGATGACAAAATTGCACTAGCAGGGGCTAGTTTTGGATGTTGAGCAGTGGAAACTTTTTCCACTGCTTGACTATTTTGACTTTTTGCCTTTAGTGACTTTTTTGGAGATTCAGATTTCACAAAGGCACCCAAATGATCTTTGGATCAAAAGGAGTCAATCACAATCAAAATAACACAATCAATAACACCCAATTGATATAGTTTAATCAATCAATCATCAGACATTGCACAGACATGAACAATAAGCAGTTAAGCACTTATGAGCAGTTTTAGCACAAATCAGCCAGCCAAATTCAACCAAATGCACACACAAGCTATAATAAACTCCAATAAGCAAGTCTAAACAGGTTTCATGCACTGGTTCAAAGAATTAAGCAAGATTAAAGCAATGAAAGTTACTGATGAACACTAACACATGAAGTTTCTACTTTTGCTGATGTATTTGACACACAAGCTAATTTCAACACTCCAAATCTTTCAAATAGGTTATATTGATGATGTTTTAACAGCTTTTATCCCTAAACATGCATAAACTCTAGGTTTTCCCAAAATTTTAGGTCAAAAATCAGTCAACTCAACAAGATATAGCAATTTGTTTGATTCAAGGTTTCAAACTCAGAAACTTGTAGCAAAACACTCTCAAACAAAGGTATAGCAGATACAAAGCATAAACAACACAAACTAACAACACAATAACAAGATGCAAGCACAAACCAGTAGACCCAAACACCCCTTTAACTCTTCCAAATCAAAATTTTCAAAAGCAAAGTGAGATTTTAGGCCAACCAAGCATCAATTAACACTAAAACAAGTATGATAAACAGATTCAAGCAAGAACAAGCCACAAAATTAACAAGAACACAAGTTTCATACAAATATCACCAAAAATCACAATTTAGGCAGATTTTGAGATTAAGTATGCAAACCTCATGGATGTACATCCACACCCACGAATTTTGAGCTTATGTTCTAGCAAGAACAAGCACAAGCTTCCACAATAAGCCTGCTAAGATTGAACAAGGTTAAATCAAAATATCATAAAAATCAGAAACTTTGGAAAACTTGATTGATGCAAACTTGTTACCCCACACTTGATTATCCCCAAGTTATAAGCCTCACCACACCTTAACCAATTCAGTTAGGATGCTATGATCAACCCTATAGCCCAAGAATTCCAAGATTGGAACAAGACTTAGCAAAATATCAAGAAAATGAGGAAATATGCAAACTTTTTCACACTCCTCTTTGAAAACAGGTTTTAAACTTCAAGAACTAACAAGCATATAACAAATGAAAGCAGTAAATAAGATTAGCCAATGACTTTTCTTCAAGATTTCAAACTCATTTTCATTAAACTTAGAAAGAGGATTTACAGAAACTTGAACAAGGAAAAATCAAAAGCAAACTGAAATGTGAAGGCCTAAATGGCTTTATATAGAGCCTTACAAGTTCTACTAAGCTATGAAACGTGTAAACCCTAGCTACTGAAGTCCCAAAAATTCCCTTGAGGTTTTGGCATCTTCTTGAATCATGTGACTTGTTTTTTGGCTGTTTGTTGATGCTGGCAAGTGCAAAGTTGATCCAAGGGTGTAAAACAAGATTAAGTTACAAGCACAATTCTCCCACGTTGGATTGCTGGTTGGTTTTTGTTTGGACATGAAAAGTGCGGCAGGGGAGGGTTGGCATTATCACATGCATGAGAGTGATGGGAGTTTAGGGGTTGGGTTATGATTAGAGGGCCATTAATCAACATTCTGGAAATTATTAGGGCTTAATTACAAGAAATTAAGAAACCCCTAATTGTGTTCTTGAGGTAAATAGTGCCAGGTTTAATCCATTTTTGGTTTGGATTATGTTTAAATATGTGTTAATGGCGCCAAGATTAAATTAATCTTAAACCAGGTGAGTGGGAAGTGACATGGAGGGATGGTGAGTTGTGATGGAGTGAGTGGGGCACGTGTCACCCCCTCACTGGTCTAGGTAAGTTTGATGTCTGCCCCCTTTTAGCCCCTTGATTCTTTTCTTCTTGTCTTTTCAGTAGAAAACTCTATCAACGCCCATTTATGCCTTAACAACTTTTGCACTTTTGCATTTTTGGCCCAAAAACTTTTATAAAATGAATTCAGGGGTATTTCTTGCCATATTTGAATTCTTCAAGGGCTGACTTGGTATTTTCTTCAATGATAATGGTATAGACTTGCATAATTGACATTTTGGAGGACTGAAATTGCCAAGTCTTGTTTAATGAGGGACCATTTTTGCCAAATGTTGAAAGTTGAGGGTCCTTTGTGTAATTTTGAGGTTTTCAAAGGACCAAACTTGTCATTTCTTGTACTTTGAAGGACTTCATGATGTATTTGACTTTGTGGATGATATTGGTTGACAATTTAGCTTTGTTGAGGGGCTAAACTTGCCAAATCTTCAAAGTGGAGGGCCCTTTTTGTAATTTTGACAATCTTTAGGGACCAAACTTGTAATTATGAGGATACAAGGGTATAAAGTGTCAATTCTTCATAATTGGAGGACCCTTCTTCATAATTCTTCAAATCTTCAAGGGTTGATCTTGGAAAGTCTTCATTAGGGCTTGGTTCATTGTGCGGCTTCGTTTCCCGTGTTCGTTTTTGCATGATTCTTGTGATCTTTTGTCATTTTCTCAATATCCGTACCTAAAATACACAAGCAACAAACACAAGCATATATTTGGGTATTTTGATGATATTTAATGCATTTTAAGCCCTATTTGGAAGATGAGACTATGTATAAAAGCAGTCTCATCACTCCCCCATACTAAACCATTGTTGTGCCCTCACGCAATGCTAAAATAAAGTATCAAAGCATCTCCAAAATTCATTTTATTCACTTTATTGAACGATAAACTAGCTATACTACTACTATTGCTACTACTACTTGCGTTTTAGACATAATGTATGATTTTCATCGCAAAATGGGACGTTTAGGTTCATAGAATAAGAACACGTGAATGCTTTGTTAGAAATAATTTCATCGTCCTCGATTTTCACCCTAATTCCATGCTAAGCGTGCAACGAGATCATTGTCATTATAAGTTAGTAATGCTAACACTACTCATATGCCCTAATCACGTACTTATCCTCCCATTATTCCTAAGTTGTATCTCTTATATTTTATTTTGTCTTGAATGTTTCACGAGGATACATTGTTTGACTTATGCGATAATAGAGATTTAGGTCTAAAAATAGAGTCCTAACGGTGTAACTAAGACCATCAAATCAATAAACCTTCTTAATAGACAACGATGTCAAAAAATTAAGTCAACAAGAAGGATCGATAAACACGGTTTTATAACGGTTTTGAACATGAGACTTATTACCAAGACTTTTATACGCCCCCTAATGGAAGGGCCTTATTATCTTTGGTTTACCTCCATCTTTTATTCAACTTCACCATGAAGCTTTTATTATGACTTCGGTCTTGCCTTGCCTTTTATTATCCGCCTCATCGGTGGTTTTATTAGCCAAAGACGTATATCCTCACGCTAAGGCGAATTTTGGATCTTTAAAGCTTCGAAGATTAAGGCTTGATTCACTTTCAATTTTGCATAGATTTTTCGGCCTTGTGGGGCTTCAAATTGTTTGCTTGATTTAGGTGAGCACTTGAAATCTTATTATTGGGTGAAGCTTTTGATTATTGGGGTGCCAATACTTCAAAACCGTGACGCTGGCGATATCTTAATGTCTTCCCAATTTAATTACTCGGAAGCTACTAGAAAAGACTAGAAACCCAACAATCCTAACTAAACCGCTAAGTCAATATTTATTAAGCAAAAAATATTTACAAGCGAAGGGAGAATAAGCAAACAACGAGAACACATGAGTTTTTGAAAGAATACGAGTACTCTACGTTTAGCATAGTAACTTATAATTAACTCTATCATTTCTCGTCCTCATTTATGAGACTTAGCCTAATGTGTAGTTAAGGGATCAAAGCTAAGTGCTCAATACGCACGGTCGAGTCAAAAATTACTCTTATTCTCGCCATCGGAAAACCTACATTCGTGTCTTCAAACACTTATAAAACATGAGAAAAATTTAAAAGTTGGCCATTTTTAGCCTTATTTTGCAACAAAAACGATAAACAAAAAGATAAACTTTGGAAAGCGTGAAGGTTTGGCAAGGCAAGTATCTATTCACCCCCTCCATACTAAAGTTAAACATTGTCCTCAATGTTTCGAGTCTAGGGGTGCAAACACCCCCATACTAGAGACGTAGTCAAATGCCTAATCTAGCATGGAAAGGGTGTAACCATTAAATTTAAAGCCGTTTATGAATTGTGCTAAAAACCTAAGGTTAGAACATCAAAGGATATATCATGGATATTGAGAAAGTCTTCAAAGCAAACGATCGAGTGCTCCCATAAAACGAACACGAGAGGCTCCAATCGTGAAGATCATGATCATCTAAAGTTCACAATTCACAAACAACCACGGAACAAAGGTTGGAAGGGCACAAATCCCCACACGTAAGCTACATTAGAAAGCGATAATATGTACATAGGATAAGCATGGGACTCCCCCACGAGGCACCTCGTTTTTTATTACCGAGTCATGAGCTCGACTCGATCCCCTCAATACTAATTATCATTGGGGAAGGTGACTTGGTCGAGGTAGTTCAAGGATGGAACTTCCCCGCCAAAGTAGTGCTTCAACCTATGCCCATTCACCTTGAAGTTAGGACCATCATCTTGAGCTAGCTCGATGGTCCCATACGGAAACACTTGAGTCACGGTGAATGGACCGGACCAACGGGATTTCAACTTACCGGAAAAGATTTTCAATCTTGAATTAAAAAGCAAAACTTGATCCCCAATGTTAAAAACCCGGTTTTTAATTTTAGAATCATGCAACTTTTTAGTTTTTTCTTTGTAAATCAATGAATTTTCATAAGCAATATCCCTCAATTCATCCAATTCATTTAATTGCATTTTCCGGTGTTTTTCCGCGGTCTCCATATCATCATTACAATGCTTTAGGGCCCAATAAGCCTTGTGTTCTAATTCGATAGGCAAATGACAATTCTTTCCATACACAAGCTTATAGGGAGTGCACCCAATGGGCGTCTTATGAGCGGTCCTAAAGGCCCATAAAGCATCGTCTAACTTATCCGACCAAGATTGTCGGTTTTCCCCAACGGATCTTTCCAAGATCCTCTTCAACGCTCGGTTTGAAACCTCGACTTGCCCACTCGTTTGTGGGTGATAAGCCGTAGAAAGACGATGTGTAACCCCATATTTCCTTAGAACCCTTTCAAATTGGTCGTTACAAAAATGGGTTCCACGATCACTTATGATAGCACGAGGGGTTCCAAACCGAGAAAACAATTGCTTCAAAAACTTGACTACCACACGAGCATCATTGGTGGGCAAGGCCTTTTCCTCCACCCACTTAGAAAGGTAATCAACCGCAACGAGAATGTACTTATTACCACGAGATGATGGGAATGGACCCATAAAGTCTATACCCCAAACGTCAAAGATCTCACACACTTGGATGATATTTTGTGGCATTTCATCTTTTTGTGAGGCTTTTCCTTGTCGTTGGCATGCATCACACGACTTCACAAGATCTTGTGCATCTCGGTAAATAGTAGGCCAAAAGAAGCCGGCATCAAACACCTTCTTAGCCGTGAGATTAGCACCATGGTGACCACCCGTGGGTCCCTCATGACAAGCTCTAAGGATGTTAGAAGCTTCGGTGCCAAATACACAACGGCGGATGATTTGATCCGCACAAGTTCGAAACAAGTAAGGGTCGTTCCAAAAGTAGAACTTGACGTCACGAAAGAATTTTCATTTTTCTTGAGTCGTCATACCCTTAATGATGAAGTTACCCGCATGGTAATTTGCAAAGTCCGCAAACCATGCGGTAGAAGAATCAAGCTTAGAATTCACTACACCAAGTGTCTCAAGCGGAAATGTTTCGGTGATTTCCTTGGGCTCGTAAACACTTTGGTGAGGATCTTCCAAACGAGAGAGATGATCGGCCGCTAGATTCTCGGCTCCTTTTTTGTCAACGATTTTGTGATCAAATTCTTGAAGGAGGAGAATCCAACGAAGTAATCTAGGCTTAGCATCTTGCTTTGCCATGAGATACTTAATAGCCGAATGGTCCGTATACACTATGCATTTCGTCAAGACGAGATAAGGTCGGAATTTCTCAAATGCATACACCACGGCAAGGAACTCCTTTTCCGTTGTAGTGTAATTTAGTTGAGCCTCTGTCATCGTCTTGCTAGCATAGTGAATAGGCAAGAAGTGCTTATCATGACGTTGCCCCAAAACGGCCCCAATAGCGTAATCACTAGCATCACACATGAGCTCAAAGGGGAGGTTCCAATTGGGAGCAACAAGAATGGGAGCTTCGGTAAGTTTTCTCTTAAGGATCTCAAAGGCTCGTACACAATCTTCGTCAAAGAAAAAACGTGCCTCTTTTTCAAGAAGATGTGTAATGGGTCGAGAAATCTTTGAAAAGTCCTTAATGAATCGACGATAAAAGCCCGCGTGGCCTAGGAAACTCCTAACTCCCTTGACGGTTTTGGGATGAGGTAATTTGGCGATGATGTCTACCTTAGCTTGATCTACCTCAATCCCCGCTTTCGAGACCTTGTGCCCTAAGACGATTCCACTCTTAACCATAAAATGACATTTTTCCCAATTGAGCACAAGGTTGGTTTCCTCACAACGTTTTAACATTCTCTCAAGGTTCGACAAACACGAAGTGAAAGAATCACCAAACACGGAAAAGTCATCCATGAAGACTTCCATCGTCTTCTCGATCGTATCATGAAAAATAGCCATCATGCACCTTTGAAAGGTTCCCGGTGCATTACAAAGTCCGAATGGCATTCTACGATAGGCAAACGTTCCACATGGACACGTAAACGTAGTTTTTTCTTGATCACGAGGATCGATGGGAATTTGGAAGTAACCGGAAAAACCATCAAGAAAGCAATAGAAATCGTTTCCCGCAAGACGCTCCAACATTTGGTCCATGAAGGGCAAGGGAAAATGGTCTTTTCGAGTGGCTTCATTCAACTTTCGATAGTCGATGCACACTCTCCATCCGATCACGAGTCTAGTAGGAATCAATTCGTTGGCATCGTTTGGCACAACGGTCATCCCTCCCTTTTTAGGGACACAATGAATAGGACTCACCCAAGGGCTATCAGAAATAGGGTAAATCATTCCCGCGTCAAGGAGTTTAAGGACCTCCTTTTTGATGACGTCGTGAATTTTAGGGTTCACCCTCCTTTGACTTTGGATTGTGGGCTTGAAATCTTCCTCCATTAAGATTTTGTGGGTACAAAATTTGGGATCGATTCCCTTAATGTCGGATAACTTCCACGCAATCGCCCTCTTGTGGTCCTTTAGAACATCGACAAGTGCGGTTTTTTCATCATTCGAAAGATCCTTCGCAATAATAACCGGCAACTTGTCGCCCTCCTCCAAATAGACATATTCGAGGTGAGGAGGTAAATCTTTCAACTCGAGGATAGGTGGTTCCTCAAGTGAAGATTTGGGCTCGATACTCATAACCTCCTCGGGTGGAGGAAATGGGAAATCGTTTAGAAAATCCTTGATAATCGAGAAGTCCTCATCATTGTCGAGGTCATCGTCACAAGTACGTGGAACATTGCATTCTTCCAACGTAAAACCACCACCTTCAAAAGGAGTGAAGGTTGGTGTCGAATTATCAAGAATTGGATCTAACATAGTGGGATTGCCACTAGTTTCTTCATCACCAAAACCTAGAACTTCTTGTGAAAATTCCTCGCAAACCACGTCAATCATATCAACGAGGTTTATGGTTGCAACGGAATAAACATGAGAAATTTGAGAGTTTTGAGTTGCGTTTATAACAAGTTCCTCGTCGTTGAAACGTAAGGTGATCTTTCTAGCATGAACATCAATCAAAGCCATAGACGTATCTAAAAACGAACGACCTAAAATAAGAGGAACTTGAGGATCCGTGGGGATATCAACAACGATAAAGTCTACGGGATAGTAGAACTTCCCCACTTTCACAAAAACGTCTTCCGCCAAACCACATGCGGGAATTGTAGAATGGTCGGCCAACTCGATAGACATTAGTGAAGGAGTAAGATTAGGAAGATTGAGCGACTTGAAGATTGTACGTGGCATCAAGTTAATGCTAGCACCAAGATCGGCCAAGGCGAAGCATTCTTTCATGTCTTGGATTGCACAAGGGATCAAAAATTTACCGGGATCACCGACTTTTTGAGGTATGCGATTAAGATAAACCGACGAACAACTAGACAATTGGTGCAATTTCTCCTTGTTGTTCAACATACTCTTAAAGTTAGCGGCAAATCGAGGCATCATGACCAAGGCATCGGCGAAACTCACATTAAGGTGCAAATCACGAAACATCTTCATAAAAAGCTCAAATTGGTAATTTTCGCGCTCTTGACGTTTCTCCTTCCCAAGTCTCGATGGATAGGGCAAAGGTGGTGTGGGTTGAGGCATAGTAGGCATAGCCTTTAGAATCTCGGGTTCCAATGATGGTAATGGGTCGACCGTAGGTGTGGCTTGAGCGGTACTTCGTGGGATTGGGACATGCTCTTTTTGGACCACCACCTCGGGTTCTTCCTCAATTGCTTCCTCCGTAGGAGCAATTGGTTGAGGAGTCGGTTCCTTAAGTGTCTTACCACTACGTGTGGTAATCACTTTCATCTCACCCTTAGGGTTGGATATGGTGTTGCTAGGAAGACCACTTGACGACGGTTTACACATTATTGCCTCAAACATAGACGAGATTTTATCTTCAAAATTAGATTGCCTCAATACGGCTTCGGTTTGCCTTTTCTCGGCCTTAATCATCTCTTGTTTAATCTCATGTTGCCCTTGTTCCATCTTTTGTTGGTTTTGTTGCAACCTAGTGACATTTCCTCCCATCTTGTTGGTGTGGATTTTAAGTTCATTAGCTAACTCATTTTTCAACTCTTTCTTCAAGTCGTTCTTAAACTCGGATCTTAGGCTAATGATTTCTCTTTGAATGTTGTCAAACCTAGCATCATTCCCACTAGCATATTCAACAAACTCACTTGGAAGATCTTTCAATGTTTGCAAACTTTTGTTGTTATTTTGAAAATCATTTTTGTTTGAAACTTGATTATTAGCCCCTTGATTCCCATAGTTTCCCTTGTTGTAATTGTTTTTAAAACCAACTTGATTGTTGCGATAGTTGTTGTTAGCATTTTGATTTGAACCAAAACCCGGTGGAGTCATTTGATTAGAGCGGGAAACTTGACCGTTTTGGTTGTAATTTCCCGTGGCCGCGAAGGCACTCGAAGTGTTACCACCGTTGGTAATGCACTCGGAGAAATCATGACCTCCACCACAATACATGCAAGAAACCTCAACCGCTTTAGCCGTAGCGGGAGCACTTGGTTCACCAACTTTAAACCCAATCAAAAGTCCTTTCAACTTATCAAAAATCTTGTTTTCCAAGTTCGCCTCAATTTGGCAAGCATCGATGGTGGTAGACAAAGAAGGTGAAGCCGAAGACAAAGCCTTACGAACACTAGACGTGCTACGAGGACTATACACCTTAGATCTATTTTCAATTATCACCAAATCTTCCTCAACCGTTTTACACAAAAAATTACCACCCACGGCGGCATTCAAATAATCCCTTTCATGATCATTAAGTCCATTGTAAAACGTGTCAATTTGATGCAAATCGGAAAAACCGTGATGAGGACATGCATGTAACATTTCCTTAAACCTATTCCAAGCCGTTGAAAAACTTTCATTAAATTCTTGTGAAAACTTTGAAATCTCGTTTTTCAAGTGCGTAGTCTTAGAGGGCGGAAAAAATTGGTTCACAAACTTAGACACGAGATCCTTCCACGTCAATATAGAATTGGGTGGCTCTTTCTCTAACCAAATTTTAGCGGGCCCCGCTAAGGAATACGAAAAAAGCATCATTTTAATCGAGTCGTTCGAGACATCCTTAAACTTGCAAGAAGCGGTAAGACGATTGAATTGGCGGATATGGTTGTGTGGATTGTCCTTCTCATCACCACGGAATTTGTTGTTTTGGATCATCGACAATAAACCCGTTTTCACCTCAAAATTCTCCGCAAGGATAGCGGGAATCACAATAGCCTCTCCATAACCCTCGGTGGGTGCTTGAAGTAACTCCATCATAGTTCGATTCGCCATGGTTGGTTCTTCTCTTACAATGGGTTCGTCAATAGGAGACTCCTCACTAGAATTGTTTGGAGTGGGAGTTTTGTTCTTTCGTTTACGTGCACGTATTGCTTGATTTCGAGTTAGCATAAACGTCACGTACAACGAGGGGACGAGCAAAGAAGATTCTTTTTGGTGTTTTGTATTTTTTCAATTTTTTTTTGTGGTTTTTTGATTGTATTAACCTTTTTGGAATTTGGTGAAATGTATTAAGTAGACACAAATCTACAAATCTCCTCCTTAATCAAATCTCTTGATTAAAGAAGCCTCAAGGAATGAAAACGATCACGTGAAGTGAACGCCTTAGATGACTTTAGAACGTTGGTGCAACACCAAAACGTTCAAGAGGGTTTAATCAATAGAAACCATGAAAATATATATGATACTTAGTAATACTTTGGGCGGCAAAACCCTCGATTAGCTCTCACAATAAAATACTCGCAAGCAAGCGGGGAAACGAGGCGGCGCGAAGCACTTAAGAGCCTTTTTCCTTAGGATATATTTTATAATATCCGCCTTATACCCACCTTATATTTTGTATTTTCAAGATTAAGCTTCACGAAAGTATTTATCTATTTTTGCCTTTTTCTTTGGTTTGAGATTCGAATACAATGATTGGGTAATGACCTCCCAAGTCAAGGTTGTGATTTCTCACGTATTTGGAGTACTTGTGAAATTATTGTTCTACGTATACAATATATTAATAATATTCACACAAAAACCGAAAACCGATAATACGTATTAGTAGAGTGCTACTAATACAAATACTAATTATGGTTAGTATAAAAACAACAATGCCAAATCAAAACACAACACGCCTCCCCGGCAGCGGCGCCAAAATGATGTAGTGTTTTTGCTACCCTTTAGGAAAAGAGCAACAAAAGTGGCAAGTGTTAAGCGTCGGTTTAGGAAAACCGAGCACTAATGACCAATTAAGTTCGTTCTCAAGGAGGCTAGTGTGTTATGTGTGTAATGATATGGATTAATTTGTGATTATATTTTAGAAAGAAAAATAGAAAAGGGATTAGAAGAGAATGACGGTTATCAAGACGAATTAAACTAATTCTAAAAAGGCGTACACGTAAAGTCGTAAAAACCACCAAAATTAAAATTTTAACCTAAAAATTTATAAAAATTACCAAAAATCCTTAATAATATTCTAAGAGTTTACAAAAAATCAAAACTTGCAAAAACCTTTTAATTAATTAGATAATGACTTTTTAATGCTAATTAAAGCCCTAAAAATCAAAATTAATTATTAAAAAGCCCTAAACAAGATTTTAAAGTTTGTAAACCTCAAAAATACTCTAATTAAGCTAAAAACTATTTTTCAAAATTTTAAAACCAATTAAAACTATTTTTAGACAATTAAAAACTCCTAAAATCAATTAAACCTTAAATTAATTATAAAAAATGATTAAAAGACCCTAAAAAATATTTGGAAAGTTGCAAAAATCCTAATTTAGTGTTTAGAACCTAGGAAAAATATAAAAACTAGAAAATCAGGCTTTTAATTTTTAATAATAAAATAATATTAAAATAATATTAAAAATCCAAAAATTATAAAAAATTCTAAAAACTTGCAAACTAGCTTTATTTAACCTAATAACTCAGTAATGAAAGTGAAATTACCTAAATACCCCTATTGGGCCTAGAAAATGGGCCAAACCCAAAACAGACCCTTATTGGGCTTAATTAAGGCCCAATAAGAAAAAGTGTTCAAAATAAGCCCAAAAAGCACAGGTTGACTCAAAATTTGATTTTAAACAACTTTTTCCAAAGGCCCAAAAGCTGAAAATGTGAAATAAGCCAACTTATAATAAGCAGCTTATTCTTAATGGGCTTTTAAGCCCATTAAGCCATAAGCTGATGCCATAAGCTAAAATTTAACACACAAGCTTCTTTTGACCTAACAAAGACTTCTGCAAAAAGAAATTTCAAATAAGCCCACTTAATAAGCCAGAAACAGTTCACAAACTTATTCACAAAACGACAAAATAGTCGTTTTTATGATCTAGACCACCTCAGAAGCTGATTCAAGTTGCAAAATGTTTCTTATGACAAAACTAAGCTTAATAATCAAAAACCTACTCAATAAGCACACTCAATAAGCTGGAAAGTCAAATAAGCACTTATGTTAAAAGTCAAATAAGTTGGTTTTCTAGTAAAAAGTCAAAGTCAAAGTCTCATAAGCTCCAGTCTACTTAAATGGGTCAAATAATGAAGATCTATCACAAAAAATAAGTTGTTGCAAGTCAGAATAAGCTTGAATAGCTTATTGATAAGCTGATGACAAAATTGCACTAGCAGGGGCTAGTTTTGGATGTTAAGCAGTGGAAACTTTTTCCACTGCTTGACTATTTTGACTTTTTGCCTTTAGTGACTTTTTTGGAGATTCAGATTTCACAAAGGCACCCAAATGATCTTTGGATCAAAAGGAGTCAATCACAATCAAAATAACACAATTAATAACACCCAATTGATACAGTTTAATCAATCAATCATCAGACATTGCACAGACATGAACAATAAGCAGTTAAGCACTTATGAGCAGTTTTAGCACAAATCAGCCAGCCAAATTCAACCAAATGCACACACAAGCTATAATAAACTCCAATAAGCAAGTCTAAACAGGTTTCATGCACTGGTTCAAAGAATTAAGCAAGATTCAAGCAATGAAAGTTACTGATGAACACTAACAAATGCAGTTTCTACTTTTGCTGATGTATTTGACACACAAGCTAATTTCAACACTCCAAATCTTTCAAATAGGTTATATTGATGATGTTTTAACAGCTTTTATCCCTAAACATGCATAAACTCTAGGTTTTCTCAAAATTTTAGGTCAAAAATCAGTCAACTCAACAAGATATAGCAATTTGTTTGATTCAAGGTTTCAAACTCAGAAACTTGTAGCAAAACACTCTCAAACAAAGGTATAGCAGATACAAAGCATAAACAACACAAACTAACAACACAATAACAAGATGCAAGCACAAACCAGTAGACCCAAACACCCCTTTAACTCTTCCAAATCAAAATTTTCAAAAGCAAAGTGAGATTTCAGGCCAACCAAGCATCAATTAACACTAAAACAAGTATGATAAACAGATTCAAGCAAGAAGAAGCCACAAAATTCACAAGAACACAAGTTTCATACAAATATCACCAAAAATCACAATTTAGGCAGATTTTGAGATTAAGTATGCAAACCTCATGGATGTACATCCACACCCACGAATTTTGAGCTTATGTGCTAGCAAGAACAAGCACAAGCTTCCGCAATAAGCCTGCTAAGATTGAACAAGGTTAAAGCAAAATATCATAAAAATCAGAAACTTTGGAAAACTTGATTGATGCAAACTTGTTACCCCACACTTGATTATCCCCAAGTTATAAGCCTCACCACACCTTAACCAACTCAGTTAGGATGCTATGATCAGCCCTATAGCCCAAGAATTCCAAGATTGGAACAAGACTTAGCAAAATATCAAGAAAATGAGGAAATATGCAAACTTTTGCACACTCCTCTTTTGAAAAAAGGTTTTAAACTTCAAGAACTAACAAGCATATAACAAATGAAAGCAGTAAATAAGATTGGCCAATGACTTTTCTTCAAGATTTCAAACTCAATTTCATTAAACTTAGAAATAGGATTTACAGAAACTTGAACAAGGAAAAATCAAAAGCAAACTGAAATGTGAAGGCCTAAATGGCTTTATATAGAGCCTTACAAGTTCTACTAAGCTATGAAACGTGTAAACCCTAGCTACTGAAGTCCCAAAAATGCCCTTGAGGTTTTGGCATCTTCTTGAATCATGTGACTTTTTTTTTGGCTGTTTGTTGATGCTGGCAAGTGCAAAGTTGATCCAAGGGTGTAAAACAAGCTTAAGTTACAAGCACAATTCTCCCACGTTGGATTGCTGGTTGTTTTTGTTTGGACGTGAAAAATGGGGCAGGGGAGGGTTGGCATTATCACATGCATGAGAGTGATGGGAGTTTAGGTGTTGGGTTATGATTAGAGGGCCATTAATCAACATTCTGGAAATTATTAGGGCTTAATTACAAGAAATTAAGAAACCCCTAATTGTGTTCTTGAGGTAAATAGTGCCAGGTTTAATCCATTTTTGGTTTGGATTATGTTTAAATATGTGTTAATGGCGCCAAGATTAAATTAATATTAAACCAGGTGAGTGGGAAGTAACATGGAGGGATGGTGAGTTGTGATTGGCTGGATGGAGTGAGTGGGGCACGTGTCACCCCCTCACTGGTCTAGGTAAGTTTGAGGTCTGCCCCCTTTTAGCCCCTTGATTCTTTTCTTCTTGTCTTTTCAGTAGAAAACTCTATCAACGCCCATTTATGCCTTAACAACTTTTGCACTTTCGCATTTTTGGCCCAAAAACTTTTATAAAATGAATTCAGGGGTATTTCTTGCCATATTTGAATTCTTCAAGGGCTGACTTGGTATTTTATTCAATGATAATGGTCTAGACTTGCATAATTGACATTTTGGAGGACTTAAATTGCCAAGTCTTGTTTAATGAGGGACCATTTTTGCCAAATGTTGAAAGTTGAGGGTCCTTTGTGTAATTTTGAGGTTTTCAAATGACCAAACTTGTCATTTCTTGTACTTTGAAGAACTTCATGATGTATTTGACTTTGTGGATGATATTGGTTGACAATTTAGCGTTGTTGAGGGGCTAAACTTGCCAAATCTTCAAAGTGGATGGCCCTTTTTGTAATTTTGACAATCTTTAGGGACCAAACTTGTAATTATGAGGATACAAGGGTATAAAGTGTCAATTCTTCATAATTGGAGGACCCTTCTTCATAATTCTTCAAATCTTCAAGGGTTGATGTAACACCCCATTTTGATAAATGGAATGTCACGCGTGATTATGGCGTGTCATCAAAGCATGCAAGGTGATATGTAGTAAAACATACATGACCATAGGGAAAACCGGAATCAAACATCGGTTCCCAAACATAAGCCCAAAACATAAATAAAGGAAATGAACTGAATAAAGACTAAACAAGCATAACTATATGAAGGCAAAAAGGAAAAGAAGTCTCTAGCAGCTTCCATCCTATGTGCGTCCTCCAAATGCTCGAGTCTTGGGTACCTGCCGTTTTGGGACATGGAAAGGAAAGTAACGGCTGAGCAAGACGCTCAGTGCACGGATGTACAATAAAGCATGAAATAGGATAAGCATGTAACATATACAGCGGAAGACTAAGTTCTGAGTAACTGGTTAAGTATCAAGAAAACTGGTTTTATAGTTTGAAAAGCCTTATGTTTAACTTGTGAAAACTGTTTTAACATATAAATACCATAGCCCATATAGGTCATGAAAAGGTCACGTGCATGAATACTTGGAGGGGTGACCTCATCATGCTGATTAGAGGGGATGCCTCTAATTAATATACTGGTTTGGGTAGGAGGGATCAACTCCTTGTGAAGGATGCAAGGCACACACCACATTCACCATGAAATACTGAATAAAACATGTAACTAGGATGCACCCATACGCCCCACATGATATAATAATATGGCCAAAACTGAAAGGGACGCCACGAGCAATCACTCCGCCGTGGGGAAGTCATAACATTGGTGCCTCCAATGTTATGGTTATGGTACCTCCATAACTAGGTGAAACTGGTCATGCTTGTATATGGCTATAGATTATGCTAATTAAACATAAGCAGTTCAAAACAATAAAACAAATACTGGGGAAAACAGTTGGTTGCATACGGGAAAATCCTAATAAGGAAAGAATGTCCATACTGAAAGGACGGGAATCCGTACCTCAAGTCCAGTGAATGAACGGAAGAAAGACTCCTACTTCTGGATCACTAACGCTACATGAATACACACGTGTATAAGTATCGATTCACTGATTATGTACTGGGTTTTGTGTCTCATTTTAGCTGATTTGGTATGTTTTAGGTCATGGTTCACTGTTTAAAGCCTTAAACTGTGTTTATCTGGTATTCTGATTAATCTGATTAAGTATTACTGGTGTTTCATGTATTATTATACTTACTGTGTAATAATAAGTAACTTTCCAAAAATAGCAGGTTTCCAAAAATAGAAAGTTTCCAAAAATAGAAAGTTTCCAAAAATAGAAAGTTTCCAAAAATAGAAAGTTACCAAAAATAGAAAGTTTCCAAAAATAGAAAGTTTCCAAAAATAGAAAGTTTCCAAAAATAGAAAGTTTCCAAAAATAGAATGTTTCCAAAAATAGAATTTACTGCTTAAAATAGATTAGTTTCTAAAAATAGAAAGTTTCCAAAAATAGATCATCTGCCTTAATTAAATAAGTTTCCATATATAGATGGTTTCCATAATTAGATTAGCTGCCTGAAATAGATAGATTTCCATATATAGAAGGTTTCCATAATTAGGTTAGTTGCCTTATTTAATTAAGTTTCTATAAATAGAAGTTTCCATAATTAGAATTAAGCTGGTTACATAAGCTAACATATAAGTCTAAGTGTTTATAAGCTGATTTCTTAAGTCATATGATATAGTGTATAGTTTAATTATTATCTCATGTATTTCAATTAAACTATAGGTTAAGCATTTTAATTAAGGTATAACATGTTTTAATTAAAATGAAATGAAAATACTTAGGTTAAAATGTGTATTATTATTATTAATAATATAACCTAAGTCATGACTAAATTAATTAATTATAGGCATGTTTTAATAATTAATTAATTATAACTTATAACATAAATTACTTAGGTTAAATTAATGTCATGTTAAACTAATAATTAAAATAACCTAAGTCATGATTTAATTAATATTTCATGTTATTAATTAATTATATCCTAAGTTCATGATTCATAAAAATTAACATGTAACATAGATCATGATTTAACCAACGAACCATGAATCGGGCATGAATTCGACACCGTACCCCGAGCCAAACCCGGGGCACGTGTGTCTCCTTGCTGCCGTGGGTCCCACATGAGCCAACCAAGACTAAAAATGGTCTTGGTGGTGGCGGCAATAGCAAACCAAACCCCCCTCGGGTTTGTTTGCTAGGCGGCCAAAACTAACACCCTTTTTAAATCATTCTTTGATTTTATTTAATACCAAAACATGTTAGATCAATGATTAATTACCATGTTTTAATAAGAAAAATAATAACATGTTCATGAAAATAATCAAAGATTAAAAGAATTAAAAAGAATTAAAAAGAAGGGTTAGAAAGGTATACCACTACGTATCTTGAAAGAGGATGAACAAACACGGTTTCTAACTCTTGAATTTATGATCAAAATCACCAAACAACCACCTATGGTGGTGTTATAGGTGGCGGCACAAATGAAAGAAAAGGGGAGGAGGAAGCACAAAATTAGGTTTTTGGTTAATTCTTTTGAAAAGTGAAAAATGACTAGCTAATTTTCCCTTACCCCCCTTGTTTAGTAAAAATGATGGGCTAGGCCCATTTCTCTTCCTTAATTCGTGGATATGGGGCCCACAAGGGGTAGCCCAAATGTTTTCTCGTGTCCCGATGTTTCGTGTTCGTTCGTGGTTAAACGTGTTCGTGTCTGAAACGTTTCTGTTTATTTTATCATGTAGTTTACCGTAATCTTAACGCTCGTAATTATATTATATGTATTTACGTAATTATTCTAGTTCGTATTTTAAATGGTGATCTTGATTTAATTACGTTCACGTGACATATTTATTAATTGTTTATCATGGGTTCGTACGTAAACGATACTTGTCATGTCATACACGTATGCACTTGCTTGATTATTAGCACATGAATGTGATCAATACTGAATAAGGTAAGTTTTAATCTAGGACGTACGATCTTAAGGGCACTATTCATGGTAAAAGCACGCGGGTTTTACAATTCTTCCCCCCTAAAAAGAATAATTCGTCCCCGAATTATAGATAAAGTAACTGAAAGCGAAACATACCCGAATCAAACTGGAAAGGTATGCAAAATAACGGAAATGAAGGTGACATGGTAGAAGGGAACGTGGAACATGACATGTCTTGAAAAGACATGGAACGTGACGTGACTGAAAGGACATATCTAATCGATAAGAGAAAAATGGATAAGAAGTCCGGATGAACTTGTCCGTTTCCAAGTGGCCTCCCTCTTGGAACGGTTCCTTCAGAAGATCCCGACACTAATGATAAATCTTGGTCCTCCTGACCTTGACTTGGAATACGAAGAAATTCTTGGTTATCAACGGAAGGTAGATCCCCGAAATTCGATCGAGGAAAAATAAGAGTTAACGTGCAAGGGTAACTGAAACGTTACGATGCAAGACAATCTGACTTAACTGATAATTAGAAGCGATGAGCGAGACATAAAGAAACGTAGTACGTGAAAAATTTTGAACGTGATACGTGAAAAATTTTGAACGTGCTACGTGGAGATATGGCGAGTGTAGTATAAGTAAACATATCGTGATCCATGATACGTGTAACCTATTTTGATCATGATATGAGAAACGTGGAATGAACATGACATGTGAGACATATCGTGATCATATAATATAATGGCGGTGACGCCAAACGCTACAGGGTGAGACGTGGAATATGACGTGAAACGTCTATCTGATGATGGAGAGTTATACTAAACTTGGGTCTGGTCTCACAAGTTCTTGCAAACTTCCCAGAATGAGAAAAGAAATGAACGTAAAATCGTAAGTCAAAATACGATAATGAACGTGAATAGTGTCATGAACGTGAGCGCGAAAGCAAGTCGTGGAATTAGAATGAAGACGTAAAGTAATTTAGGAGTACAATTGGGAATCTTTGTCTGACTCGATAGCTGCGGGATTACCAAGTGGTCGGATGAGCCTTGGCTGGAACATGTTCGTTCAATCTGTTGGTTCTGAAATCCGTACGGATGTAAGGATTCTGCAGACTTGATCAAACTGTTGACAATAACCCAGATAGCATCATGCTTCTTCTGAGTTTGCTGAAATCTGGTAACTAAAATCCATGGAGATCTTGTCCCTTTTCGATTCACAATCTCATATGATGAAAACATCCCAGTTTGTTGGTGTCCTATCTTAACCTGTTGGTATAACAGGTACCTAGATATGAACGTAACTGTATCTTGCTTCGTAGAAACTTGATACATAGAAGGTTGCGAAACTCTGAGTCTTTGAATTAGACTTCTCCTAGCGTAGGATTTCCTAGAACACCTAATGTAGTGTAGGGTTCTCTCCTTTACGCATAAGCTGAGTCATGGTAAGATTAACCATAGAAACCCATGTGATTCAGCGTGTCACTGTTATGAAACAGAATTGATATTGGAAAATTTTCTAGG
Source organism: Glebionis coronaria (assembly GCA_025667525.1). Taxonomy (NCBI): domain Eukaryota; kingdom Viridiplantae; phylum Streptophyta; class Magnoliopsida; order Asterales; family Asteraceae; genus Glebionis; species Glebionis coronaria. The sequence continues at coordinate 367,731,403 of CM046876.1, forward strand.
GTAAAATTTGTCTTGGCATAAAATTTGTAACATAGTGCAGATATGGTCCTCCTGTTCTTCTCTGGGCTTACAGGAAATCAGGTTATCCTCAATGAAAACGCTGATAAAATTGTTTAGGAGTTCATGGAAACTCAATTTATTAAGTCCATAATGCGGTTGGAGCATTGATGAGACTAATTCAAAATCATAAATTTAGCGTGACCGAGTCGTGTACGAATAGCAGTCATGGACATGTCCTGCTCTTTTACTCGTCACTGTTGGCAGCATGATTATGAGTTCGATCTTGGAAAAGTGATTAACACTATACGGTTGATTGGACATGTCGTCAATACGTGGAGGAGAATAACGGTCATGAATGGTGATTTGTTTAAGTCAACGGTAGTCGACACATAATCTCATGGTACCATCCTTCTCCTAGTAGGTTCTGCTAGAATGTATAGGAAGACTTTGGAATAATCAACTGGCTGTGCGTAAAAGAGTTAAGTGGTTGTGTCTTACTGACAGCTAGAAAATTTAGCGACCATGGCTAACAATGCACATGCTTGTAAGCGTAGAAAATTTGCACAGATATTCTGATGGAAAATCAAGCTGAAGTATTCAGGAGCCTGAACATTACTGTACATAATTATGAATCGTAGCATGGTGTGCTGTTCATAGTCCATAATTAAGATAAAAAAAAAAAATTCATCTCGTGTCTGTCCGAGGAAAATGCGTTAGCAGCTTGGATCTCATCATTAAGATGACGGAAAATCTTCGTATACGTGGGAATACGAACGACGTCCTTCATGGTCAGGAATATATGAACTATGGTGAAAGAAATGAAAGTGACATCGGCAACATGACAGTTCTCACTGATGCGCTGATAATGGTATTGAAATTCTTGTTGCCTGATTTATACATGGCACAACAAATAGATGTACCCTTGGAGGGTACCCTGAATTTCTTAGAAATGCTCCATAGTTGGACGTGAGTCATGTGTCTTGACTCGTTTCTTGGAACAATAAGCATGACATATGTCTTGACTGGTGTCTTGACATGTGTCTCGAGATGTGAAACAAATATAACCACAATATTAGGTTAATATGCCAGAATTGGCGGATCGGTTGGACTACTGATCATTTGTATGTCTGATCACGTCCGTGGCCGGAGCCTCGGTTGCGATTTCTAAGATAGTTGCTGTCATAGTAGTGGTTACTATCATCTTGTCTGTCGGTTCCCTGACGGTCATTCTCATGACCGTGACTCATGTAACTATTTAGCTGAGTGGCTGGCTGGTACTGGTTTGCACTCATATGGCTGAAATGACAGCCGAACGACGTGTGACATGTAACTATGAATTTCGGACAATGATTGATGGGAATTGTCTGATGGTGAAGCATCTTCTCGTCCAATTGCTTTGCTCCGACGCCTTTGTCTTCGTCTTTTAGGATCCCCAGGTTGTGAACAGCATCAGCATCAGCATCTCGTAGCGTCTCCCAACATCAGCAGCATCAACCTTCAGTAACATCTCCAAGCTATGAGCGGCATCGACAATCTTGTAGAATATCAGCAAGTGAACATACGCCTGAGATGATTTAGAATCGACTAGCGAACACTCGTGAAGTATTGCAAGTGGAATATACATGGATTAAGGTACATGTATACACATGAAATACGATACGTGGAGTACACATGGAATGCACCTGAAATGATCGGTATGGGCTCGATCATTTGTCATGATTTAAGGAAAGTAAACCGGTTAAACGGTTAGGAAAACCATTGTGATAACCTTGCTGTATTTGCATAGACATCATTCTGGTTGCATAGCGAAACGCTAAAGTGTGGTTACACAAAATTCACCGATGATGTGCCTGACAGCATGATCAATGAAAACCAACCATGACTATCATGAAAGCATGATTCAAGAAATCTAACAATGTCTTGCAGGACAACTTAAATAACAAAAGAGGCGTGAAACATAATCAACATGAAGACGGAATTATCATGAGGAAACATGAAACCATCTATTACGAAGAAGTGTATAACATAATCAGCATGAAACTGAAGTTAACCATGACAGTATGAAGGCATACTTGACATAAGAACATAATAACTTATGATGGGACATGAAAAAAATTTATGCCAATTTAAATCATGAGAAAAATTTTATGCAAGAAAAACAGTGCATGAATGCGTAATGTAGTTTATAAAACCTTTATATGTGCGAGGGAACGCCTATGGGTCGGTTCCAAAACAAAAGACATGGCGAGGGGACGCCTATGGGTCGGTCCCAAAGTTAAAAGTTTCGATAAAAGCACATGCGACTAAATAGGGCCAGTCCTGTACCAACCATTACTTAGTCAAAATTCCTGCAACAGATGACATATGATATAAATGCATGAATGCATGAAACATAATAATTAAAAGTCATTGTCAAAACTTAACAGAAAAAATTTTATGTGAAAATTATGAACTACTGGGGTCAGTCCACATCGTCACAGTTCACAAGGAACATCATGCATAGACAATGACACATAACTAAGCTTGGATGACGGTTGTTCATTCCATATTAGTAAGACGATACTGGTGAAAACATCATGGTGAAAACAACAAGGTGCTGAAAACGTCATGGCTAAAAAAAAAGGTGCTGAAAACATAATGGTTAAAACAACAACGCGCTGAAACATCAATACGTGGAATAACAAACGTTGGCTTAGGAAGCTCCTGGTGACTACCCACTAGTCACAGGTCGAGTTTTAGAGCCTACAGGTCGAAGCCTTGGCTCTGATACCATAATTGTAACACCCCATTTTGATAAATGGAATGTCACGCGTGATTATGGCGTGTCATCAAAGCATGCAAGGTGATATGTAGTAAAACATACATGACCATAGGGAAAACCGGAATCAAACATCGGTTCCCAAACATAAGCCCAAAACATAAATAAAGGAAATGAACTGAATAAAGACTAAACAAGCATAACTATATGAAGGCAAAAAGGAAAAGAAGTCTCTGGCAGCTTCCATCCTATGTGCGTCCTCCAAATGCTCTAGTCTTGGGTACCTGCCGTTTTGGGACATGGAAAGGAAAGTAACGGCTGAGCAAGACGCTCAGTGCACGGATGTACAATAAAGCATGAAATAGGATAAGCATGTAACATATAACAGCGGAAGACTAAGTTCTGAGTAACTGGTTAAGTATCAAGAAAACTGGTTTTATAGTTTGAAAAGCCTTATGTTTAACTTGTGAAAACTGTTTTAACATATAAATACTATAGCCCATATAGGTCATGAAAAGGTCACGTGCATGAATACTTGAAGGGGTGACCTCATCATGCTGATTAGAGGGGATGCCTCTAATTAATATACTGGTTTGGGTAGGAGGGATCAACTCCTTGTGAAGGATGCAAGGCACACACCACATTCACCATGAAATACTGAATAAAACATGTAACTAGGATGCACCCATACGCCCCACATGATATAATAATATGGCCAAAACTGAAAGGGACGCCACGAGCAATCACTCCGCCGTGGGGAAGTCATAACATTGGTGCCTCCAATGTTATGGTTATGGTACCTCCATAACTAGGTGAAACTGGTCATGCTTGTATATGGCTATAGATTATGCTAATTAAACATAAGCAGTTCAAAACAATAAAACAAATACTGGGGAAAACAGTTGGCTGCATACAGGAAAATCCTAATAAGGAAAGAATGTCCATACTGAAAGGACAGGAATCCGTACCTCAAGTCCAGTGAATGAACGGAAGAAAGACTCCTACTTCTGGATCACTAACGCTACATGAATACACACGTGTATAAGTATCGATTCATTGATTACGTACTGGGTTTTGTGTCTCATTTTAGCTGATTTGGTATGTTTTAGGTCATGGTTCACTGTTTAAAGCCTTAAACTGTGTTTATCTGGTATTCTGATTAATCTGATTAAGTATTACTGGTGTTTCATGTATTATTATACTTACTGTGTAATAATAAGTAACTTTCCAAAAATAGCAGGTTTCCAAAAATAGAAAGTTTCCAAAAATAGAAAGTTTCCAAAAATAGAAAGTTTCCAAAAATAGAAAGTTACCAAAAATAGAAAGTTTCCAAAATTAGAAAGTTTCCAAAAATAGAAAGTTTCCAAAAATAGAAAGTTTCCAAAAATAGAATGTTTCCAAAAATAGAATTTACTGCTTAAAATAGATTAGTTTCTAAAAATAGAAAGTTTCCAAAAATAGATCAGCTGCCTTAATTAAATAAGTTTCCATATATAGATGGTTTCCATAATTAGATTAGCTGCCTGAAATAGATAGATTTCCATATATAGAAGGTTTCCATAATTAGGTTAGTTGCCTTATTTAATTAAGTTTCTATAAATAGAAGTTTCCATAATTAGAATTAAGCTGGTTACATAAGCTAACATATAAGTCTAAGTGTTTATAAGCTGATTTCTTAAGTCATATGATATAGTGTATAGTTTAATTATTATCTCATGTATTTCAATTAAACTATAGGTTAAGCATTTTAATTAAGGTATAACATGTTTTAATTAAAATGAAATGAAAATACTTAGGTTAAAATGTGTATTATTATTATTAATAATATAACCTAAGTCATGACTAAATTAATTAATTATAGGCATGTTTTAATAATTAATTAATTATAACTTATAACATAAATTACTTAGGTTAAATTAATGTCATGTTAAACTAATAATTAAAATAACCTAAGTCATGATTTAATTAATATTTCATGTTATTAATTAATTATATCCTAAGATCATGATTCATAAAAATTAACATGTAACATAGATCATGATTTAACCAACGAACCATGAATCGGGCATGAATTCGACACCGTACCCCGAGCCAAACCCGGGGCACGTGTGCCTCCTTGCTGCCGTGGGTCCCACATGAGCCAACCAAGACTAAAAATGGTCTTGGTGGTGGCGGCAATAGCAAACCAAACCCCCCTCGGGTTTGTTTGCTAGGCGGCCAAAACTAACACCCTTTTTAAATCATTCTTTGATTTTATTTAATACCAAAACATGTTAGATCAATGATTAATTACCATGTTTTAATAAGAAAAATAATAACATGTTCATGAAAATAATCAAAGATTAAAAGAATTAAAAAGAATTAAAAAGAAGGGTTAGAAAGGTATACCACTACGTATCTTGAAAGAGGATGAACAAACACGGTTTCTAACTCTTGAATTTATGATCAAAATAAACAAACAACCACCTATGGTGGTGTTATAGGTGGCGGCACAAATGAAAGAAAAGGGGAGGAGGAAGAACAAAATTAGGTTTTTGGTTAATTCTTTTGAAAAGTGAAAAATGACTAGCTAATTTTCCCTTACCCCCCTTGTTTAGTAAAAATGATGGGCTAGGCCCATTTCTCTTCCTTAATTCGTGGATATGGGGCCCACAAGGGGTAGCCCAAATGTTTTCTCGTGTCCCGATGTTTCGTGTTTGTTCGTGGTTAAACGTGTTCGTGTCTGAAACGTTTCTGTTTATTTTATCATGTAGTTTACCGTAATCTTAACGCTCGTAATTATATTATATGTATTTACGTAATTATTCTAGTTCGTATTTTAAATGGTGATCTTGATTTAATTACGTTCACGTGACATATTTATTAATTGTTTATCATGGGTTCGTACGTAAACGATACTTGTCATGTCATACACGTATGCACTTGCTTGATTATTAGCACATGAATGTGATCAATACTGAATAAGGTAAGTTTTAATCTAGGACGTACGATCTTAAGGGCACTATTCATGGTAAAAGCACGCGGGTTTTACAGTTGATCTTGGGAAAGTCTTCATTAGGGCTTGGTTCATTTTGCGGCTTCGTTTCTCGTGTTCGTTTTTGCATGATTCTTGTGATCTTTTGTCATTTTCTCAATATCCGTACCTAAAATACACAAGCAACAAACACAATCATATATTTGGGTATTTTGATGATATTTAATGCATTTTAAGCCCTATTTGGAAGATGAGACTATGTATAAAAGCAGTCTCATCAATAGGTGTAGTGCTTCTGTGTTTTGTTGAGTAGTATTTGTATGCCTTATCATTTGGCACCGTCAGTATGGAATGAGTTATTCGGTCAACTACGAGAAGTGATGGATAAAGGATGTATTAGATTAAGTTTCGTTACAGTGATGATCGCTTGTGTTGTTAGTCAAGAAGGATGAATTGTCTTGGATATGTATTGATTATCGAGAGCTTAACAAATTCACAACCAAGAATCGGTATCCATTACCGAGGATTGATGATTCGTTTGATCCTTGCAACTTGTATGGATCCAGTGTATACTCAAAGATCGCTTTGAGTCCTGGTTATCATTAACTGAGAGATTAGGAAGGAAGATGTTCTTATAGTTGTTTTTCGTACTTGATGTGGGTACTTTAAGTTCAAGTGGTGTTTTTGGAATTGAAAAACACGTCTGCCATATTATGGACTGGGTGAATCTTGTGTGTAAGGTGTGCAAGGATGAGTTAGTAATTATATCTATTGGAGATATTCTATTTTAATCCAAGAGGAAAGGAGGAACATAAGAAACATTTAAGGATAATTTTGGGATGGTTGGAAAAAGAGAAACTGTATGTAAAGTTTCAGATGTGTGAATGTTGGTTGAAATATTTGCGTTTTTAAGGCAGTAGATTGACAACAAAGGTATTCGTGAAGATCTTGCCAAGATTGAAACGATCAATGATTGGTCGGTACCAACGACGCTGACGGAAATCTGTTAATTCCTTGGTTTAAGCTGGGAATAATCGGAGGTTTATCGAAAGGTTTTTACTGATTGTTAAACCATTGAATAAGCTGACTAAGAAGAATCAGATGTGTGAGTCCCACTTATACATCTAAATTGTAAGATTCGAGATCTGATTCTTATCAGATGAGGAAGCTGTATACTGAACACTGAAGGATAGGCTGTGTTCTTCACTGATGTTTTCATTGTTGAAAGGATCTGAAGTATTTATAGTTTGTAGTTTGCTGCGATGTGTCTCATAAGGGTTATGTAGTTGTGGTGTTGCTTTGAGGTGGTAGGAATATTACTTGTATGGAATCAAGTGTGTAGTGATAAATGATCATAGAAGTTGGTCCATAATTAATTTCTTGGGATGATAAAAGAAATGAGTAGAGGATTACCAGTTATATATTTCGAGTATTTGAGTATATTAATAATTATGACTGTGAGTGATTATGACTACGAGATTTGCTACCATCCGGGAAAGGCGAATGTGGTAGCTAATGCACTTATCAGGGATAAAAAGGGGAAAATCTTTTAAGATTTGAGTCTTGGTAATGACAAGAAGTGTGGGCTTGATAACAAGGATAAGAAATTGTTAGTGGTCTGATTTGAGAAGGATGTCAAGTTAATTGGTTTCAACATTTTGTTAAAATTATGGAAAGGATTTTGTTGTAACGCTAAGTTAGGCATGGTATATTGAGCACTCCTAACATACCTCATTTGAGAGAGTGAGACTTAGTGATGAAGGAATCTCATAAGTCAAGTAATCGATACGATTTGGTTTGGATAAAGATGAAAGTTGAGTTGAGTACTGTGTGTTATATAGAGACTGATGGACAGAGTGAAAGGATGCTTCAAACATCAAATGGTATACTTGTGCGTGTGTGATTGACTTAGGCTTTGTTGAAATTCTTATACGATAATGATTGTCATGCTAGTAATGAGGCTGTACTATTGATGGTACATAAAGAACTTCAATTTGTGAAGGTTAAAGATAGTGAGTTATGGACATAAGATTAGTTTTTCGGTGTATTGTAGAAATGTAGGTGGAATTGAATGACTGAACTAGAAATGATATTCGCAATATTGATAAGATTGTATGGGTTAAGGACCGTTTCTTAGTAACAAGGAGTTGTCAGAAGAGTTATGTTGGCAATCGAAGGAAGTTGATGGAGTTTGAAATTGGGAAACGTGGTTATGCATAAGGTGTCGTTATGACGGGTGAAATTTGTTTTCAGAACAACAACAAGGAAAGAATTCAACTTGAAGATAAGTTGCTTTTCATAGAAAGAACTTTGAAGAGTTCTTATGAGGTCGAAACATAGTAAGGATTATATTGTTAAGATATAAGTATTCCATAAGTGGAATTTGAAATTGTGAAAGAAGCATGCGGATTTCTTAAAGGAAAAGAGTTCTCATTTGTTCTGGAGGTATGGGATGTGAGTATAAGAGGGGCAGAGCGCCGGGGCGTCGCTCTCTTTTAGGAGGGTAGGATGTGACAACCCAAACCCGAGGTCATTTATTTAATATTATATAATATTATTTTTACGAATAACTTTGAAATTTTTGATGAGTTGAATGAAATGACGATTGATGGTTTTATTTAAAACCGACGTTGGAGGTCTTATTTTTATCTTTTTTTTTTACTAATAGCGAGGATTATTAGTGACCACGATATCGACGGATGCCCGAGATTTTATGTTTTATCAATTGTTGTCTCGATGTTTATATTTTTGACGTTTTTATGTTAAGTTCGTATTAAGTCGAGCCGAGAGTCGATATTATTATTTTGAGGTACGTTTTAATTTTTTTTTTAAAAGTATCTTTATGAAACCCGAGCCCCGTAAATAATTTGAAAATTGACTAATAGTTATTTCCCGCTTTTTAGCTAACTATTTACATTTTTAGCCACAACTTTTGCTAAATTACAACTTTGGTCCCTACCCCACTGTATATAAAGCTTAAACAAACACATACAATTCATTTCTTCATTTAAATTTTTTTCTCTTCTCTCTCTTTTCTCTCCATTTTGCCGAAACCCACCCCATCACAAAAACCAAACTTCAATCAATTTTATCTTGAGTTTGAGGTTGAATCCAACTAAACCAAGCATAGACCCACTCTTATAATTGCATAAGGATCATATTGGTGTAAGAATTCCCTACATGCAAGCACATTTTTTTTTCTTGATGTTGGTAGGTAGGAGCTATGATCATGCATGGCATTTTCATGATGATCCATGGTGATTCTTGCTAAAGATCTTGTTAAAACTTCATTTTGATCTAAAGATTTTTATTTTGATTATGATTTTGATGTTATGGGTGATGTATGATGATATTGTGGTATAGAAATTACCATTTCTATGGTTGGTTTTTTTTTATCAAAAAGTTGATTTTGTACAAGATTTTTATAGTCATTTTATAACAGTAAGTAAAGTGTAAAATCCGAATTTTTATGTTTTGAAAATTGCTTAACTTATAGCCTAGGGTTGTAGATAATTTTCTTAGCTTCTATTGGATATAAGGTAGAGCTTCTAGCTCCAAACGAGCGCGAAGTTATGATGTTTTGAATGATCGTGTACCGGGAGACGAGTATCGGCACTACAAGTAGTTGTTGTCGATATTTGGATCGAATCTCGGGGACTCTAAATGTATGTTTTGTAAAATGTAACCTACTGATAATGAGGTGTTTATTTTATAGGTTGAGTTTACTTTAAAACCCGAGTGTCGGTTTTGTAAACGGAGTCGTTTAAATAAGTTAAAACGGTTGTATGAAAAATTAACGTAAATCTGTCTGGATTTTATAGTTTGAAAATGAGTTGGGTAAAGTACTTTAAAAGTAATTTCATTTGATAAACTTGTAAGAGGACTTTCTATATATAGTAAGTTAGTTTATCGAGTCGTTTCATAAACGGTTGACAAGTTTAAAAGGGGTAAATAAGCTAGTACATGTAGTATGTACCGGCGGACTTTGTAAAGAGTGTAAAATGGTTAAGTAAATGTGTAGTAAATTATAATGAAGTTATTTATATCGTTTTCTCTCGAGTTTATCGTGACTTTATGAGTTTGAGTTTGATCTTTTTATTTATGGATTTTATTCGAGTTTATTATTGATGCACGCGCCTTATTTGATAGGTTGCGGTTTTTGTGTTTATCGGGCATCAACTATCGTCGAAGATCGTCTTACTACTGCTATTACTCCAGGTGAGTCTATAGCCTCGCTTTTGTAATTGTTTTGAATGGATTTTAAAACCCGCGAGGGGGATACATGCTATTTGAAAGTAAAATGAACACAAGTCATGATTGATTGTTTGGACCCGAATGTTTCCTTTGTTTCCTTTGTTGATTCGAATTGTATAAGTACCTAATTTGCAAAAGACCCTAAATTCATGAGCCGTTAACTATCTTCTGACTTGATGTTGTGAGTCGGGAATAACCGCTTATTCTAATAATAGTACTATTGGGCTAACGACCCTATCTGAGACCAGGGCTTTACGCTGAGTAACCCGCTGGGAAGGATAATTTTACGAGAATGAGAATTGGTATTTTTGCAAATGATACCCTAGTAGGGGCACTGGAATTTCATCCAGTCATGCCGGCTTTAGGCGTGGATGACTAAGTTAAGGGGTCGGTGTCATGAGCTTAATACAATTCAATAGCTATTTCTATATACCAGAATGCCTGACTAATAGATTGTAATGATCAACAATTCTATTAAATGATCTTGATTGATTCTTCTCTTGTGTTCAATGTTGATTTGTAAAACCTATAGACTCGCTCAACCGTTGTGTTTATGATTTTAAGCATGTATTTTAGGTATTGAAGATGACGAATTGCGGAGCATGCTGGAGAAGGATTGCGGGATTACTTTTGTGGTGATGGTCTAAAACGGATTTCTTTCCCTTTTGTCATAAAAATAATACTGTATGGTCGAATACTTTGGTAAAGTGTTTGTGAATTTGATAAAGTCTTTGGGGGCCCTATATATTACTCTGATATCTCTAAATATATATTACTCTGAAAGTTTTAGACAGTGGTTAAATTATATTCTTTTATATTTTAAATTTATCATTTTGAGTTTGTTCAAAATGTCTTGTGTAACAATGTTTGTATTTAGCACCCAAATGTGTATTTCCGCTGCGCAATGTAATTTAGGGGTGTTAAACTGATGATAGCACGAGGAACACCGAATCGAGCAAATAACTACTTCAAAAAGTTCACAACCACCCTCGCATCGTTCGTAGGGAGAGCCTTTGCTTCAACCCATTTGGATACGTAGTCAACGGCTACGTGGATGTACTTGTTCCCTTTGGATGATGGAAATGGCCCCATAAAGTCGATGCCCCATACGACAAAGATTTCACATTCTTGTATGAAATTTTGAGGCATCTCGTCTTTATGTGTGACCTTGCCTTGTCTTTGGCAAGCATCAAAATGTTTAACCATTTCAGGACCATCATGATAAATGGAGGGCCAATAGAATCCAGAGTCGAAAACTTTCTTCGCGGTGTAATTGGGACCAAAGTGACCACCGGTGGGTCCTTTATGGCAAGCTTCAAGGATTAATAAAGCTGTCGGCCCATCAACACATCGACAAGTGACAAGATCCGCACATTGTTTGAAAAGGTAAGGGTCGTCCCAAAAATAGTGCTTGATGTCTTTAAAGAACTTTTTCTTTTGTTGGGACATTAACCCTTCCTTGAGAATTCCACCCGCTAAGTACTTTGCAATGTCCGCAAACCACGGGGTGTCATCAAGATTGGAATTGATATACATTAAGGCCTCAAGGGGAAAGGAGTCATTGATCTCTTGATTCGGATGATCCTCTTGATAAGGATCCTCAAGTCTACTTAGATGATCCGCGGCTAGGTTTTCCGCTCCCTTTTTGTCACGAATTTCAATTTTAAATTCTTGAAGGAGCAAATCCCAACGAAGAAGTCTTGGCTTGGAATCTTGTTTAGTTAGCAAGTACTTCAACGCGGAATGGTCGGTATAGACAATAGTAGTGGAAAGAACAAGATAGGGGCAGAACTTCTCAAAAGCATACACTACAGATAAAAGCTCTTTTTCGGTAGTGGTATAATGCATTTGAGCCCCCGTCATTATCTTGCTAGCATAATGGATTGGTTGGAAGTGTTTGTTCACTCTTTGGCCCAAAACCGCTCCAATAGCAAAGTCGCTAGCATCACACATCAATTCAAAAGGTAACTCCTAATTAGGGGTAACCAAGACAGGTGCCTTAGTGAGTTTATCCTTAAGAAAATTGAAAGATTCAAGACACTCTTTAGAAAAGATAAAGGAGTATCTTTTTCCAAGAGGTGGGTCATCAGGCGAGCGATCTTAGAAAAATCTTGAATGAATCAACGATAGAAGCCCGCATGACCAAGGGAACTTCTCACACCCTTCATGGTTGAAGGTGGAGGAAATTTAGCAATAACATCGACTTTAGCACGGTCGACTTCAAGACCGGATTTGGAGATTTTCTGTCCAAGAACAATGCCTTCTTTTACCATGAAATGGCATTTTTCCCAATTAAGAACGAGATGAGTGTCGTCACACCGTTTGAGCATACGTTCTAAATTGGCAAGGCAAGTAGAGAAAGAATCAGCATAGACCGAGAAATCATCCATGAATACTTCCATAGTTTCTTCAACCATGTCATGGAATACAGCCATCATACACCTTTGGAAAGTCCCGGGAGCATTGCATAAGCTGAAAGGCATTCTTTTGTAAGAAAATGTTCCATAAGGACAAGTGAATGTGGTTTTCTCTTGGTCTTTAGGATCGATGGGAATTTGAAAATACCCGGAGAAACCATCTAAGAAGCAATAATAGTCATTACCCGCTAGACGTTCAAGCATTTGGTCCATAAAAGAAAGGGGAAAATGATCCTTTCTCATAGCATCATTGAGTTTGCGATAGTCTATACAAACTCCCCACCCTGTAACAAGACGAGTAGGAATCAAATCGTTGTTTTCATTGGGCACAACGGTGATTCCGCCTTTCTTAGGCACACAATGGACCGGACTAACCCATGGTGAATCCGAGATAGGGTAGATCATTCCCGCATCAAGAAGTTTGATAACCTCTTTTTTGATAACGTCATCGATCTTGGGATTCACCCTTCTTTGGTTTTGAATAGTGGGTTTAAAGTCGTCCTCCATGAGAATTTTATGTGTGCAAAAGTGAGGATCAATTCCACGAATATCGGAGATTTTCCAAGCAATCGCTTTCTTATGAATCTTCAGCACGTTGATAAGTCGAGATTTTTAGTCTTCTTTCAAGTCCTTAGCGATGATAACGGGTAACTTCTTATTGTCTTCAAGGAACACGTGTTCGAGATGAGACGGTAGATCCTTAAGCTCTAAATCCAGAGGATTTTTGATGGAAGGCGTAGTCAAATTCGGATCATCGATATGGTCCTCATTGAGAAGTTTCTCAATGGTACGAATGTCTTCATCCCAATTGGAGGGAGAATCGTCATATTGTAAGTCCACACCCCCTAAAGTAGCTTCAAATTCTTTCAAAAGGAAATCACTTTCTCCAAATGGAGTCAGTGAGGGAGCAATAGAGGCAACGGTCTCAACAATGGGTAGAGAATAAGAACCACTTTTACAAGCATCTTTGAAATGCTCTTCATAAGCCTCATCAAGTACGTCAATGAAATTATAGCTCTCGTTTTTAGAAGGCTACTTAGAAAGTTTACCCATGTTGAAGACGATTTTATCGTCACCAACTCTCATGATTAATTCATCCACGACTACATCGATGAGAGTGCGACCGGTCCTCAAGAATGGACGTCCAAAGATTAATGGAACACAGGGATCCATCTCGTAGTCAACGACAACAAAATCCACCGGAAAGGTGAATTTGTCGACGCCAGCGAAGACATCTTCGGCTATCCCCATTGGATAAGCAACCGTACGGTTAGCTAATTCCAAAGTCATTCGTGTGGGGACTGGCTCGGGTAGAGATAATTGTTACCAAACACTTAATGGCATTAAGTTTATACTAGCACCTAGATCGGATAGGGCCATACAATTCTCTACCCCGGGGAAGTTGCAAGGAATGAGAAAACGAACCGGATCACCCAGTTTGGTTGGTAATTTCCTTAAGAGCACTGCTGAGCAATTCTCATTAAGTTGGATCTGAGCGATATCAAGAATCTTTTCTTTGTCACTGAGAAGATCTTTAAACATTTTAGCATATTTCCGCATGTGAGCGAGAGCCTCGGCAAAGAAGATGTTGAAATTCAGTTGTTTATACATTTTAAGAAAGTTAGAAACCTAAATATGATCCTTGTTCTTCAACTGCTCTTTCCGCAACCTTGAGGGATAAGGTATATTGGGTTGAGATGAAGGCTTTGGCATGGAATTATCACTCACATCCTTGGGTGGTGGAGGGGTGGAAGTAGAAGGTGGAGGAATTGGAGAAGGGGACTCATTTTCCTTTGTCACAATCACCGGTGTAGGTGTAGGAAGCTCGGGTTCCTTTAAACCTTTTCCACTTCGAGTTGTGATTGCTTTCATCTCCCCTCTTGGATTAGCAACGGTGTTACTCGGAAGAGAACCAAAACCAGAGGCTTGATTACCTTGGAAGAAACTAGCCATCATATCCTTTAAGTCATTCGTTTGACTGCTCAAAGAGTTTTGCATATCGGCTCGAAGATCATTCCCTTGTTTCGCCATATCTCCTTTCAAGTTGATGATTTGCCGCTGAAGATTCTGCACTATCGCATCATTAGTCCTCATGTAAGTTTCAACCTCGTGATTAAATGCGGTGGGTTGGGTGGGAGGAAGAGCATGGTAGACAGGTGGTTGATAAGCGGGTTGTTGGTAAACTTTGTTGTTTCCTTGAGGTGGATATGGGTTTGTTTGGGTTTGATATTGATTTGGAGCTCGAGGTTGGTTTTGATTGTTGCGATTGAGGTTGTTTTGGTTTTGAGGAGGAAAACCGGGTGGTGAAAGGAAGTTGTTTGAACGACAACTGAGAAAATTGCGGTCACCTTGAGGACGTGCTTGATAGCCTCCCGTAGAAAAGTTACCGTTAGCGGCATACACATTTTCCGGATTGTCATGAGTCGAAGGACAATCGGTGTATGAATGAGAAACCCCGCATATTTAACATGACTGACTCAAAGCATTAACTTGCGCATTGATGTTTTTGGTATTGTTAGCGGTTTCTAGAGCAAGTGTTTCAACAATTGAAGTAAGCTTATCAACTCTCTTGTCGGCGTCACTAGTACTAGCACTAGCCACATTAGTCCGAACACTCTTAGTTTGCACTCTAGACGTATTCTCAATAATATCCCACACGGCATTAGAAGACTTAACCAAAATGTTACCCCCCGAAGCACTATTTAGTGAATCTTGGTCATTCATACTTAAACCATTGTAAAAAGTATTAATTTGATGTACTTTTGTAAAACTATGTTGTGGACACTTTCTTAAAAGTTCCTTAAAACTGTTCCAAGATTCACTAAATGTCTCACCGTACTTTTGTTCAAAGTTAATGATTTCATTCCGCAAAGCGGTAGTACGTGAGGGTGGGAAAAAATAGTTGATGAATTTGGTTTCTAAATCCGTCCACGTAAGAATACTTTGTGGCGGTTCCTTATCAAGCCAATGTCGGGCTTGTCCCTCTAAGGAGAAAGGAAAAAGTTGCAAGCGAATCACCTCTTGTGAAACCCCATTATACTTGACCATATTAGTGAGTTGAAGGAACCTTTTGATAAGGTCATGAGGATCATCAAGTGTACGTCCCAAGAATGGTTGAGAAGAGACCATTTGAATGAAGCCGGATTTGAGCTCAAAGTTGTTAGCTCCAATCTCGGGTATGACAATAGCATCGGTGTTGCCCTCTACTTGCGATTGCAAAAGCTCGGTCATTGGTCGATTGTCCATGGTGACAATAGGTGGAGTTTCGACTTCGGCTTGAATTGCTTTCTTCTTACGAGCACGAGTACGCATACACACCTACAAAAAGAAAAGAAAGATAGATAAGAAATATGATAACTAGGTTTTTGCCTAATTAAAAAGATTCTTTGTCGTGTGTCTAATCGAATTGATCTAGGTTCTATGTGTGACTCAGTCGTCTTTGGTGGAAACAAATGTTTGTGTCGTTGTAGTATTTAAAAGTGCAAAACAATTAAAGTAAAAGACTTTAAAGTAAATCTAAATCTAATTTAAAGTAAATGGTGCAAGTATTTAAAAGCGTGACGAGAAATTAAAGGGCACTAAAAGTAAATAACTGAAACTCGGATTTTTAATCCTTTAAAATGAATGTTCGTTTTATCCTCGATTCGACTCGAATTTGATTTCCGCTTTTACGTTTCGACTTGATTCGTTTTTGGTACAACTCTTTTTTGGGTATTTTTAAACTAATTTAAAAATATTAAATGAAAACTAAATTAATTATCTATTTTTAAACTATTAAATTGAAAATAAATCTATTAAAAGCTATTTGAAATTAATCTATCTAAAAATTATAAAAATAAATCTATAAAATTAACTTTTACTTTAAAAATAATCTATTTAAAACTTTTTAAACTAAATACTTAATTAAAAATCTACTTTAAAAATAAACTATTTTATACTATTTTAAAATCTATATTAATTTTGAACTAATAAAAAAACTAATTTTAAATCAAATTAAATAAAATATATTTTTTTTTTCTTTTTATATATATATATTTTTTTTTATATATAAATATAAACTAGATAATATTTATTAATTAAAATTTAAATAGACTAAAACTTTAATTAAGCTAATTAAAACTGCTACTGATTAATTACCCTATATTAATAACTAAATGCAAAGTAATAACCAAAAAGGCATCTAGCTCAGACGGTTAAGGCGTTTGGTTGTGGAACTGAAGGTCACAGGTTTGAATCCTGTGAGGGGCGAAACTATGTTGCGAATTATTTTTTTTTTTTTTTTTACCTTTATTTTTTTGGAATATGATTTTTTTTATTTTTTTTTTGGACAGTAAAACAACCTCAGACCAATTGGGTCTGAGGTGATAAGCAGCACAAGTAAGCAGTCACCAAAATAAGCAAATCCAAAACCGAATTAGCAGATAACCAATTAAGCTAACACTAAACCGAATAAGCAGAATTCCCAAATAAGCTAAATACTCAAACAGAAACAGATTACTACCAAATAAGCTAGACTAGATAAGCAGTTTACCAATAAGGCTAAAGCTCGAACCAAACCAAACAAATAAGCATGAAAACTGAATAAGCTGATGGACAAGCAGACATAAGCAGAAATTCAAATAAGCAGAAACTGAAACTAAACTATTAAATAAGCAGAATCTAATCTATCAAACAAATCCTAATAGCCTAGTAAACTCTAAGCAGAATCCAAACTAAACAATTAAACTAAACAAATCCAAACAGATTCCAAACTCTAAGCAGTATTAACTTAATAGCAGTAAACACAATTAAACAAATCCAAACAAACTTATATCAAAACCAAAATAGCAGATTCGAGAAAGCACTACTTAGCAACTTAATCATATAAGAACATTAAAAGTAAAAGATATTAGAACCTTTTGCGAAAACCTTTGGGACGTAGCGTCGCGCTGAGCGAGCTCAAATCGAAACCGAAACACCAAACAAACACCTCTTTCGATTTAAACAGTCAACACATCAATCT
This sequence comes from Glebionis coronaria, assembly GCA_025667525.1. Classification (NCBI taxonomy): domain Eukaryota; kingdom Viridiplantae; phylum Streptophyta; class Magnoliopsida; order Asterales; family Asteraceae; genus Glebionis; species Glebionis coronaria. Next base: position 367,748,808 of record CM046876.1, read on the forward strand.
TCTTCGATCCAAACAAAACTAATACCAACTTAAACCGAAACCAAGATACTTCTCGAACCAATCCAAACAAGTGCACCGAATCCCTTTTTTAATAAACCTCCAGTGGGAGATTTATTTACTTTCTCTTTATTATTATTATTATTATTTTTTTTTTTTTTTTTTTTTTTTTTATATATAATAACACGAAATCCAAACAAAGAACAGTAAACAATATTTCTTTAACAGATTAAAATAAAAAGGAGAGAGTAACCGAAAATTTAAATCGAAGCACAAATTAAAACTAGAATGACTTTTTTCATTAATTAAAAACAAATTACAATACTTGGAAATTGAGATTACAAAATTAAAACCCTAATTAATCTATTTTCTAAAATTAAAATAAAGAAAAGCATGAATAAAAATTACATGATAAGGGGGGTTTTTATAAGGATCCCCCGATCCTTCTAGGCTTTCTTGGAGGCTACGGTGAGCAATCACAACCCTTCAATCTCTTCTCTTCTTCTCTCTCTTTAATCGAACGGGTGATATAAAACCTTCTCTCATGGATTGCCAAGGTGGCACTCCTTTGTGTTTCTTCTTAGCTGATGTGGAGATCTTTGATTGGTGGGATGGGATGGATGATGTGTTGCATCCACTGATAAGCTGCCACGTACCTCTCTCTCGCCATCTTCTACATCCGGAAAAAGTGGGAATTAATTCCCATTCATGTGCATCTCACGTGGGATCAAAAACCCCTATGATAAATTAACTTTTTACCCAATTAGGGTTTTTGAATAGTAATTTTTCGCAGGTTTGTTTGGGGTGAGAGAGATAAATGGGGGAGATGGATTGCATAGAGAGTAACGGAGAAAATATGAGTGGGTGGGTGTATTTTGACCGAGAGTTAATAATGGGAGGTGGGTGAAAAACGTTTTAAATTATTTGGGGTGTGGGAGGTTTACACGTGGGGTGTAGGTAGAAGTAGTGGGTAAAAGATAAGGATTGGTGGGTTAAAAAAAACGGGTAGTTGGGTAAAATTGTGAGGTGAGGTGAGATTTGACTGGTCAACATAATACTCCATCCCAAGCTTCTTTCGTTTTATTTTACATATGACATGGGCTTTGGCCTATTTTTGTCCAACTATTTGGGCTTGAGCAATCTGTTTTCTTCTTCTCTTTGGGCTTTGACCCAAGTTTATAAAACATGTACATTTTTCCAATATTGATGGGCTTTTCAGGCCCATTTAGCACATGTGGGACCCACTTAGCTCATAAATTCGACAAATGAATGAATCCTCTAAAGTTGAGCTCGGTTTTGGCTACTTTGATCTTTATCTTCAAACTCGTGCCGGTTTTGCCGATTTTCGTGATCGTTGCACACTTTTGGTCTTTTGATCTTTGTCTTCGTTTCTTCTTGGACTTTTCTTCGATATTTGACCGTGAAATCCCGTGTTTTCTCTTCTTTTGGTCATTTGTACCTATTTATCACACAAAACACAAAACCACGCGTAATTCCGACATTTATGATATTAAACACATGATTAGGTCTTGTTTTTACATGATTTTAGTGGCAAAAGGATAAGTGTTTACACACTTATTAAATCCCCTACACTTGACCATTGCAATGACCCCATGCAATGCATTATTTTAAAGCATAAAGTTACATTTTTCTCATAATCAATCCATCTCGGCCTTTATTAATTATTACTACTACTACGGAAAGATAAAAACTTAAAAGGAAACAAAAGTTAAAATATTTTATTTAACTTGAAAATTATTTGATGGAAGAAACTCGTAAAGACATCTAATACTTTAATTAGGGCTTTAGTGTCATGAATATTAATCACCCTCAAGTTTCACGTTCCCCATACCAAGCTTAAAAACGAGATCATTGTTAATATAAGTTAGCACAACTAACACTTACTCATGCGGTTTAGTTAATCACTCAGACCCCCTTATTCCTACGGTGTATCTCTTGTATTTTATTATTGTCTTGAATGATCACGATGATGCATTTTTGACTTATTTCGATAATTTATTAAGGCCGAAAATAAAGTGGGACGATTTAATCAATAGTTAGCTAAAGGACAAAATCTTTTAAAACTGCTTCTCGAAACCTCAAAAAGTTCATATCTTGGCATAACTCGTTTCACGATTTGAGACCTCTCTCGGACCGATATTTGGCTTGTACTTCAAACTTCAAATCTTGAGAGACGATCTTGAAATTATGGTCTTCTCTTCATTTTGGTACACATCTTCATTAGGAGTGAAAGATGCTTCAAACGTTGACCACGACTTCTTCATTTATCCTCTTCTTTATTTAGGACTTTGATATACAACGATCCGCCTCCTTTTCGGACTTGGATCTATTTATCCTCATACCTTGTTAGGGTCTTTTTGGATAGACTTCTCCATGATCTTTAGGGGAGTAATTGCTTCTCGTCGTGTGTCTTGATCCTTCATATTGATTTGGATTAATGATCTTCACATCATCTTAGGATCTTTAGCAAAAAGTGAATCCTCATGCCTTGTGAGGGCCTTTTTGGACTCGGGTATCCTCATGCCTTGTTAGGGCCTTTTTGGATAAGCCAATCTTCGCGTCCCGTTTCAATAAGTTATGCCTTGGCTATGAACTCTAATTAATACCGAGCAACTTTTAAACGATCTTGTGCTAGAAGCTAAGTAACCTTTTAAATCGTACAACCTTATTTATTGCAAATATATTTATTAACAAGTGATGGGAGAAAAAGCTCATAACTAACTCACATAAGTTAATGAAAGAATACCGAACTTGTAATTAACTCTATCATCTCTCGTTCTCCACAATTTAAAATCTCAAGGAATGAGACTCGTGGATGCTTAGCCTAATAAACCAATTAAGGTCCATATGGTTAAGGATACTAGCTAGAGTAAACTTAGATAAGTAAACTCGGGTTGAGTCAAAATATTCACGACGGGCCTAATATATCAAAGACATCTAAACTTGTTAAACCATTTTATTTATTTATTTATGTTTTTAACTTTATTCTTGAAATGGAAATTATTACGATGCGATAATAAAAGGAAAGAAAATGAATAAAAATACTACTAGGCCAAAATAGATCAAAAATTTGAAAAACGTTGAAAATTTTAAAAATTTTCCGGTTAAATGGGGTCAAATTCATGGAAAAGGCCACTAAAATTCGATAGAAGGCCCCCCTACACTTGATAAAAACATTGTCCTCAATGTTTAAGCATGTGGGAGACTAAACTCCCCTACACTTAGGACATTGAGTATGTTGTTTAAAATCGAGCTAAGGAAGGGACAACTAAAGTGATTACATTTATTTGTTTTATTTATATACGAGTATGAATCACAATAGTTTTGATAGAACCGGGTACACGGGAACACGGGATCACGGGTCGTGTCAAAAGTACCAAAAGTGGATCATCAAAGCATATGTCCCTGCACACAATCACCACACACAAACAACCTACTCGGCTCCCCCCCTACACTTATTGGTGGACAATGGATGAAGGAAAAAAAAAAGGGTGGAAAGGGTGGGAAAGGTAAAAATCTAACCTAGTTATACGATGCTTGATTTATTTATCACGAGTCTCTAGCTCGACTCGATTTCCCGAATTAATTCAAGGGAAATGTGGAGAGGGATGGAATCATCTCGTGAGAGATGTCCTCTCCATAGTACAACTTAACCCGTTGGCCATTCACCTTAAAGTTGGGCCCATTTGGTTGGGATAACTCAATGGTGCCATAAGGGAAGACTTGGGCCACGGTGAATGGACCGGACCAACGGCTCTTAAGTTTACCCGAAAAGATTTTCAACCGAGAGTTAAATAATAAAACTTGATCACCAATATGGAACTCTCGGTTTTTAATCTTGGAATCATGAATGAGCTTAGTCTTCTCCTTGTAGATTAATGAATTCTCATAAGCCTCATTCCTAAGTTCATTGAGTTCATTGAGTTGGATTTTCCTATGATCACCGGCTTTGTTTATGTCAAAATTAGCCCATTTCAAAGCCCAATAAGCCTTATGCTCCAACTCAATGGGGAGGTGGCACGCCTTTCCGTACACAAGGCGATAAGGGGTACAACCTATAGGTGTCTTATAAGCAGTACGGAAAGCCCACAAAGCATCATCTAATTTATCGGCCCATGAAGCACGATGCTCTCCCACGGTTCGCTCTAAGATTCTCTTAAGACCACGGTTAGAAACCTCAGCTTGTCCATTAGTTTGAGGATGATACGCGGTGGAAAGTCGGTGATTGACACCATACTTAGCCATGACTCGTGCAAATTGATCATTGCAAAAATGAGTCCCGCGATCACTAATAATAGCACGAGGCACACCGAATCGAGCAAACAATTGTTTCAAGAAGTTAACAACCACCCTCACATCATTAGTAGGTAAAGCTTTTGCTTCAACCCATTTTGAGACGTAGTCAACGGCTACGAGGATGTACTTGTTACCCTTCGATGATGGAAACGGCCCCATAAAGTCGATGCCCCATACGTCAAATATTTCACATTCTTGGATGAAATTTTGAGGCATCTCATCTTTATGTGTGATCTTGCCTTGCCTTTGACAAGCATCACAATGTTTAACCATTTCATGTGCATCATGATAAATGGAGGGCCAATAGAATCCGGAGTCGAACACTTTTTTAGCGGTGTAATTAGGACCAAAGTGACCACCGGTAGGTCCTTTATGGCAAGCTTCAAGGATTTGTAAAGCCGCTGGCCCATCAACACATCTACGAATGATTAAGTCCGCACATTGCTTGAAAAGATAAGGGTCGTCCCAATAGTACGTTTTCACGTCCTTGAAGAATTTTTTCTTTTGTTGGGACGATAACCCTTCGATAAGAACACCACCCGCCAAATAGTTTGCAATGTCCGCAAACCATGGGGTATCATCAAGATTGGAATTAATAGACATTAAGGTTTCAAGGGGAAAGGATTCATTAATCTCTTGATTTGGAGATTCCCCTTGATACGGATCCTCAAGTCTACTAAGGTGATCCGCGGCTAGGTTTTCCGCTCCTTTTTTATCACGAATTTCAATTTTAAATTCTTGTAGGAGCAAAACCCAACGAAGGAGTCTCGGTTTAGCATCTTGCTTGGTCAACAAGTATTTCAAGGCGGAATGGTCGGTGTAAACGATGGTGGTGGAAAGCACAAGATAGGGGCGGAATTTCTCAAAAGCATACACTACAGCTAAAAGCTCTTTTTCGGTAGTGGTATAATGCAATTGAGCCCCCGTCATTGTCTTACTAGCATAATGAATGGGTTGGAAATGTTTGTTAACTCGTTGACCTAAAACCGCTCCTACCGCGAAATCACTAGCATCGCACATGAGCTCGAAAGGTAACTCCCAATTTGGAGAGACTAAGACCGGTGCCTTAGTTAATTTACCTTTAAGAAGTTCGAAAGAGTCGAGACATTCTTGAGAGAAGATGAAAGGAGCATCCTTTTCTAAGAGATGAGTCATTGGACGAGCTATTTTCGAGAAATCTTGGATGAAACGTCGATAAAATCCCGCATGGCCTAAAAAACTTCTAACTCCTTTGACGGTGGTAGGCGGAGGTAACTTAGCAATGACGTCAACTTTAGCACGGTCGACTTCGATACCGGCTTTGGAAATTTTATGACCAAGGACGATGCCTTCTTTTACCATGAAATGGCATTTTTCCCAATTAAGAACGAGACGAGTGTCTTCACATCGTTGGAGCATACGTTCTAAATTAGCAAGGCAAGAAGAAAAAGAATCACCATAGACCGAGAAATCGTCCATAAAGACTTCCATAGTTTCTTCAACCATGTCATGAAATATCGCCATCATACACCTTTGAAAAGTCCCGGGAGCATTGCATAAGCCGAAAGGCATTCTTTTGTAAGCAAATGTTCCATAGGGACAAGTGAATGTGGTTTTCTCTTGGTCTTTTGGATCGATAGGGATTTGAAAATATCCGGAAAAGCCATCTAAGAAACAATAGAAATCATTACCGGCTAAACGCTCGAGCATTTGATCCATGAAAGGAAGAGGGAAATGATCCTTACGAGTGGCATCATTGAGCTTACGATAATCGATGCAAACTCGCCAACCCGTTACAAGTCGAGTAGGAATCAACTCGTTGTTTTCGTTGGGCACAACGGTGATTCCGCCTTTCTTAGGCACACAATGGACGGGACTAACCCATGGCGAATCCGAGATAGGGTAAATCATTCCGGCATCGAGAAGTTTGATAACTTCTTTCTTAATGACTTCATGAATTTTTGGATTAACCCTTCTTTGATTTTGGATTGCGGGTTTAAAGTCATCTTCCATGAGAATTTTATGAGTACAAAAATTAGGATCAATTCCGCGAATGTCGGAGATTTTCCAAGCAATTGCTTTCTTATGATTCTTAAGCACATCTATAAGTCGGGATTTTTCATCTTCTTTTAAGTCCTTAGCAATAATGACGGGTAACTTATTATCCTCCTCTAAGAAAACGTACTCTAGATGAGACGGTAAATCTTTAAGCTCTAAATCCGGCGGATTATCAATTGAAGGCTTAGTCAAAGTAGGATCATTGTTAGAAACTTCTTTTGGAGTGGGTGGAGAGATATTGTCCTCATTGAGAAGTCTCTCAATCGTACGAATGTCTTCATCCCAATTGGTGGGAGAATTATCATAGTTAATCTCGAGAGGACCTAAGCTAGCTTCAAACTCATCTAAATCACTTTCTCCGAATGGAGTCAATGAAGGAGCAATAGAAGCGACGGTCTCAACATGAGGTAAAGGAGAAATCCCGCTCTTACAAGCCTCATGAAAATGTTCTTCGCATGCTTCGTCGAGCACATCGATGAAATTCACGGATTCGGGCTCATTGGGAAGTTTGGAAAGTTTACCCATGTTAAAGACGATTTTGTCATCCCCGACCCTCATGATAAGTTCACCCGCGGCTACATCGATTAATGTACGCCCGGTTCTCAAGAAGGGTCGTCCCACAATTAAGGGAACACGGGGATCCATTTCATAGTCGACGATGACGAAATCGGCGGGGAAAGTGAATTTGTCGACTCCTACGAAAACATCCTCGGCTATCCCCACCGGATAAGCAACCGTACGGTTAGCTAATTCCAATGTCATACGGGTGGGGACTAGCTCGGGTAAAGATAATTGTTTCCACACGGACAATGGCATAAGATTGATACTCGCTCCGAGATCCGCCAAGGCCATACAATTCTCAACACCCGGAAAATTACAAGGAATAAGGAATCGACCGGGATCTCCTAACTTAACCGGTAATTTTCTCAAAAGAACCGCGGAACAATTCTCATTCAATTGGGTATTGGCGATATCAAGCAACTTTTCCTTATCACTTAAAAGATCCTTAAACATCTTAGCGTACTTAGGCATGTGAGCGAGCGCCTCGGCAAAGGTGATATTAAAATTCAATTGTTTGAACATTTTTAGGAAGTTCGAAACTTGAATATCATCCTTATTCTTCAATTTATCTTTCCGCAACCTTGAGGGATAAGGTATATTGGGTTGAGATGAAGGCTTTGGAGTGGATTGCTCACTCACATCCTTTGGAGGAGGAGGAGGAGTAGAAATAGAAGGTGAAGGAACCGGTTTTGGAACCGAAGGTGGGGTATAAAATTTGGGTATCGGTGGAACATAAGGTGTAGACGAATGCATAACGGGAGGTATGTCACAAGTGGAAGAAGAGGGAGGTTGTGTCGAAGAAGAAGGAATCTCGGGTCCTTGTTTAGGTGGGGAAGGTTCTACGGTGGTCTTACCGCTCCTAGTAGTGATAGCATTAACATTAGCCCTAGGATTGGTCACGGTGTTCGAGGGAAGGGCACCTTGGGGACGAAAGGTTTGAATCATAGTCAAAAACTTCTTATCATTCGATTCTTGCATTAGTCGAGTATGCTCTTGCATCTCTCTCATCATTCGTTCATGGTCGGATAATTTTTGAAGAACCAAGTCCATTTGAGGATTATGCATGTTCGTTTGATTATAACCTTGATTATTAAAACCTTGGTTTTGATATTGATTAGAACCTTGATTAAATCCTTGATTTTGAAAACTTTGGTTATTATATCCTTGATTATTCAACCCTTGGTTTTGCCCTTGAAAATTCCCTTGATTTTGATTAAAACCCCGTTGATTAGAACTTCCTTGAAAATTACCCCGTTGAGGAGCTTGGTTCCTATTTTGGGCGGGTGGGGGTGGTCTTTGTGGTGCTACAAAACCCGGGGGAGCCAAATAGTTATTAGACTTGTAAGACAAATGGTTGACATCAACATTTGGTTTGAATTGAATCCGATCAAGTTCATTGTTATTATAAGCATAAACTTCTTGTTGATCATTGTAAACCTTGTCACAATTAAAGTATGAATGTGGTCCACCACAAGTCTCACACGTCTCACTTTTTTCTTTCACGGCATGAACATGTGTAGTGAGGGCGTCGGTTCTTAGAGCAAGGGTTTTCACAATTGAAGTAAGCTCCTTAATTTGATCATTCACCTCACTATTACTCGTACTAGCACTTGCCATATTAGCCCTAACACTTTTGGTTTGTACTTTAGCCTTGTTCTCAATAATGGCCCAAGCCTCGTTCATTGTTTTCACAAGAATATTGCCCCCCGCGGCACTATTAAGTGAGTCTTGGTCGTTTAGAGTTAAACCATTATAAAACGTGTTGATTTGATGAACTTTAGTAAAACCGTGTTGTGGACATTTTCTCAAAAGATCTTTAAAACGATCCCAAGCCTCACTAAACGTTTCCCCATATTTTTGCTCAAAGTTGATTATTTCATTCCTTAAGGAAGTGGTCCGTGATGGTGGGAAAAAGTAGTTAATGAACTTGGTCTCTAAGTCGATCCATGTGGTAATACTTTGGGGTGGTTCCTTATCAAGCCAAATCCGGGCTTGTCCCTCGAGGGAAAAAGGAAAAAGTTGGAGGCGAACGGCCTCTTGGGGCACCCCATTGTATTTGACGGTATTAGCTAATTGGATGAAACGTTTGATATGAGCGTGTGGGTCATCATTAGTACGGCCTAAAAATGGTGTAGCGGAAACCATTTGAATGAAACCCGATTTAAGTTCGAAATGATTAGCTCCAATATTTGGCACCACAATCGCGTCATCGTTTCCTTCAACGTGAGATTGTAGAATCTCAATCATTGGTCGATTATCCGTTGCCATCGTATTGTCGAAAGCTCGATTCTCGGGATCGGCTTTAATGACGGTCTTTTTGTTTTTCTTCTTCTTCTTCTTTTTGGAAGAATTGGAAGAGTTTGGTACACCACTCGGTATGTATGTACGCGCGCGAGTGCGCATACAATTAAAACTTTGGAATGAGGTAGGTGACCTCGGTCGACTTTGAGAGGAAAAGGATTTTCCCTCTCGAGGAGCAATATGAAAAATCTACAAAAATATATACGTAAAATACTACTTGAGTTGGCAAACCAATAATCGGTCGTCCCTCTCAATATACGCACAAGCAAGCGGGGAAACGAGGTGGCACAAAGCACTTAAAAACCTTTTTCCTTAGACGGCCTTTTATAGCGCGTCGCCTTATACCCACCTTATAGTTTGTATATATCGAGTTCAAACGTCTTACTAGTATTTATCTATTTTGCCCTTTTTCTCGTTATGGATTCGAATACAATAGTTAGGTGATGAAATCCCAACTAAGGCCTTATTTGATAAGTAGGTAATTTATTGTGCTACGTAATATAATATAATAAAAGAAAAATCTTTTTGTATTTTTTAGAAAAATATATATTCACAAGAAAAATCGAAAGAAATCGAATCGAAAAATTAACACTAATACGTAATATTTTTGGTGTAATACGTTTAGGAAAACGTATTACGTTTTTGCTTTTTTAATTTTTTTTTTGTTGCAATTCTTAGGAAAGAAATTGCTTTGTGGTTTTTTTAATTTTTTTGTAATTTTATGTTTTTGATTTTTTTGTGTTTTTGATTTTTTGTGCAAGAAAATTAACGTTCAAGAAGAACGGATCCCAAAATCCAAACGTCTTCACGAAAAATCGTCAATCGTACGAGCGAAGCGGCAGCGGCGCCATTTTGAAACTCGGATTTTTAATCCTTTAAAATGAATGTTCGTTTTATCCTCGATTCGACTCGAATTTGATTTCCGCTTTTACGTTTCGACTTGATTCGTTTTTGGTACAACTCTTTTTTGGGTATTTTTAAACTAATTTAAAAATATTAAATGAAAACTAAATTAATTATCTATTTTTAAACTATTAAATTGAAAATAAATCTATTAAAAGCTATTTGAAATTAATCTATCTAAAAATTATAAAAATAAATCTATAAAATTAACTTTTACTTTAAAAATAATCTATTTAAAACTTTTTAAACTAAATACTTAATTAAAAATCTACTTTAAAAATAAACTATTTTATACTATTTTAAAATCTATATTAATTTTGAACTAATAAAAAAACTAATTTTAAATCAAATTAAATAAAATATATATTTTTTTTTCTTTTTATATATATATATTTTTTTTTATATAAATATAAACTAGATAATATTTATTAATTAAAATTTAAATAGACTAAAACTTTAATTAAGCTAATTAAAACTGCTACTGATTAATTACCCTATATTAATAACTAAATGCAAAGTAATAACCAAAAAGGCATCTAGCTCAGACGGTTAAGGCGTTTGGTTGTGGAACTGAAGGTCACAGGTTTGAATCCTGTGAGGGGCGAAACTATGTTGCGAATTATTATTTTTTTTTTTTTTACCTTTATTTTTTTGGAATATGATTTTTTTTTTTTTTTTTTTGGACAGTAAAACAACCTCAGACCAATTGGGTCTGAGGTGATAAGCAGCACAAGTAAGTAGTCACCAAAATAAGCAAATCCAAAACCGAATTAGCAGATAACCAATTAAGCTAACACTAAACCGAATAAGCAGAATTCCCAAATAAGCTAAATACTCAAACAGAAACAGATTACTACCAAATAAGCTAGACTAGATAAGCAGTTTACCAATAAGGCTAAAGCTCGAACCAAACCAAACAAATAAGCATGAAAACTGAATAAGCTGATGGACAAGCAGACATAAGCAGAAATTCAAATAAGCAGAAACTGAAACTAAACTATTAAATAAGCAGAATCTAATCTATCAAACAAATCCTAATAGCCTAGTAAACTCTAAGCAGAATCCAAACTAAACAATTAAACTAAACAAATCCAAACAGATTCCAAACTCTAAGCAGTATTAACTTAATAGCAGTAAACACAATTAAACAAATCCAAACAAACTTATATCAAAACCAAACTAGCAGATTCGAGAAAGCACTACTTAGCAACTTAATCATATAAGAACATTAAAAGTAAAAGATATTAGAACCTTTTGCGAAAACCTTTGGGACGTAGCGTCGCGCTGAGCGAGCTCAAATCGAAACCGAAACACCAAACAAACACCTCTTTCGATTTAAACAGTCAACACATCAATCTTCTTCGATCCAAACAAAACTAATACCAACTTAAACCGAAACCAAGATACTTCTCGAACCAATCCAAACAAGTGCACCGAATCCCTTTTTTAATAAACCTCCAGTGGGAGATTTATTTACTTTCTCTTTATTATTATTATTATTATTTTTTTTTTTTTTTTTTTTTTTTTTTATATATAATAACACGAAATCCAAACAAAGAACAGTAAACAATATTTCTTTAACAGATTAAAATAAAAAGGAGAGAGTAACCGAAAATTTAAATCGAAGCACAAATTAAAACTAGAATGACTTTTTTCATTAATTAAAAACAAATTACAATACTTGGAAATTGAGATTACAAAATTAAAACCCTAATTAATCTATTTTCTAAAATTAAAATAAAGAAAAGCATGAATAAAAATTACATGATAAGGGGGGTTTTTATAAGGATCCCCCGATCCTTCTAGGCTTTCTTGGAGGCTACGGTGAGCAATCACAACCCTTCAATCTCTTCTCTTCTTCTCTCTCTTTAATCGAACGGGTGATATAAAACCTTCTCTCATGGATTGCCAAGGTGGCACTCCTTTGTGTTTCTTCTTAGCTGATGTGGAGATCTTTGATTGGTGGGATGGGATGGATGATGTGTTGCATCCACTGATAAGCTGCCACGTACCTCTCTCTCGCCATCTTCTACATCCGGAAAAAGTGGGAATTAATTCCCATTCATGTGCATCTCACGTGGGATCAAAAACCCCTATGATAAATTAACTTTTTACCCAATTAGGGTTTTTGAATAGTAATTTTTCGCAGGTTTGTTTGGGGTGAGAGAGATAAATGGGGGAGATGGATTGCATAGAGAGTAACGGAGATAATATGAGTGGGTGGGTGTATTTTGACCGAGAGTTAATAATGGGAGGTGGGTGAAAAACGTTTTAAATTATTTGGGGTGTGGGAGGTTTACACGTGGGGTGTAGGTAGAAGTAGTGGGTAAAAGATAAGGATTGGTGGGTTAAAAAAAACGGGTAGTTGGGTAAAATTGTGAGGTGAGGTGAGATTTGACTGGTCAACATAATACTCCATCCCAAGCTTCTTTCGTTTTATTTTACATATGACATGGGCTTTGGCCTATTTTTGTCCAACTATTTGGGCTTGAGCAATCTGTTTTCTTCTTCTCTTTGGGCTTTGACCCAAGTTTATAAAACATGTACATTTTTCCAATATTGATGGGCTTTTCAGGCCCATTTAGCACATGTGGGACCCACTTAGCTCATAAATTCGACAAATGAATGAATCCTCTAAAGTTGAGCTCGGTTTTGGCTACTTTGATCTTTATCTTCAAACTCGTGCCGGTTTTGCCGATTTTCGTGATCGTTGCACACTTTTGGTCTTTTGATCTTTGTCTTCGTTTCTTCTTGGACTTTTCTTCGATATTTGACCGTGAAATCCCGTGTTTTCTCTTCTTTTGGTCATTTGTACCTATTTATCACACAAAACACAAAACCACGCGTAATTCCGACATTTATGATATTAAACACATGATTAGGTCTTGTTTTTACATGATTTTAGTGGCAAAAGGATAAGTGTTTACACACTTATTAATAACGAAAACTTAAATCTAACTAAGGCAAACTTAAAACGCAACTAAAACTTAAAACTAAGGCAAGGCTAAAATAAATCTAAGGCAATTAAACTTAAAGTGCAAGTAAGGAAAAAGGCGGGAAAAATAAAGCTCGAAATTAAAAGCAGAAAATTAAAAATTAAAAACTGGAATTAAAGAAACCTGAAAATCAGCTTATCCGGAATAATACCCTTATTCGGAATAAATGTCTTACTCGGAATATGTCACCTATCCGGAATAATCCTCTCTATTCGGAATATTGGTCTATTCGGAATAATCTTGCTATTCAGAATGTTTGCCCTATTCGGAATAATCTGCCTATCCGTAATAACTTCCCTATTCGGAATAATCTTTCTATTCAGAATGTTTTGCCTATTCGGAATAAACTGCATATCCTGAATAATTTCCCTATTCGGAATAATTGCCCTCTTCGGAATAAGTTTCCTATTCGGAATAAGTTTCCTATTCGGAATAAGTTTCCTATTCGGAATAAGTTTTCTATTCGGAATAAGTTTCCCTATTCGGAATAATTTCCCTATTCGGAATAATTTCCCTATTCCCAATATTTGGCCAATCCCGAATAATTTCCCTATTCAGAATATTTGGCCTATCCCGAATAATTTTCCTATTCGGAATAATTTCCCTTATCCTGAATATCTGGGAAGATCAGAACCTACAAACAAACACCCCGAAGAACATGGAACAAGAAAAAGATGCGATCTAGATAAAAATTAAGCAAAATCAACCACAAGATTAAATCAAACTATTGAATAAACATATACTAATGATAATCAAACAATCCAAAACAACAAAACTAACAATAAAGATCAAGATAATCAAAACCCACTTAATAAATTTAACAAAAACTCAAGAACATGAACATGAATAATAAACATATAAATCAAAGATTAAAGAAAGGTAGAATGAGATCAAACAATAAAGATAAAGATTAACAAGAATTAAAAGAACACTTACTTGAAATTAAATGGTAATTAAGGTGCAAGACAAGTATTTAAATTTGACAAGTAAATAAATGACAAGGTAAATAAAAGTGGAAGAACTAATTGTCACTATTAGCCAACAAAAAATGAAAAGATTAATCCTAATGACTATTTATAGGGGAGGATTAAGGGATGCTTAGGAAGCTTCCTCCCCTCTTTCCTTTCTCCTTAATTGCATGCTTAGTCCTTCTCTTCTTAATCTCTTGTTAATTGCACCATTTAGTCCTTAAGCCTTTTAATCTTCTTTAATCTTGGACTTTAATGACTTTTGGCTAGGGATTTCTTTGAACTCGTCTTTTAATTCTTCAATAAATTAGACTTGAGTTCTTCGGCTTTAAGTAAACTTCCATCTTTCGACTTTTTCTTCGATAAATCTTCAGAATTGGTCTTGGACTTCCGTTCTTTTTTCACTCTTGACTTCTTGACTTCGTCTTTCATCTTTTTCTTCAATAAAAGCCCGTGAATGCCGTGTTTTCCCCACTTTTCACAATTTCGTCCTAAATCACAACAAAATCACAAACCACGCATAATTCCGACATAAAAGACATAAAATACACGCTTTGGCTCGGTTATTATTGTAATTAAGTGGTAAAAAGGATGGATGTTTACACACCTATCAAATCCCCTACACTTGACTATTGCAATGTCCTCATGCAATGCATTAGTTACAAAGCAAGATTACATTTTTCATCACAATCAATCCATAATGGCCTTTATTAAAGAGATATAAAATTAAAAACATACAAAGTAAAGAAATCAAAAACATACCTTGGGTTTTAGATATGTCATGAATAATCATCATCCTCAAGTTTTCACTTTCTCCAAACCAAGCTTAAAAACGAGATCAGTTTTATTATAAGTTAGCAAACTAACATGAACTCATGTGGGCCAATTATTTACTTAGACTCTCTTATTCCTAGGTGTATCTCTTATATTTTATTTTTGTCTTGAATGATCACGAGGATGCATTGTTTGACTTATTTCGATAGTTTATTAGGCCGAAAATAGAGTGAACGATTTAATTAATAGTTAGCTAAAGGACAAAATCTTTTAAAACTGCTTCTCGGGACCTCATAAAGTTCATATCTTGGCATAACTCGCTTAGCGATTTGAGACCTTTCTCGGACCGATATTTGGCAGCGACTTCATACTTCAAACCTTGAGAGAAGTTCATGAAATAATGGTCTTCTCTTCATATTAGGAATTTCTTCACTTGAAATTTTGAGAGATTCTTCATTGGACCACGACTTCTTCATTTTTCTCCAATCATTATTTTGGACTTTGATATACAACGATCCGCCTCCTTTTATGACTTGGATCTATTTATCCTCATACCTTGCTAGGGTCTTTTCGGATACACTTCTCCATGACTTTTGGGGAGTTTTTGCTTTTCGTCGTGTGTCTCGATCCTTCATATTGATTTTCGATAAATGATTCTTCACATCACTTTGGATCTTTGGCAACAAAATATAGCCCTCATGTCTTGTTAGGACCTTTTTGGACTCGGCAATCTTCGCATCCCGCTTCAATAAGTTATGCCTTGGCTATGAACTCTAATCCATATCGAGCAACTTTTAAACGATCTTAGGCTAGAAGCTATGCAACTTTTCAAATCATACAACCTTATTTATTGCAGATAAATTTATTAACAAGCGATGGGAGAATAGGCTTATAATTAACTCACATAAATTCACGAAAGAATACCAAACTTATAATTGACTCTATCATCTCTCGTTCTCCACAGTTTAAAATTGTAAGGAATGAGACTCGTGGATGCTTAGCCTATTAAATCAAAGTTTTGGGTTTTCGAGTCGCCTATAGGATCTTGCAAACTCTTAGACTTTTTCAAGTTTAGAAATCGCATTTTAAAGTTCCCTTGATAAACGACTCTCTAGGATCAATTATAGGAACTTGCGAAAAGTTCTTGTTCTTAACCCGTGAGAGTTCAGACTTTCGCGTTTTATAGCTCCCTATATAAAAGCCGAGGAAAACTTGACTTAAACATGTTAAGGATACTAGCTAGAGTAAACTTAGATAAGTAAAACTCGGGTTGAGTCAAAAGATTCATAACGTTTGAAAATTAAAACCACTTTATTAAAGATTTATTCTAGCAAAGAAAGAAAATAACTATACAAAGGGCAAAACTAATAGGCCAAAATAGATCAAAAATTTTGAAAAATGTCGAAAAATTGATTTTCCGGTTAAAATGTGGACAAATACAAGGAAAAGACCACTTAACTTCGATAGAAGTCCCCCTACACTTAATATAAACATTGTCCTCAATGTTTAAGCATGTGGGAGTAAACTCCCCTACACTTAGGACATTGTGCACTTTGTTTAAATCTCGCTATGGAAGAGACAACCAAAGAGATTCCTATTTTAATATTGAGAAAATATAAAATAGTGAATCGAAAAGAGTTTAGGATAGAACCGGGAAAATGGGAACACGGAATCACGGGTCGTCACGAATCATCAAGAGTGGATCATTGAGCGCTCGAATCCCTGATTATAAGAAGAGAGGAGAGGAAATAGCAAACCAATGGGTCTCCCCTACACTTAGGATAAAGAAAGCTAAAAGATAGATGCATGGGTTGCCTCCCAAGAAGCTCTTAATTTTTGATTACCAAGTCGTGAGCCTGACTCGACCTTGATCATCATAGAAAGAAGCATGAAACATATCCACCAGGATCAAAGACATAGTTTTCGTCTATCAAATAGCACATGCTTAAGGCGAACAAGGCAAGCCAAAGAAGTATAGGCAAGGTTCCCTTAAGCAAAGATGGAGCACGGTGGAAGCAAGTATGGTGAGGTGCAAGCTTGTCTTCAATAGTTCCAAAGATTTTTCCTTTTATTTCATCAGGTGGATACTGAGATGTCTGCAAAATATCGATACCGGGGTCGAACACCTTTTCCTTTAAGGGAAAATAGCACTCAGGCTCAGCAGAATGGGAAGAAGATCCGCGAAGAAGCACAACCTCGTCCTCAGAAGGGGGCAAAAGAGGTGTTAAATCATATGTGCTGCGGATATTGGTGTCGACCGGTTTCTTCTCCTTTGAAAGAATGTTCTTTAAATCCAAAGTTGGATCAAGACGATAATCTTCAAAGTCCAAAAGAGGTGCATCACTCTCATGAGGGAAGTAGGTATTTAGAAAAGTTGAAAAGTCTTCCTCAAATGAGTAATCGTCTAAAGTAGGATCAAGTGATGGCGGAGGATCTTCATCATGTGAAGAATCACTTGAAAGAGTATCAGCCTCATCGAAATCATCATACGTGGGCAGGTCGGGATACTCGGAAGTACAATCATCAAAATCATCCGAATCTGAGCTAGAATTATCATCATCAGCATCAAAGATCGGTGGAGAATCATAAATGGGAGAAGCGTCCAAATTGGATAGAGAATCATCCACATCATCTTGAAAAAGTGGATTATCAATGCAAGAATCGAATAGAGGATTGTTGTAGACAACAAAGTCATCAAGCACATTAATCATATTCACGGATTCTCTTCCATAGGATTTGCTTGTAAGCTTCCCCATTTTAAAAACTTGTGAATCATTTCCGACTCTTAAGATTAACTCACCTTCGGCAACATCAACTAGAGCTCGTCCGGTTCTCAAGAATGGCCGACCAAGTATTAAAGGAATACGAGGGTCCATTTCATAATCAACAACCACAAAGTCGATCGGGAAAGTAAATGTGCCAACTTTAATGAATACATCTTCGGCAATACCAACGGGGTAAGCGAGAGTGCGATTTGCAAGTTCAAGAGTCATCTTTGTTGGAGTAAGGTCGGGTAATGATAGTGTTTTCCAAACACTCGAAGGCATAAGATTAATACTAGCCCCGAGATCAGCTAGGGCAGTAAATTCTTCAGTTTTGTTGAAAACGCAAGGCAACACAAAACGACCAGGATCTCCAAGCTTTTCTGGAAGTTCTTTAAGAATAACTGCAGAGCAGTTTTCATTTAAACGTGTGTTGGCGAGCTCAATCAACTTTTCCTTCTTGTAAAGCAATTCCTTGAATGCTTTGACAAATTTCGGCATGTGGACAAGTGCTTCGGGAAAGCTAATGTTGAAGTTCATTTGAGAGATCATCTTCACATAGCTCGACACTTAAGAGTCATCCATGGTTAGCATTTTGGTCTTGCCTAAACGTGAAGGATAAGGGATATTGGGTTTGGGTGGTGAAGGTGCAGGTGTAGTAGGTAAAGGTTGAGATGTTGAAGGGTCCTTCCTAGGTACATCGTCATGACGAGGCGGAGATGGTAATGGTGCACTAATACTAAGTGTAGGTGGAGTAGGGATAAATGGTGGTGGAGGAGGTGTAAATGATGGGGGTGGGATTGGTGGATCGACAATGGTAATTCCACTACGAGTAGTAATAGCACTCACATTTGCTCGCGGATTGGTGACGGTGTTTGAAGGTAGAGAACTCGAAGAAGAAGGTTGAGCTGCGGGCAAGAAACTAGCCAGCATATTCTTCAAATAATTGGTTTGATTGCTGAAGGAGGATTGAATATTATCTCGAAGCTCAGATCTTATCTCATTTCCTTGCTTGGTAATATCTCCTTTAAAATTGATAATTTGACTCTACAGATTCTTGATTTGCTCACCTTAGGTTCTCATTATGGCTTCAACATCCGGGTTAATGGGTGGGGTTTGTTGAGCGGGTGGGTGATAAGGATTAGAAGCTCTTGGTGGGATTTGGTTGCTTCTATTGTAGTTGTTGGCGGGGTTTTGGTTTTGAGGAGAAAAACCGGGTGAAAGGTAGTTGTTGGACCGGTAACTCAGCAAATTTCTATCCCCTTGTTGTCGAGCTTGGTAATTTTCCGGTGAATAATTACCATAAGCTGCATACACATTTTCCGGATTTCCTTGTGTAGAAGGACAATCGGTGTATGAGTGATGACCGCCGCATGTTTCACAAGAATGTGCAACCGCTTTAACTTGTTGTTGTTGGTTTGAAGCGAGAAGCAAGATACTTTTGCTCATTCCATTGTCCGAAGATCGGGCTGTGGAAGAACATTGTTGTTATTATTGAGGTGCGGTGGATTATTGTTGTTGTTAACACCTGACATACTTAAATCTTCTCGAGTCTCGGGCTCTTGATAATTAGAAGATCTAGTACGCATGCACCTGAAAATGCAAAAGAAAAAGAAACCAAACACAAAGACAATATATATACACAATAAAGATAAAATCTTTTTGGATTTTTGAAATTTTTAATTTTTATGGAGTTTTAGCAATTTTTAATTTTTATGGTTTTTTGAAATTTTTATGCAAGAAAAATAACGCTCACAAGTGAACGGATCCCAAAAAGCAACGCGTCTCTCACAGAAAACCGTTAATCTTTACGAAAAGAGCCGGCAGCGGCGCCATTTGATAACTAGGTTTTTGCCTAATTAAAAAGATTCTTTGTCGTGTGTCTAATCGAATTGATCTAGGTTCTATGTGTGACTCAGTTGTCTTTGGTGGAAACAAATGTTTGTGTCGTTGTAGTAATTAAAAGTGCAAAACAATTAAAGTAAAAGACTTTAAAGTAAATCTAAATCTAATTTAAAGTAAATGGTGCAAGTATTTAAAAGCGTGACGAGAAATTAAAGGGCACTAAAAGTAAATAACGCAAACTTAAATCTAACTAAGGCAAACTTAAAACGCAACTAAAACTTAAAACTAAGGCAAGGCTAAAATAAATCTAAGGCAATTAAACTTAAAGTTCAAGTAAGGAAAAAGGCGGGAAAAATAAAGCTCGAAATTAAAAGCAGAAAATTAAAAATTAAAAACTGGAATTAAAGAAACCTGAAAATCAGCTTATCCAGAATAATACCCTTATTCGGAATAAATGGCTTACTCGGAATATGTCACCTATCCGGAATAATCCTCTCTATTCGGAATATTGGTCTATTCGGAATAATCTTGCTATTCGGAATGTTTGCCCTATTCGGAATAATCTGCATATCCGGAATAACTTCCCTATTCGGAATAATCTTGTTATTCGGAATGTTTGGCCTATTCGGAATAAACTGCCTATCCTGAATAATTTCCCTATTCGGAATAATTGCCCTATTCGGAATAAGTTTCATATTCGGAATAAGTTTCCTATTCGGAATAAGTTTCCTATCCGGAATAAGTTTCCCTATTCGGAATAATTTCCCTATTCGGAATAATTTCCCTATTCTGAATATTTGGCCTATCCCGAATAATTTCCCTATTCAGAATATTTGGCCTATCCCGAATAATTTTCCTATTCGGAATAATTTCCCTTATCCTGAATATCTGGGAAGATCAGAACCTGCAAACAAACACCCCGAAGAACATAGAACAAGAAAAAGATACGATCTAGATAAAAATTAAGCAAAATCAACCACAAGATTAAATCAAACTATTCAATAAACATATACTAATGATAATCAAACAATCCAAAACAACAAAACTAACAATAAAGATCAAGATAATCAAAACCCACTTAATAAATTTAACAAAAACTCAAGAACATGAACATGAATAATAAACATATAAATCAAAGATTAAAGAAAGGTAAAATGAGATCAAACAATAAAGATAAAGATTAACAAGAATTAAAAGAACACTTACTTGAAATTAAATGGTAATTAAGGTGTAAGACAAGTATTAAATGACAAGGTAAATAAAAGTGGAAGAACTAATTGTCACTATTAGCCAACAAAAAATGAAAAGATTAATCCTAATGACTATTTATAAGGGAGGATTAAGGGGTGCTTAGGAAGCTTCCTCCCCTCTTTCCTTTCTCCTTAATTGCATGCTTAGTCCTTCTCTTCTTAATCTCTTGTTAATTGCACCATTTAGTCCTTAAGCCTTTTAATCTTCTTTAATCTTGGACTTTAATAACTTTTGGCTCGGGATTTCTTTGAATTCGTCTTTTAATTCTTCAATAAATTAGACTTGAGTTCTTCGGCTTTAAGTAAACTTCCGTCTTTCGACTTTTTCTTCGATAAATCTTCAGAATTGGTCTTGGACTTCCGTTCTTTTTGCACTCTTGACTTCTTGACTTCGTCTTTCATCTTTTTCTTCAATAAAAGCCCGTGAATGTCGTGTTTTCCCCACTTTTCACAATTTCGTCCTAAATCACAACAAAAACACAAACCACGCATAATTCCGACATAAAAGACATAAAATACACGCTTTGGCTCGATTATTATTGTAATTAAGTGGTAAAAAGGATGGGTGTTTACACACCTATCAAAATATTTTTGGTTTTTTATGTTTTTCTATTTTTTTTGAATTTTTGATAAATTTTAGTTTTTATGGATTTTTGAAAATTTTTAAGCAAGAAAAATAACGTTCAAAAGTGAACGTATCCCAAAATCCAAAGCGTCTCTCACGAAAAACTGTTAATCTTAACGAAAAGAGCCGGCAATGGCGCGATTTAATACAAGGCTGTTCCAAGTATAAAATTGATTCGTTGATTCCAGTCTTTTCGAATTGATTACTAGTTAAGAGTGCCACTCAGTCGTTCTTGGTGGATAAAATAAATTGGTTTGATTATCTATTTTAAACTAAAAGAAAATATGAAAATGTCGTTGTGTAAAAGTAAAAGCTTTAAAAATTAAAATAAAGATTACGAGTTAAAAATAAATGATTAAAAACTTTAAAACTTAAGAGTGAATTCAAAACTTAAAACTTTGTAAAAACAAGAACTTAAACCCATCGGAATGCCGTTGGTCGGAATCCCATCGGAGTGAAAGCATCGGAATAATAAACATGAAAATCTATTGGAATAATCCGTCGGAATATATCAAATGAATCCCCGTCGGAATAATGAAATAGTATCAGAATGTATGACAAGGAAACTATCGGAATAATGGTAAATCAAAAGTATCGGAATAACAAACAACCACCTCCGTCGGAATGTTGGTCGGATTAACATTCAGAATATCAAAACCATATTCCGATACACAGATCGGAATACCTCGTCGGTATCACAAAGCCCTAATCCGATGGTCTGATCGGAATATCTGTCGGAAAAGGAAACCCTTTTCTGATGGATTGTAATTCGTGACAAGCCAAGTTAATAAGCTACTTTTGAATAAGCTCAAACCAAAACTTAACCAAATTTATAATGAAAAGATCTCAATAAGAACCAACAAGAACCTTTCAAAACTTTAAATAAGCAATCCTTTTAAAACAAACCTTAAAAGACGAAACTTTTTTTAAAAATCTTAAAAGTAAATAAGCTAAATACAAAATAAGCCAATAAGCATGATAAGCTCAAAGCTCAAATCGTATTAAAACTTAGATATAAATAAAAAGATAAACTTTTTAATCACATAAACATCAAGATGACACAAAATCAAAGATTATCACGAATCAAAGATAAACAAAATCAAGAAAGGTAGAAAGAGATTAAATGATGAAGAGCTTAAACTTGAATTGTAGATTAAATATTCCAAAATACAAGATTAAGATAAAGCTTAAACATAAGAAAAGATGAAATTCTAGTGAGAGAAAGTTAAACACTTTCTCTCTCTAAAAATAAAAACTACAAAAGAAAAATAAACTAGTTAACACCCTCCTAATGTGTCATTAGGAGGGTATATATAGGAGGTGGGGAGGTGAATGTGTTGCTTCCTTTTTCTTACTTTTCGTTTTGACTCGATTAAAATTCTTCGTCTTTCTCGACGTCGTCTCGGGATTTGACGATATAAATTGAACTTGTCTTATAATTTTCTACTTTTATTAGACTTGAGTTCTTCGACTTCATTAAACATCCGTCTTTAGAATTTTCCTTCGATAAATCTTCAGGATAGGCCTTGGACTTCCGTTCTTTTTACACTTTTGATCTTTTGACTTCGTCTTTTCTCGTTTTCTTCGATAAAAGCACGTGATAGCCCGTGTTTTCTTCGTTTTTCATATTTTTATCCTGAAACACAATAAAAACACAAAACCACGCATAATTCCGACTTTACGACATAAAATACACGTTTTGGTGTTGTTATTATTGGAAATAAGTGGTAAAAGGATAAGTGTTTTCACACTTATTACGGGCCAATATGTACGGCTAGTGTGAGTGGTTGAAAATACATCCTCGTCATGGTGGATGATTTCTCAAGGTTAACATGGGTAAAGTTTTTAGCATCCAAGGATCAAGCACCAAATTATATTAATACTTTCCTAAAGATGATCCAAGTGTGTCTTAATGCTACTGTTCACCGCACTCGAACTGATAATGGAATTGAGTTCGTTAATCAAACTCTATGAGACTATTATGAAGAGGTTGGTATTTCACATGAAACATCAGTTTCTCGCACTCCACAACAAAATGGTGTCGTGGAAAGACGTAACCGTACACTTATGGAAACTGCTAGAACTATGTTGATTTATGCGAATGCTCCTTTATTCTTATGGACTGAAGCAGTAGAAACAGCATGTTATACCCATAACCGCTCCATCATTCGTAAACGCCATGGTAAAACTCCATATGAGCTACTTCATGGATACAAACCCGATATTTCATTTCTTCATGTGTTTGGTGCACTTTGCTATCCGAATACTAATAGTGAGAATTTGGGCAAACTTCAACTGAAGGCTGATATTGGAATTTTCATTGGTTACTCACCCTCAAAGAAAGCTTACCAGATTTATAACCGTCGTCTTGGCAAGATAATAGAAACTTTGGATGCCGATTTTGATGAGCTGACAGCGATGGCTTCTGAGCAACACAACTTTGAACCCACATTACATGAGATGGGAGCTGGTATGATTAGTTACGGATTAACTCCCAACAATCCTGTTTCTTCATCATTCTCACCACCTACAAGGTCCGAGTGGGATGAGTTATTTCAACCTATGTTTGATGAATTCTTTGATCCACCTAGTTATGATTCTCCAACACCTGCAGCAGTAGCTCCGATTCCCGAAGTTGTTGCTCACGATAATGGAAATCTGTCCGATGCATCTACTGTTACTATTGCACCAGATGCACCATCCCCGACCAATTCTCAAACTACACCCGAATCATCACCCCCACTCGTTCCTAATGATGTTGAAGAGGATTTATTTTATCATGATTTGGAAGTAGCTCACCTACAAGAGGTTCCATTCTTTGGTTCACAAATACCCAAAAACCCTAACGGTGCGTCTACCTCAGAGGAAGCTCCTGCAATAGTTCACTCCCGACCACCACGGATTGAAAATCACAACACCAAATGGACAAAGGATCACCCAATCCGCAATATTATTGGTGACATCGATAGATCAGTCTTAACACGCCACCAACTCCAAGAACATTCATTATATTGCTACTTTGATGCATTTCTTTCCGATATTTAACCAAAAAATTGGGAACAAGCCATGACACAATCATCCTGGATTGAAGCCATGTAAGAGGAACTTAATGAATTTCAACGTCTTGAAGTGTGGGAATTAGTTCCTTTACCCAACAACGTTGACATCCTTACATTGTTGTGGGTATATAAGGTTAAACTCGATGAGATATGTGGCGCGCTAAAGAACAAAGCTAGATTGGTTTGCTAGAGGTTACAAACAAGCTTTGGGTATTGACTTTGATGAATCTTTTTCTCCTGTTGCACGATTGGAGGCGATTAGACTATTCCTTGCCTATGCGTCTTACATGAACATGATCGTCTACCAAATGGATGTTAAGACGACATTTCTTAATGGTGAATTAAGGGAAGATGTCTACGTAAGCCAGACGAATGGATACGTCAAATCGGAGTATCCTAATCACGTGTACAAGCTCAAAAAGGCTCTTTATGGGTTGAAACAAGATCCATGCGCGTGGTACGATCTCCTATCGTCTTATCTGATCTCAGAAAGCTTCTCCAAAGACAAAGTGGACCCAACATTATTCATTCTTAAGGAGGACAACGACATGATACTGGTACAAATTTATGTTGATGATATAATATTTGCTGCCACTACTCAAAGACTGTCTGACCATTTTGAGAAAATCATGTCCACACGTTTTAAGATGTCGATGATGGGAAAAATTTCATTTTTCTTAGGGTTGCAAATTTCTCAAAATCCCAGAGGCTTCTTCCTTAATCAATCCAAATATGCTCTAGAATCTTTTAAAAAGTATCATTTTGAAAACTGTTACCCCGTGGATACTCCAATGGCGGAGAGATCCAAGTTAGACGAGGATAAGGATGGGATTGCTTTCGATCCTAAACTTTACCGTGGAATGATCAGCACCCTTCTCTATCTGACTGCTAGCAGTCCTGATTTGCAATTTGCTATATACATGTGTGCCCGGTATCAGTCTCGTCCTACCGAAAAGCACTTACATGTTGTGCAAAGGATCTTTCGGTATCTTAAAGGAACACTTAATCGTGGTCTGTGGTATCCGAAAGATTCCTCTATTGCACTAATATCATATGCAGATGCGGATTATGCGGGGTGTCAAGATACTCGACGTAGCACTTCTGGCAGTGTGCAACTTCTTGGAGAAAGACTGATTAGTTGGGCATCCAAAAGGCAGAAAAGCGCTGCGATATCCAGTACAGAGGCTGAATACATTGCTATGTCCGGTTGTTGTGCTCAAGTTATTTGGATGAGATCACAATTAACTGACTACGGTCTTGGATTCAACAAAATCTCGATGTACTGTGACAACAAAAGCGCCATTGCCCTTTGCTGCAACTACGTTCAACATTCCTGGGAAAAGCACATTGATATACGCTACCACAAAGAGCAAGTGGAAAATGGAGTGATCGAACTGTATTTTGTCAACACTGAGTATCAGCTGGCGGATATATTCACAAAGGCCTTAGATCAAGGACGTATCGAGTTTTTGATCGAAAAGCTAGGCATGAAATAATTCTCACCAGCGACACTTAAGGAGTTTGCAGAAGAATCTGCAGAATAGTGGTGGTAAACTATTCTACCGTATCCTTTTATCGTGATCTTGTATATTATCGTATATATATAAACCACGAAAAGCAAAATACAAAAATATAAAACATACAAAAACCATAAAAATATAAAATCAAGAAAATCCAAAAATATTTTTCATTTTAAATCGGGCATGTCTTTTAGTACGGTAATATTTACGGCCTAAGAAATGTCGATTAAAATTGACACGGCGCCATAAATGGATTCCGTATAAAAGTTGTACATTTTTTAAAACATGCCCATATGGCTTGTATTTATTTCAGATTGCAACCCGCTTTTCGCATTAAAGTCACGTATTTCTTACGAAAGCGTTGGCTCACAACGGGAATTAATTTTCTCGGGTATGGTTTACTTTAAAACCATACAAGGTATCGAGTTTACTTCATAACTTGGTCTAACACAAATTAGTGTACGTATCAGTGCACTTATTTTGTAAAAATAAGAGAAATCTTATTGCCACCAGAATCGTTCCATAAAATCACAAAATGAAAAAAGTCTTTATGGATATTTGTTCCTTTAAAAACAATGACTACAACTCTTTAAATAGAAAACGGGTCCATGTTTAAGGGGGAGCAAATATTAAATTTCTGTTGGAATTAAATTTGGTCTTCAAAAAGGGTTTTCAGAAAATATAAACCGTTCTTCATCATAATTATATGCTATGTGTGTCTCATGTGGAATATGGTTTGAGGAATAGGTTGTTTTCAATTAAGCATTAAGTGTAAACGTTCGTGTTTGTGTGCGGGTTAGTACCTTGTTAAATCATTTGGTTTTCCAAGTGTTCTTAACTATCATTACTAACTGGGGGTTTAACTTTGTAATTCTTGCAAACTAGGGGCCTAAAGTGTCAAGTGGTACAACCTTCATTGACCATAGTCAACTTTACCCCCCCCCCCTTCCTCGTTCTTTCTTTTTCATCGCAAAACACAAACACAAACACTCTCTACTATTGTCAAAGCTTCAAACCTTGATTATTTTTGAGATAACCATCCGTATACTCCATCTAGGTATTATTCTGTGTTGATATCCTTATCATGTTTCTCATTTCATTCTATGCTTATCACATTTTAACATAACAAACAAACCTTCAAATCATGAGATAATCAAGATTAGGGTTTTGAAATTTTTGTGATCAAAATGCTAATTCAGTGGTGGGATTTATTCATCTAGCATAGATAAACATAGGTATTGTACAACTTTGCATAAAACACTTCCTATATCCCGTAATCGAACTCAACAGATTTGCATTGATAATATCGCCCATAATATGATGAATCACTACGATGGCTTCACATGATCACATTGATTGCGATGGAACCACTACGATGGGTTCACTGTGATGGCACCATTAGGATGGTCTCATTATGATGGGTACATTACGATGGACTCGTTGCGATGAGTTCATTGCGATGGGTCCGTTGCGATGGGTCCATTGCGATGGGTCCGTTGCGATGGGTCCTTTGCGATGGGTCCGTTGCGATGGGTCCGTTGCGATGGGTCCGTTGCGATGGGTCCGTTGTGATGGGCTTGATGCGATGGGTTCAATGCGATGGACTCGCTGCGTTGGCTTCAATACGATCCCACGTTGCGATGGTCACTGTGATGCATCGCTACGATGGACCAACATTTGCAAGGACAATTAGATGTGTTTAGCTTATCGATGGACTTGGATATTGCGATAAAAATTCAGGACATGCTTGTGTTACATAGACTAAGACTCGTTATCACTTGTGTTACTAAAATAAACTCTATTAGATTATGTTGTTAAAAGGATAACAATGTTCTAAGTGTAGTTTCGTCTTAGTGTGATGTTATGCCATGTGGTGACGTTTGTTGTTTTATTCCCTATGCTTAGGATTTACATAGTTTATGAGATATATATGTGTATATATCAAGTGTACATGTGTTTATCTAAAGCAGGAAAATGTCGATAACCGAAGAACAACAAAAACAACTAGATCTTGTCCTTGTTCCACTTAATGTCAGAATGCAACACGCACCAAACAATTTTCATATGAAAGACGATTTTGATCCTACTTTACCGGCATTCAAAACTACAACGGACATCCTAGATTGTTCACCGATAAAGGACGCATTATGTGTCACTACATCTGTTCCTGAAGTATACATGCACGAGTTTTGTGCAACAGCCACAATAACACAGGCAAAACAATTGCCAAAGAAGATTATCTCTTTCACGCTTAACAACAAAGACTTGACACTTGAATTGCGTCAATTTAGGCAATTATTCAAGCTTCCTAAGTTAGCAAAAGGAGAACACTTTGTGCCTGACCCAGATACAGATGAACTACTACGAGTAATCCGAGAATTGAATTATGAGGGTGAAATTGGTTTTCTATCTCATTTGAACACATCACATATTGGGAAACCTTGGAAAGCAATTGTCACTATCTTAGTAAAATGTCTTACTTCCAAGATTCGTGGATCAGACGCAATGAGAGCCTCTCAGGCTATTATCTTTTGCTGTCTCTACATTGGATCCAAAGTGGACTATACACTACAAGTTTGGGAGGAATTCTGTCATCAATTCACAAGTTCCAAGAGAAAAGCAGTGCATCTCCCATTTCCAAGGTTCACAAAACTAATCATCAATTTCTTTATGAAGAGTGACCCAACTATTGATCCTCGTGGGAATTTCTTCTATCATACTCAAGATAGTGACGATGTGTTGGATACTATGACTGCGGATAATCAATTCACAAAGTATTCACTCAGACCACTCCAGTGCCAAACATCATGATGAATGAAGGAATCAAGGAAAGTGATCACTACCAAGAGATGCTACTGGATATTGAAGCACAGTTCAAAAGAGAAAATGCAAATCCCTCTGAGAAACAATCAGAGAAGCAAAAAGGTAAACAAAAGAAAAGAGTTTCCAAGCGCCAATTGACTGCTTCCTCAAAAGATAAAGGCATAGGGAAAGAGCAATTAGTTGATGAAGATGATGAAGAAGATGAGATGATCCACACTAAGGATGACCACGAAGAAGTACCACTAAGAGGGCCAAAGAAAGCAAAGCAAACCAAAGGTAAAGAAGCACTTGTTGCTTCAGATGAACCAGCTCAACAAACCATTTCTGAAGCCAAACTACTACGTATTACTCTTCTGCAAAGCAGAGAGGAGGCTTTTGCAACATTCAAATGATCAGGTTCAACATTGTTCGATGACTTAGACGAATTTGGTAACCCTGATGCCAATATTACCTTCTATGAAGGTCCTAATGACGAAGATGTTGATAACTTCCCTTTTGAAAGTCGTGAACAGAGTGAAGAGGGTGTTAGAAATGACAACACGAGAAACAAATTTGTTGTATCATGATGCCAATATCACCACATCTTTACTGGAACCAACTAACACTATGATCAACGACGATGCTCACTCTACTCTCATTCCAGGAACTCAACTTCAAAGTAAGTATACTTCCGGCTCTGATGATCTTATGAAATATCTTAATTTTGAAGGGGAGGGTGTTGAGGTTACAAATACTGATCCATCGACAAATGAAAATATGTTGGATGTTCCTATAACTTCGGTTACATCAACTACCATTCCACTACTAACCACCCCGACCATCACTAATGTCATAACACCAGCTATCACACCAGTACCTACTGAACAACCTGTATCAACTACCGCCCCAATGACTGAATCTACACTGTCATCAACTATTGAACAACCTGTATCAACTACCGCCCCAACGACTAAATCTACACCGTCATCAATCGTTGAACAACCAGTATCATCTACCACCACTCTAACAGTCGTGGTTACACCTCCACCATTAGTACAACAAGTATCATCCACCTCCAACCCATTCCTCACAGTCAGTGATCCACTCATTCAGACTCTTCAACA
This sequence comes from Glebionis coronaria, assembly GCA_025667525.1. Taxonomy (NCBI): domain Eukaryota; kingdom Viridiplantae; phylum Streptophyta; class Magnoliopsida; order Asterales; family Asteraceae; genus Glebionis; species Glebionis coronaria. The sequence goes on from CM046876.1 coordinate 367,778,649, forward strand.
ACAACTGGAGGCTCAAGCTAAACAAATAGCAGCACTAAATGAAAGAATCACCAATCCCGACACACAAACCCTCAATGAACCACACCCTGACGAGCCTACACTTAAGAAAATATCTAACAAAGTTTCTAAACATAAAAGTCAACATAAAAAATTTCTTGGAGAGAAGAAAACTCATGACAAAGAGAATGCTGCTTTTCTTGGATCAATTAATGACAATATGACCAACATCATAAGACGTGAAGTGAAGTCACATGTTGATCAGGAGATACCAACTCTTTTCAGTACTGGGTTATCTACCCTTCAACTAATGAAATTGTTGCAAACACGACTGAAAGATATGGGGCCTCGTAAATCGAAATATAAACGCAAAGTTCTGCAATATCACAACAAAGAAATCATTGAAGATACACCTGCAGATACTGAAGACTCAGAGTCTGAGGATGAAGTTGAGCTAGAGGAGGAAGATAATGAGCGTAACGGTGATGAGGATGATGGTGATGATTATCAAAATAAGGAAGAGGATGAGGAAGACGAGGATGAGGAAGAAGAGGATAAAGATAAGGATGAAGATGAATAAGAGAACGAGGAAGAAGAGGATGGGGATAACAGAGAAGACGAGGACGAGGATACAGATGGGGATGAGGATGATGATGATGATAATGATGACGGGAATGGAACCAAAAAGGGTTCTATGAATGACAAAACGGGTACGAATGGCGACGAGTCAAATAAGGGCGAAGGTGATAAGGCAACTGAGAAAGATATTGAGGAAGCTGAAGAAAGCGTTGCTGAAACTGTAGAAAAGACGGTGGATGCTACTATACCAGAATCTCAGCATACTGACACAGAAGAATAACCTTCAACACCATCTGAAGACCAGCATAATTCCGATATGGAAGTCGAAAACTTAAATGTACCAGAACCGACGTTTGCTGAATCTCTTATCATCGATGACACGGTACAGGATCAACTCTAGCTTACAAATGTAGCACCACAACATCTTTTTGTTGCAGCAACAGAAATGGAGCTCACTCGATAACTAAACAATCCAATCGATTTCTTGGCCTTTCTAAGGTATCATCATGGTAAACCAACAATGACTCCGGATCTTATCGAAATGATAGCCGCAGATGTGGACTTCTTTAATACTTTGAAGATCAGCCATAATGAGGCTGAATATCACTTAAATGAGCTTACAAAGGCCATGAGAGCGACGACTATGGGAATTCAGACTCTAGTGTTACGACCTCTTACACCCAAAGTCATCGCTGGTTCTGCAACGATTCCAATAGAATACTTTGTATCTCTTGATCTCGAGTATCTTGAAAAAGGCGCGAAGAAATATTCCACATAACTTACTATGATCAAGGTTATCAATCTGGAGAACGTACCATGGATTGAAGATAAAGTACCTGATGCGTTATGGAGAAGGAAGTTGCTCAAGTTTTATGACACTTATGCATCACTTGGGATCTCTCACTGGACTCCAAAGAAAAGGTTAGCTTAAAATCACTTCCATCGTCCAAAGAGAGGTTCTTCTATTGTTTCAGATCATAGAATTAAAAGCATACAAGGAGCAACTACTCAGACTGTATTCGGTTATGATTACTTGAATGTAATCGTGTTAAAACGTACTGATGAAAACGAGTACAGAATTGACGAAAGTGATCTCCAGTACCTTCGCCTTGAAGACATTGAAGATCTTCTGTGGTTATTGGCTCAGGAAAAAGTCGACCATTTACCACCTGAGATAGTCATTGCGTTGAGCTCCAACTTTCGTCAATATGCTAGAAAATTTGTCATCAAACACCGGGTGGGAGATTTTCAACTTGGAGTGGAGAGCTTTCAAAAGCAGCTAAACTTGCAACGTCCCCATACAACACCGCTCAGTAATTTCCACAAGGACAAAAAGCCTTACATGGGAACCACGACACCGGAAGCAGGGATATTTTATCCGAATGAGACTAGCGTCATGCATGTTGGGAATAAAATGTAGCCAGTACACTTGAACGCTGACAAGAAGAAAAAAAGCGTTGATAAGAAGAAAACAAGCGTTGACAGATCAAGCGTTGACAGGAAGATGTCAAGCGTTGATATGTTGAAGTCAAGCACTGATAGAAAGATATGGTCTATGCTTATTGTGTTTCTAGTTTGTTTCTAGTAAAGATAGGATCAACAATGTATTTTCTATAATTATCTTTACCTAAAATAGCTGATATGTAGACTCTTGTACAAGGCTTCTTATGTCTATAAAAGAATACCTTTAGGTTATGTTTCATATAAATTTTCATACGTTTAACACTTTCATTGTATGCAAGTTTGTTATCATCAATCAAGTGAAAGTTTGTTTTACAATTGTTTGTGTGTTCTTGTTTATGTATTAACTCCGCATAATACTTAAATTGTTTTATACACAACAAATTTTCTCTACGTGTTTAACTTGATTTAATCTCGTTTACACAAGCTAAATCGATCTAAGTTTGGGATCAACAAGTGGTATCAGAGCTTGTTGATGAACTTTGATCTAAAGAACACAAGAACCCAAAATCACCAAAAACCCTAATTTTCACAAAACCCTAAAAACATCATGTCTATCCTAGAAGTAAACTCCTCCTCCTCCTCAAACCACAACATCAAGATTCCCATGTTAGACCCAGACAATTTTGAGCTGTGGAAGTTTAACTTTGAGCAATATCTACAAAACCATGACTACACTCTCTGGGAAATTATTGAATATGGAAACACATTCAATAAGGCTCAAAAGATTGCAGATGCCATTGCTGCAAGAATAGCTATTTAAGGTTCTACTGAAGAGGATATAAAAGAAAAACTTGAAGATGGTAGAGCTGTCTCAGTTGAGGACATAACAAAAAGAAGAGTTGACATGAAAACCCTAAGCTTTATGAAACTCTTTTTGGAACAAGAAAATCAGCACAAATACAGAAGTTATGAGTCTGCAAAAGATCTTTGGGCAGCTCTTGAAGTTGCTTATGGTGGTAATGCTGATACTGTACAAGAGAAAAAGAAACAACTCTTGCATGAGTATGCTGTTTTTAAGGCTCAACCTAATGAGAAGCTAAGTAGTGTGAGAAGCAGACTTCTCGACATCAAAAGCAAGCTATCCTTCATGGGAACAGTGCTTGGTGATGTTGATATTATCGCCACTTTTCTTAAAAGCCTTGGTGATGCATGGAAGATTGAAGCAAGATCTATAATTGCCAATAACACTCACAAAAGTTCGACTTTTGATGATGTTTGCAACAAACTGAGGCTGTTGGAGAATGAAACTCTTTTGGATCATGGAAGAAAGTCCACCAATGGAAACATGGCCTTCTTCTCACATAGTGAAGGTCAATTTGATCAAAAGGAGTCATACATGCACCCCGTTACTGGATCAACTTGTGTCAACGCTGGATCATATCCTGTCAACGCCTCACATTCAGACATTGACACATACAAAATTGACTCACCAAGAGTTAAGCCTGCTGGCATTGATCTGGATACTGTGTGTGCATACATTTCTTCATTGACTAATGGTTCAGTGATTACATATGAGGATCTTGAGCAAATTAGTGATGAGCATTTAGAGGAGATGGACATAAAATGGAATATGGCTCTTGCAAGTATAAGGGAAAACAGATGGAATAGAAGATTCAAGAAGAAGATGACTTTTAATGCTAATGACACTACTGGATTTGATAAATCCAAGGTTGAGTGTTATAATTGTCATGGTTGAGTGTTATAATTGTCATCGTATGGGTCATTTTATGAGAGAATGCAGATCTCTAAGAAGATCTGATGCTGGAAAACCCTTAAGTCAAATTGTTAAGGCTCAAGATCCCAAGGACATGGTTGCAATGCAAGAAATTGATGGTGTTGGATGGGATTGGAGCTATTTGGCTAAGGATGAGAAAGAGAATAAAGCTTTGGTCACTGAGATGGAAGAAGAAGAGCATGTTTACTATGCTCTCATGGCACACTCCTCATCTTCATCAGATAATGAGGTATATGATTATGCTTTTTGTAGTAAAGGTTGTCGTTTAAATATTGAAAGACTTAACAAAGAGGTTTTAAGATTGTCAACAGATGTGAGTAATGAGAGATGTAAGTTGTCTAACTATCAACTTGCTCTTACTCAAACTAAAAAGACTATAACTGAGTATAAGAAAATAGAGCTTGACCTAAAAGATAAAATTAATATCTTAAAACATGATTTAAATGCTAGTATTAATTTTAGAAACATCTAGAGAGGGTCAATGTTGAATTACAGGTTAAGTTAGATGAGGCTATCAAGAATAAGGATAATGTAGATCTTAAAATTCAGAGATTTGATAAAGCCTCACAAGCCCTAGGAGAATGTGTTAGTAAACAAAGGGATTCTAGGGACATGACTGGGATTGGGATGAAAGAGTATGCTGATATTCCACCACCAGCTAGGGACTTCTATGGTGTCAAAAGAAAGGACTTATCGTGGACTGGTTTACCAGAACTCTAAGAAGAGGAATTTGTTCCTCCACCAAGAGTCCTTACTCCAGTAGAAGAATATAGGCAGAAGTTGACGGGTTTGGACCAATGGAAGAAACCAACCCTACCTTTTTTGTCAAGGGTGGCATGCTTAGTGATAGTCCAAATGAGCCTACCCCTATCAAAGTAACAAACCCAATCACTGGCAAGACTATTGACCTTGGCTCAAGCATTTTTAGAAAACCTAGTATTAAATATGCAGAAATGTATAGGAATACTAGGTCACCAAAAAGCCAAATTAGTGATAATGGAACAGGTTTCTTTTCTTCTAGACCTAGAGTCATGTCTAGAAAAGCTTGTTATACTTGTGGTAACTTTTCGCATTTAGCCTATAAGTGTTTCAACGTTTCCAAGGTCAACGCTGACAAAAAGTCAAACACTGTCAAACCTAAAACTTTTGTTCAGCAAAGTCCACAAGTTGTTAGACCAGCCCCATTCTTTTCAAAACGGTCTAATACTTATGGACAAAGACCTTTCAGAAGACCAATACGTGGTCTAATAGACAATGGGTTCCTGTAACAAACCCTAGGTTCAACGCTGATAAGGGTAATTTTAGTGTTGACAAGACCAAATCAAACGCTGTCAGAAACGTTGCCAGACCAAATAATGATAAATATTTGCAACCACAAGGAAAGGGGTCTAAAGCTTCTTCTAGCTTGACATGGAGACCTAAGCAAGATCAAAACCCTAATTCTAATGGGATTTCTATGACCTGTAACAGATTTAATTATATTTCAAAGGTCATCACAAAACAAATTGGGGTTAACTGGGTGTTTCATCCAAAAAGGGATGAACAAGGGATTGTTATGAGGACTATGTCTGTTCTTGTTGAACAACCAAATGAATCCAAGTCTTCTCAGGCTTAGGTTCCCAAAGAAAACAAATTTGTTTTCTTTATGTGCAGGGCATTCAAAAACAGGTTATTGATTATGGTTATTGGGATAGTGGATGCTCTAGGCACATGACTGGGAAGGAAGATTTTCTCACAAACTTCACTCCCATTAAGAATGGTGATAAAGTTTACTTTGGAGGCGGATATGGAACTATCACAGGCAAAGGAACTCTTCTCACCAACAATTTGCGTTTTGAAAACGTGTTTCTGGTAAAAGAACTTGACTATAATCTTTTTAGTGTATCACAAGTTTGTGATAACAAAAATAAGGTTATTTTCACTGATACTGAATGCTTGGTGTTGAGCAAGGATTTTAAAATTCCAGATGAGAAATTCATTGATTATAGGACACCTAGGCATAAGTACATTTATAATGTGAATCTTAATAGGATTAGGATGAATTATAACTTGTCATGTCTTTATGCTAAGGCTTCAGTTGATGAGAGTAATCTATGGCACAGGAGACTAGGGCACATTAACTTTAAAAATATAAATAGACTTGTGAGACATGGCTTGGTTAATGGTTTGCCTGAAAAGGCTTTCCACAGTGACCACTCTTGTGTTGCATGCCTTAAAGGCAAACAACACAAGGTCTCATTTAAGTCTAAACAGGTGCACTCTAGTTCTAAACCACTTCACTTGCTGCATATGGACTTGTTTGGTCCTACTAATATAGAAAGCTTGAATTGTAAATCTTACTGTTTTGTCATCACTGATGACTTTTCTAGGTTTACTTGGACTTTCTTTTTAGCCTTGAAAAGTGACACTGCTGATACTTTAATTAACTTCGTTAACCAAATTGAAAAGAAGACTGGTAATGAAGTTAAAATGCTTAGAAGTGATAATGGTGGTGAGTTTAGAAATAAGCTGTTGGATGATTTTTGTGCCAAGAAAGGGATTACTAGACAGTTTAGTGTTGCCAGAACCCCACAGCAAAATGAGGTTGTTGAGAGAAAGAATAGAACCCTAATTGAAGCAGCCAGGACTATGTTGGCTGATGCTCACTTTCCCATAGCTTTTTGGGCTGAGGCTGTGAATACAGCTTGTTATGTTCAGAATAGAGCATTAGTCAACAAGATACATAACAAAACACCTTATGAGTTACTTTGGGGAAGTAAACCTAATATTGGTTTTCTTAAACCTTTTGGTTGTCATGTAGTTGTGTTGGATACTAGTGATGCCTTAGGTAAATTTAGTGCTAAAGGTGATGAAGGGTACTTCATGGGTTATTCAGTGCAGAGTAAAGGATATAGGGTTAACATTAAGAATGAAAAACATATACTTGAAAAAGTACATGTTAGGTTTTTAGAAAGTAAACCTAGTGATCTTGAAAGTGGTCCAAATTGGTTATTTGACTTGGAACCTCTATCTAGGACTTTGAATTATATGCGTGTTACTAATCCAAACATTGTGAAGGTAACTTCAAGTGTTATGGAAGAACCAGTTGTTGATGTTTCAGGTACACAGGTTAATGAAGAGGTTGGATCACAAGCAGATAAGTCATCTCCCACACTTGAGCATGTCACTATCCCCATATGGACAGATGCTTTTGCTGCTGCTGCTGCTGCTAGAAAAGATAATGGTGTTCCCCAAGTATCGCCAGTTAACAACATGCATGGTCTTTCAGGCGCTGACAAAGAAAAATCTAGCGCTGACAAGGCAAATTCAGGCGTTGATGGCTCAAACGTTGACAACACTATTTCAGGCATTGATGGCTCCAACGCTGACAACCTTGGTTCACGCGTTGACAACTCTTTTGACCATATTTTCTATTCCAATTTTGAACAAGGTGAACCTTCAAGCAGAAATGGAGAGGTTCATACAGATATTGATGGAAGAGAGTCTGAACAAGATATTGGTAACATGGATGATGAGATTGAAGACAACAGACTTTTTGAGGGAGGAGTTCTTACTTCTACAATGAAGGATCACCCCTCCTCCCTAATTATTGGTGATGTGATGTCTCTTGTTCAAACTAGAAGATCTCATCAGAATCTTGGAGGATTTATTGCCAATATACACAAGAAGGTTGATACCCCTCTTGTTCAAGCATGTTTGTTTGCCTGTTTTCTGTCACAACAGGAACCCAAGAAGATTTTTGATGCTCTCAAAGAACCAAGTTGGGTGGAAGCAATGCAGGATGAGCTTCACCAATTTTCTATTCAAGATGTTTGGGAGTTAGTTGATTGTCCTATATATGTCAGACCTATTGGGACAAGATGGGTTCTGAGAAACAAGAAAGATGAAAGAGGCATTATGGCCAGAAACAAGGCACGTTTAGTGGCTCAAGGAAGAGGAAGGGATAGACTATGAGGAGGTCTTTGCACCAGTTGCAAGGATTGAGGCTATAAGAATATTTCTAGCCTATGCCTCCAGCATGGGCTTTATTGTCTATCAAATAGATGTGAAGAGTGCTTTTCTTTATGGCATAATTGTAGAGGAGGTTTATGTAATGCAGGCTCCTGGTTTTGAAGATCCAGAGCATCCAGACAAGGTGTATAGAGTCAAGAAAGCTATGTATGGACTTCATCAAGCCCCAAGAGCATGTTATGGCACATTTTCCACCTATCTGGTGGAAAATGGATTCAAAAGGGGCACCATAGACCAGACCTTATTTACAAAGAAGACTGGTAAGGATGTCTTACTTGTTCAGGTTTATGTGGATGATATCATCTTTGGATCATCAAACCCAAAGATAAGTGAAGACTTTTCCAAGCTTATGACGAACAAGTTCATGATGAGTGCAATGGGGGAGATGAAATTATCTCTAGGGTTACAAGTTCAGCAGAAAGAAGATGGTATCTTCATCTCTCAAGATAAATATGTAGCAAAAATCTTGAAGAAGTTTGGCTTTTCTCCATATGAGAAAAGGGCTAGTACTCCTATGGATAGAGAACACCCTTGGGGAAAAGTTGGAGATGGAAAAGATGTGGATGTCAGGCACTATAGATCAATGATTGGTTCATTGATGTATCTCACAGCCTCAAGACCTGACATTATGTTTGATGTGTGTGCATGTGCACGCCATCAAGTGACTCCCAAAGAGTGTCACCTTCATGTTGTCAAGAGAATCTTTAGGTACCTTAGATGTTATCCAGATCTGGGATTATGGTATCCAAAAGATTCACCATTGGAGCTTATTGCATATTCAGACAGTGATTATGGTGATGATAAATTTGATAGAAAATCCACAACTGGTGGATGTCAGTTTCTTGGGAGTAGGTTGATATCTTGGCAATGCAAGAAACAAACAGTGGTGGCCACTTCTACAACTGAAGCAGAATATGTGGCAGCAGTTGCTTGTTGTGGACAAGTCTTGTAGATTCAGAACCAGCTGTTGGATTATGGGTATAATTTCATGCATACCAAGATTTTTGTAGACAATAACAGTACTTTATGCATTATTAAAAATCATGTACATCATTCTAAAACAAAACACATAGAAATTAGACATCATTTTATTAGAGATTGTTTTGAAAAGGGTTTAATACAACCAGATAGGGTTGACACAGAAGAAAATGTGTCTGATTTATTAACTAAATCTTTTGATACTGGAAGGTTTCAATACTTGGTAACAAGTATTGGAATGATCAATCTCATGTAACATGTGTTTTGGGGTCTCATTGTAAAAGTATGTACAAGATATGCATTGTTATTGGTCTTTTTGAGAAGTTAGATTTTCCACTATATTTGTCTAACGCTGACAAAGGTTATCTTAACGCTGATAAGTGTTATCGTGACGTTGTCAGCAACATGTTAGTTTTGTGGTATTTGATCTAAGTGTGCAGGTGTTGTTAGCATTGTACCATTGGATACTGAGTTGCTTATGGATCCTTGGAGAATCATTGAAGCATGTTTCAATTTATGGATGATGGTTGGAATATTTATATTCCTATCTTGACATAAATTTTTATTTACATGCATATTATTTGGCAACTTGTGTATCACAGTTTAAGGGGAGGTTTTAGGAACCTTTAGGACTTTTAGGTATTCTTATAATACTCTTATCATAATTCTAGATTGTGTCCACAGGTGAGTATGAGTTAGTTTACTAAATCATGAGGCACTGTAGCATGCAAAGTTGACATACTATGCATGCAGCCAAGACCATTTTGGCCTAGAATTGGATATGGTCTGTTGGGAGACTTGGGAATGATTTATATTGGGTTTACCTGGGAGTTACAAGGGATTTTATGGGATAACTTAATTGTTAAGAATTTTGGTTAGCAAGGGACACTAGAGGACTGTTATGTCTATCTTGCATAAGCAAGTGTGCATAACTGGACAGTGCTTGCCGCCCTATAATAATTATCAATTTATAGGTTATCTTCACTAGGATAAATTACTTTGTTAAGGTCCTTTTTCATTTTTATTATTTTTATTTTTGGACGCTGACAAATATTTTTCCAAGCGTTGTTGTGACCAATTTAGACGCTGACAAGGCTTTTGCAAACATTTACAAGAATATAGCCATTCCGCGTTGATGGGTTATTTTTGACCGTTGACACTCATTGGGACCTACCCAGTTGTTATTATTGACGAATTTTGGGGCCGTAATTTTGGGAGTAGATAACTTTTATTGATGCACAAGATAACTTATTTTCTTTTCAATATTTTCATCATTATATTTTGAAAATGCTTGCCTTATTTTTTACTAATCACATGTGCCTATCTCTCCTATATATTTGGCTCCTATTTTTTAAACAGGGTACTATCATATTCTTGTCGAACACTTTTTCTCCTATTATTCATCTTTCATCAATCTTTCAAAAACAACTTTCTTCAACAATGGCACCAAAGTTTAAACCAAGTGACTTGGTATTGGGATTCATGAGTCAGCACAATATGATTGCTTATTTGGCGGCTGATGACAATTTGTTTTCATAATACACTCAGATGGTGGCGTATTTGAATGCATCTCCTCTTAGGTATGCTCTTTCTCATGCTCCTCTAATCCATGTCACTCATATTCAACACTTTTGGAACACTGTTAGTTCCTCAACAATTAATAATGTGACTACATTAACAGCTATTGTTCATGGGCGTACTTGGGTGGTTACTAAAGCCTTGGTTCGCCAGGCTTTGCATCTTAATGATGCAGATGGTATAACCACTCTCCCCATTAATGAAATAGAACAAGGACTTCGGGCTTTGGGGTATCCTTTCCCTGATGAGGATACTTTAAATAAATATCATAAACAAGAGTTTCCGCCAGCCTGGAAGTACCTCATACATGTCATCCTTCAATGTTTGAGTCCCAAATGTACTGCACATAATGAAATTAACAGGTCAATTTCTAGTGCAATTGTGTGCATTACAAATGGGCAAAAGTATAATTTTTCAAAATTAATTTTTGATGGCATGTGTAAAAACAAAGGGAATAAGATGACTTTGGCTTATCCCAGATTTTTACAAATGATTTTTGATGCCCAAGGGTATTGTACAAGGGATCATGATGATTTTTATGAGATCCCTGTGCAAAAGAAATCTATTTTTAGTAAGATGAACTCACCCCCTCACCGTGAATTACCCCTCACCCAAGCTATGCTTGTTGTTATTGCAGCAGCACAACCCCAACCAGACCCGTAACCACAACTTGAACCAATACCAGAACTTTTGCCTTCACCTCAACACATGGAAATTGACCAAGAATCCTTCAACGCCGACACATTAAATGTTGGCGTTGACACAAGTAATCCAAACGTTGACACCTTTCCTTCACAGACCCAAACACCCCTTAACCTTCAAACTACCACCCAATCCACATCATCTTCTACACCCCTTGAATATAGGTTGATTAAACGCCCAAGGACTACTGGAGTGTTCTCCTCTAGTGGTCCTAGCCATGTTGCAGAGAGAACCACCACCACAAGTGTGGTTGGTGCTATGGATGAGGCTAGGACTATTGGTACTCGCTTAGATGCAGGCCAAGACAGTCCTAACATCTTTAAGACCTCATTCATGCCCCATGACTCTACTTTGGGAGGTCAAATACCCATTCTAGAGGAGGGCAGATTGGAACCATACACATTGATGGAATTGACTGCTGTCTGCATTAGCTTGCAAAAGAAAAATGCAGACCTGATACAAACAGTCAGTACACACGGCCTTGAACTCAAGCAATTGAGGGAGAGGATTGTTATTTTGGAGGATGCTAACACTAGGCGTGTAATGGAGGAATCTTCCAAAGGGGAGGATGAGCAGATCCATGTGAGTGACAAAGGCTCACTTGATGGAGAATCTTTGGGTGTTGTTGAAGCTCTCACTGAATTGAAGAAGCAACCAAGTTTTGATACATCTTTGGTTACTCCTACAAACTTGAACTTGTCTTTTAAAACTATGACGGAGCCGTTTACAAGAGGCGCTGAGACAAGTAAGGTGAACGTTGACAAGCAAAATTTGAACGCTGACACACCAAGCGTTGACAAGAGTAAGTTGGGCGCTGACACACATAATTTGAGCGTTGACAGACCTGCAGATATGGTTGATGTATTCCAGTCATCAGCTATCATCAAAGAAGTGTCTTCACAGGTACCATCATCAACTTTACTCATTATTGATCCATTAGATAAGGGTAAAGGCATCATGGTAGAAGTAGAAGTTTCAAAGGATGTAGCACAAGTAGAAGTTGATTCAAGGTTGGCTGCACAACTTGTGGAACAAGAAATAAAGAAGATTGGTGAATCACCATTTGTTGTCACTTCTGAGGAACAAGAAGGAAGTGATGAAGGTAGTTCAGATTCAAGTGTGATGATAATTGAACAACCAGAAAGACTTGAATATGGTGATGACTTGGCAAGAGAGAAGCTTAGAGAGTAATTTTACAAGTAGACTTTGATATGCCAGAAGTTGTTCAGATGTACCATGCTTGGGAGAATAGGATTATGGAGAATCCAGATTTGACAATTTCAGACCAAATTTGGGGATTGGAGATTCTTCTAAGAGTTTAAAGAGACTGCAAGGTAATTATGAAACATAAAGCTAGCAATGTTTTCTCACTGCTGAAGAGGGATAGAAGGGAGCTTTACTACATGTTACTCAGATGTCATGGAACTGGATGGACCTTCAAGAAATTTCAGGGATTATCCTTTGAAGAATTGGAGTACAAGGCTTATCCCATTTGGGCAAGAGTGCAGGAAATGAATACTCTTAGACTTATTTCAGATGAAAGGAAAGAAGAACTTGTAGAAGAGATGGAGATTCAAAAGGCAATGATTTTTCGAAGGCCTTTGAAGAAGCGAGTTCCACTTGAGTTTCCTAAAGATTTAAATAAAGTGGTTCCCAGTGAAGCTGTTCTTAGAAGGAGCATTAAGCTCTCATCCATGGAAGCTTCAGATATGGTACAAGTGTTAACTCTTGATGCCAGAAACCCTATCATTAGCTATGAAGAAGATGCAAGTGGGTTTTGGATGATTGGCAGATATGGGAAAGAGGTACACACATTTACTACTCTTATGTCTCTCTTTGCAAGTATGGATAGGGAAGACTTGGCAGACCTTTGGAGGTTGTTGATGGCCAAGTATGAGACTGAAGCACCTACTTCGGTCAATGGAATAAAGCTTTGGTCAACATTCAAGAGAATGTGTGCACCAGAAGAAGAAGATCCTGTTTGGAAGGATCTTGAGGATGATATCAGTGGACTTCAATGGCGTTTGTATTTAGCTGCTGGTGTGTACCATTTGAGTTCTACAAAGTTTGCTGAGTATCTTCTTGTAGATGCTCAGTATCCCATGTCCAAAGAAGTTTTGGACAAGATGAAGACAACACAGCTGGAGATTGACTATTCAAGTGACATGGCCAAAGATTTGATTAGGCATGTTTATTACCAATATGATAAGATTTGTAAGATTCCTCCTAGTTCTTAATTTTTATTCAGAAACTTGATTACTAGAGTAGATATCAAGTTTAGGGGAGGATTGTTGGGAATAAAATGTAGCCAGTACACTTGAACGCTGACAAGAAGAAAACAAGCGTTGATAAGAAGAAAACAAGCGTTGACAGATCAAGCGTTGACAGGAAGATGTCAAGCGTTGATAGGTTGAAGTCAAGCACTGATAGAAAGATATGGTCTACGCGTATTGTGTTTCTAGTTTGTTTCTAGTAAAGATAGGATCAACAATGTATTTTCTATAATTATCTTTACCTAGAATAGCTGATATGTAGACTCTTGTACAAGGCTTATTATGTCTATAAAAGAAGACCTTTAGGTTATGTTTCATATAAGTTTTCATACGTTTAACACTTTCATTGTATGCAAGTTTGTTATCATCAATCAAGTGAAAGTTTGTTTTACAATTGTTTGTGTGTTCTTGTTTAAGTATTAATTCCATATAACACTTAAATTGTTTTATACACAACAAAGTTTCTCTACGTGTTTAACTTGATTTAATCTCGTTTACACAAGCTAAATCGATCTAAGTTTGGGATCAACAATGCAGTTTATGCGATTCTCCGAACTGCACAAATTCAGCGATGGTACGCTCAAACATGTTCGTGATGATCTGACTGTTCTCAACGCCGACCTACCGCTTCCAGCAGTCAAGTACACCTGGACGAGCCAATGCAAAAGAGGAGCTAAGTACGCGATCAAAAAGATCGAGGAACTTTTAAGGAAGCGCCGGTTTCTAAGAAGCGTGGAACGATTCGTAGGTGGAAGACCATATGGAGCTCACCATAGGTTCAAGGAACGATCTATTTAAATATGGATCATATTCTATCAGGTCAACTCCATACGTCTATTACTGTGAATATGTCAATTTATGTATAATCAGCTTTTGTGGCATGTTGTAGTGTGAAAGTATGATATTTTTCAAGAATTTCTCTCGAGATTCTAAATCTTTCAAACATATCGTACTCGAGCACTATAACTAACCCTCATTATTTTGAGGGGGAGCTATAATATGTTCTTTGGCCAGCATCTAATTTCATTTTATTACCCAAAGACCGGTAAATCCATTAATATCTGAAATATTAATGGTTAACATTTTGGATAAGGGGAGAAAATGGGATTAAGGAGACTTGATAATATATTTGGCTAAACATGAAAAAGACTTCAAGTAAAAATCAACTTAATATGTGTGTTTCACATGTTAAAGGGGAGCATTTTTGATGAACAAAAACACTTAAAGATACAAAACTTTGATATTTATATCACAAGTATCTTAAGTGAGTTTTCAAGGATTTTTTATGGTGACAAGTACTTACCCAAAACACACTTAATTCACGACGTATGTGGTGACAAAAGGGTGGTAGGATTAGGTTCTAGTCCAATGATTCTTCCAGAACCGGAGGAATCTTCCCAAGGACAATTCCATAGTTAGAAAATAGAAGTCCTTAGGAAAGATGGAGAATGGACCGTGAACGTAGCTGAATGTCGACCAAGTACTGATACTAGCACTAGAACAATCACAACAAGGTGCTAGTGATGATGCATTGGTAAGCATTGAAGGTCTTGAAGAATGAAAAAGAAATGTAAAGATAAAGTGTGTAAAGAAAGAAGCCTTCCTTACAACTTAGGCAGAAACCAGGTCAACTCATATTGAAGATAAAGTATCATGGACCCATTGATGCGATGCGCAACCCTTCCCAGCCAACTCAAATATCTCTCAAAAGATATTGGTTTTAATGTCACGGAGTTCAACACGTTATCTATCGGTATATTCACTCCGAATAAATTAATATTGAAAATGTGGCAATCCTCTCTAGCCTCCGCTCACCGAAACAAAAATACACTATTGAGTCTAGAGCCACGAGATCATCAAAAGTCTCATTAGGACACAGTTTCAAAATAAGAAATATTTTTATGAGTCCTACGCAATATTCTTGTAATATTGCCAGAACATCTGAGTAATACGAAAGTATTACAATGAAGATGGAAATCCTGCTTGAGCCAACATCAAACAAGCTCATGGTAGGTGACACGCACGGTTCTTTAAGAACTAATCTTTTGATAACTGGAAAGAAACGATGGTTTAACTCTTAATTGAGATTAAAATTGTTCCAGGGCCTCTACGCATTATCCAAGTGATCTTGCCAGAACACTCAGAGTGGCACTCTTTAGTGTTCACAATGAAGAGTGGAAATCCTTCCACTGTCAACATCAAACAGCACTGCTGTATGTGACAAGCAAGATTCTATATGAATCAAGCTCGTGACAACTGGAAAGCAACGATGGTGAAAATCTTATATGAAATTCACTTGTTCCAGGATTCATGAATTGACGGATTCAATCATAAGGATATTTAATATCCAAGTGATTCACTCTTTATGTTCGCAGACAGATTTGGACGGTCGAATAAAGAGAATGGGTTTACCTGTGAAATCTTGTCAAGGAGATCTTTAATTAGAGCTACCTGTCACAAGTACGATATTTATTATCGTCCAACGGTCTTCACCGACCGGAGGTAAAATGCTACCGAACCAGAATAAAATGTCAAAGACATTTTATTCGTGTCTTATTATGTTGCTGCATTTGAAGACGGTGGCGTTACGGTGTACCAGTTGAAGTCGTCCTCACATACTTATTCCTTCTTTATCAAATATCTCAACAAATTCAAGAAAGTCTGACCTAAAAGTCTTCCGCTGTATCGACTCTGAAACTTTCAAGAATTCAACAAGGGATAGGTATGTGGGACATGAAGTCACGAAGAGGCAAATATCAAAAGAAGAAAAAGATTGCACTTGAAAGGCCAAAAAGAACATGTTCCAAGCAAAAGCCTGATGTTATTCAACACATATTCACAAAAAGAAGAAAAGTTAAAGAAGAAAAGAGAAAGTAGACTACGAGCTCAAGAACAAAGATCTAACATGCTAGATTAGGACTTTGTAAATTTGGAGTGACCACCCTTTGGGGGAGATTGTTGGAAATACGTTTTTCGTATAAAGAAAGTCTCGGTCACTCCAACAATATAGTTATAGGCTCGTAGTATTGTTTAAGTAATGCTTATGTTTAGCCCGACCCATGAGCATGTTCATGGGCCGGAGGCCCAAGTCCACTTAAGTACTTGGGTATATAAACCCCTTTCCACCATGGAAAGGGGTGTTGGTTGTTTCATTTTCTCAAGTAATAAACATAATTTTTCTTTCACTTCTCTCTCTACTTTCTCTCACTAGAAAACAACAACCCTCTTGAAATATCAAAGATTATCATACTTCTACACCTTATGTCAGTGGTGGATTAACCTTTGTCAGCGCCTCACACTCAAACGCTAACACATACAATGATGAATCACCAAGGATTAAACCTTTTGGTATTGATTTGGATACAATATGTGCATACATTGCTGCATTACCCAATGGTTCCTTGATTACATATGAGGATCTTAAGAAAATCAGTGATGAGAATTTGGAATAGATGGATATTAAATGGAATATGGCACGTGCAAGCATAAGGGCCAATAGATGGAATAGGAGATTTAGAAAGAAGACGACCTTCAATGCTAAAGACACTGCTGGATTTGATAAATCCAAGGTTGAGTGTTACAACTGCCATAGGATGGGTCACTTTATGAGGGAATGAAGATCTCCCAGAAGATCTGATGTTGGAAAGGCTTCAAGCCAAGTCGTCAAGGTTAAAGAGACAAAGGCTATGGTTGCATTGCAAGACATTGATGGTGTTGGATGGGACTGGAGCTTTTTGGCATAGGATGTGGAAGAGAATAAGGCTTTGATTACAGAGAAGGAAGAAGAAGAGCATGTTCACTTTGCTCTTATGGCACATTCCTCGTATGCATCAGATAATGAGGTATATAATGATGCTTACTGTAGTAAAGGTTGTCGTTTAAACACTGAAAAGCTTAACAAAGAAATCTTAAAGTTAAAATCAGATGTTTTTGATGAAAAATGCAAGCTATCAAATTATTAAATGGCACTTGTTCAAACTGAAAAGACTGTAGAGGAATATAAGAAAATGGAATTTGACCTAGAAGGTCAAATTAATGTTTTATCCTATGATCTTAAAGTTAGTGTTGAACTTAGGGACACTCTTATGAGATCCAAAGAAGAAGTACAACAGAAGTTAGATGAGGTCATTAAGGATAATAAAAATGTAGGGCTTAGAATTAAAATTTTAGATAAAGCCAGCGAAACCTTAGAAAAATGTGTTAGTGAACAAAGAAACCCTAGGTATATGTCTGGGATTGGGATGAATGACTATGTTGCTGTTCCTCCACCTGTTGGGAACTTTTATGGTGTTCAGAGAAAGGATCTCTCTTGGACAGGTATTCCAGAACTCCAAGAAGAGGAATTTATTCCTCCACCTAGAGTGCTCACCCCAGTTGAGGGATATCAACAAAAGGTGGCTGACCTTGAGAAGTGGACAGCAGACAAACCTTTTCTCTTTGTTAAGGGTGGAATGCTTAGTGAGAGTCCTTTTGAGCCAACACCCATTACTGTGACCAACCCTACCACTGGAAAGCCTGTTGAACTTAGCTCATCTGTTAAGAGAAAACCTAGTGTTAAATATGCTAAAATGTATAGAAAACCTAGGTCACCACAAAGCCAAGCTAGTGTTAATGGGACAGGGTTCTTTCAATCTAGACCTAAGGTTATGTCTAGAAAAACTTGCTATACATGTGGTAGTTTTTCTCACTTGGCCTATAAATGTGTCAGTGCCTCAAAAGTCAACGTTGACAATAGGTCAATCATGGTCAAACCCAGACCTTATGTCCAACCAAGTCCATAAGTTACTAGACCAGCTCCCTTCTTTACTAAAGGGACAGATACTCATGGAAAAAGGCCCTTTCAAAAGACCAATACCTGGTCTAACAGACAATGGATTCCTATAGCAAACCCTAATTTGGGCACTGCCAAGAACAAGTTCAGCGCTGACAAGAACAAATTAACGCTGACAGGAACAATTCCAGCGCTGACAGATTTAAGTATGGTATGAAAATACCACAACAAGCTGGTGTTGGTTCTTGTGTTAGACCAAGTAATAATAGGTACTTATAGCCTAAGGGAAAGGGATCTAAAGCATCATCTCGTTTGACTTGGAGACCTAAACAAGACCAAAACACTAATTCTGATGGAATTTCTATGACTTGTAACAGATTTCATTGCATTTCAAAGGTCATTACTAAACCAATTGGGGTAAACTGGGTGTTTAGGCCTCAAAGGGATGAACAAGGGGTTGTTATAAGGACTAAATATGTTCTTGTTGAACAACCAAATGAATCCAAGTCTACTCAGGCTTGGGTTCCCAAAGAAAACTAATTTGTTTTCTTTATGTGTAGGGCATTCAAACGAAGGTAAATGATTATGGATATTGGGACAGTGGATGCTCTTGTCCCATGACGGGGAAGGAAGATTATTTGACTAACTTTACCCCCATTAAAGATGGCGACTAAGTGTACTTTGGAGGAGGGTATGGTACAATTTCTGGCAAAGGCACTCTTGTCACCAACAATTTACATTTTGAAACGTATTTCTGGTAAAAGAACTTGACTATAATTTATTTAGTGTGTCACAAGTGTGTGATAACAAGAATAAGGTTCTTTTCACTGATACTGAATGCTTGGTGTTAAGCAAAGATTTTAAGATGCCTGATGAGAGGTTTATTGATCATAGAACACCTATGCATACGGATATTTATAATGACAATCTTAATGGAATTAGGATGAACAACAATTTGTCATGTCTTTATGCTAAAGCTTCAATGGATCAAAGTAATCTATGGCACAGAAGGTTAGGGCACATAAACTTTAAGAATATTAATAAACTTGTTAGACATGATTTAGTTGATGGTTTGTCTTTAAAGGCTTTCCACAATGATCACTCTTGTGTTGCATGCCTTAAAGTCAAACAACACAAAGTCTCATTTAAGTCTAAACTTGTGCATTCTAGTTCTAAACCACTTCACTTGCTACATATGGAATTATTTGGCTCAACTAATATAGAAAGTTTGAATGGTAAATATTATTGTTTTGTTATAACTGATGATTTTTCTAGGTTTACTTGGACTTTATTTTTGGCCTTAAAAAGTGACACTGCCACTACTTTGATTAACTTTATTACCCAAATTGAGAAAAAGACAGGGAATAAGGTTAAAATACTTAGAAGTGATAATGGCGGTGAGTTTAGAAACAACTTATTAGATGCCTTCTGTGTTAATAAAGGGATTACTAGGCAGTTTAGCATAGCTAGAACTCCAGAGCAGAATGGTGTGGCTGAGAGGAAGAATAGAACCCTCATAGAAGCAGCTAGGACAATGTTGGCTGATGTTAAGTTTCCCATTGCTTTTTGGGCTGAGGCTGTGAATACAGCCTCCTATGTTCAGAATAGAGCATTGGACAACAAAATCCATAATAAGACACCTTATGAGCTATTTTGGAATAGGAAACCCAACATAGGTTTTCTTAAACCCTTTGGATGTCATGTAGTCATTTTGGATACTAGTGATGCCTTAGGAAAGTTTAGTGCCAAAGGTGATGAAGGCTACTTTATGGGTTATTCAGTGCAGAGCAAAGGATATAAGGTTTACAATAAGAAAGAAAAACGTATTCTTGAAAAAGTACATGTTAAATTTTTAGAAGGTAAACCTAGTGATCCTGAGAGTGGACCAGACTGGTTCTTTGATCTAGAGCCTTTATCTAGAACCTTGAATTATATGCCTGTTACTAATCCAGACATTGTGAAAAAGGATTCAAAAGTTGTGGAAGAACCTATTGTTGAAATTGTAGGTAAACAGGTTGCCGAGGAAGAAGGATCACATGTTGTCAAATCAAAATCCATACTTGAGTATGTTAGCATTCCTATATGGACTGATGGATTTGCACAAGATGCTGCTGCTAAAAAGAAGGAAGTAGGGCCACAAGAAAGGCCAGTTGATGAAAACATGCATGAATCTTCAAGCGCTGACAAAGGCAAATCAGACACTGACAGGCTAAATTCAGACGTTGATAGCTCAAACGCTGACAACCCGTTTGGGCATTTATTATCTTCCAATACTTTTGAACAAGGTGAACCTTCCATACTTCATCAAGAGGTTCATTCAAGTGAGGATGGAAGTGGATATGAAGATGATATTGGCAAGATGGAAACTAAAATAGAGGACAACACACTACTTGGGGGAGGAACACTTACAACTACTGTCAAAAATCATCCTCCTTCCCAAATCATTGGCGATGTTTTGTCTCCTGTTCAAACAAGAAGGTCTCATCAGACTCAAGGAGGTTTCATTGCCAATATCTACAAGAAGGTTGATACCCCTCTTGTACAGGTATGTTTGTTTGCTTTTTTTCTGTCACAACAAGAAACCAAGAAGATTTTTGATGCTCTCAAAGAACCAAGTTGGGTGGAAGCAATGCAGGATGAGCTTCACCAGTTTGCTATTTAAGATGTATGGGAGCTAGTGGACAGTACAAGGTATGTTAGACCTATTGGGACACGTTGGGTTCTTAGAAACAAGAAAGATGAAATAGGTATTGTGGTCAGAAACAAGGCACGTTTAGTCTCTCAAGGCTATACACAAGAAGCGGGAATAGACTATGAATAGGTTTTTGCACCTTTTGCAAGGATTGAAGCAATAAAGATTTTCCTAGCCTATGCTTCTTGCATGGGTTTCACGGTTTATCAGATGGATGTGAAGAGTGCTTTTCTATATGGCACAATTGAAGAGGAGGTTTATGTAATGCATCCTCCTAGTTTTGAAGATCCAGAGCATCCAGAAAAGGTGTATAGAGTCAAGAAAGCAATGAATGGACTTCATCAAGCCCCAAGAGCATGGTATGGTACATTGTCCACCTATCGGGTGGAAAATTGATTTAAGAGGGGCACCATAGAGAATACCTTATTTACCAAGAAGATTGGTAATGATTTTCTACTTGTTCAGGTCTATGTGGATGATATTATATTTGGTTCATCCAATCTAAAGATGAGTGAAGCCATTTCCAAGCTCATGACAGACAAGTTCAAGATGAGTGCAACGGGAGAGATGAACTTCTTTCTGGGTTTACAAGTCCAACAGAAAGAAGATGGTATCTTTATCTCTCAAGATAAATATGTAGCAGAAATCTTGAAGAAGTTTGGTTTTTCTCCACATGAAAAACGGGCTAGCATACCCATGGATAGAGAACACCCTTGGGGAAAGACTGGAGATGGAAATGAAGTGGATGTCAGGCATTATAGATCAATGATTGGTTCATTGATGTATCTTACCGCCTCTAGACATGAAATCATGTTTGATGTGTGTGCATGTGCACACCATCAGGTGACTTCAAAGAGTATCATCTTCATGCTATCAAAAGAATCTTTAGATACATTAGGTGTTATCGCACCTTGGGATTATGGTATCCAAAGGATTCTCCATTGGAGCTTATTGGCTATTCAGACAGTGATTAGGAGGTTACAAGTTTGATAGGAAATCCACAACTGGTGGATGCCAATTTCTTGGGAGCAGATTGATATCTTGGCAATGCAAGAAACAAACAGTGGTGGCCAACTCTACAACTGAAGCAGAATATGTTGCTGCAGCTGCTTATTGTGGACAAGTTCTATGGATACAAAACAAGATGTTGGATTATTGGTATAATTTTATGCATACCAAGATATTTGTAGATAATAACAGTACACTATGCATTATTAAGAATCATGTACATCACTCTAAAAGAAAACACATAGAAATTAGACATCATTTTATAAGAGATTGTTTTGAAAAAGGTTTAATACATCCAGATAGGGCAGACACAGAAGAGAATGTGGCTGATATTTTAACTAAACCTTTTGACGTTGGGGGTTCCAGTACTTGGTAATTAGTATTGGCATGATCAATCTCACCTAAATGTATTTTTGAAGTCATTGTGTAGTATGTACAGGATGTGTACTCTTATTAGTCTTTGTACAAGATTGGGTTTTCCACTTTATTTTTCTAACGCTGACAAAGGTTATTTTAACGCTAAAAAGTGTTAAAATAGATGTTGACAACAATATGTTAGTTTTGTAGTTTTCGATCTAATCATGTAGGCAATATGAGCATTGTACAAATGGATACATAGTTGCTTATGGATCTTTTGGCTGCTAGGAATGTGTTCAAGTTTATGGATGAAGGTTGGAATGTTTACATTCCTATCTTGACATAAATTTTTAATTCTTACTTTTTATTTGGCAACTTTGTATATCATGATTTAAGGGGAGGTTTAGGAAACCTTTAGGATTTTGGGCATTCTAAGAATACTCTTATCAAAAGTCTAGATCGTGTCCACTGGTGAGTCCAAATTAGTTTTCTAAATCGTGAGGCACTGTAGCATGCAAAGTTGATATACTGTGCACGCTGCCAAGACTTTTTGGCCTAGAATTAGATTTGGTCGGTTGGGTGACTTGGGAACGTTTTTATTGGGCTTACCTGGGAAGTTCCAAAGGGTCTATATGAGGTAACTTCACTGTTAAGAAATTTGGTTAGCAAGGGACACTTGAGGAAAATTATATCTATCTTGCTTAAGCAAGTGTGCATGATTGGACAGTGCTTGCCACCCTATAGTCATTTTCAGTCTTAGAGTTATCTTCACTCGGTAAACTACTTTGTTAAGGTCCTTTTTTATTTTTAATTATTTTTATTTTTGGACCCTGACAATTTTCATTCCAAACGCTGATAAGAGCAATTTGAACGATGACATGGCAAATTTCCAACGCTGACAAGAATATAGCCGTTAGGCGCTGATGTGCCAAGTTACTCAGACGCTGACAAGAGTATATTGGACTCTGATAGGAAGAAATCAAGAGCTGACAGATCAAACATTGACAAGAGATATCCAAGCGCTGATAGGAAGAATTCCAACCACTGATAGGAAAACTTAGTCAACATGTTTGTTATTTGAAGAAAAGATATAGTTAATACTGTATTTTCTATATTTATCTTTTCCTAAAAAAGTTGATAGATTATCCTTTGTACACGACTCCTTATGTTATAAAAGGAGGTCGTAGGGTTTGTAGTTCATACACATTATTCAGTATTCGACTTTCATTGTACTCAAGTTCGATTATCACTCAAAAGTGAAAGTTTGGTTTATTTGTTTTACTTGTTCTCTAATCTAAGTGTTAATTATGCATAACACTTGGATTGTTCATATAACAACAAAGTTTCTCTACGTGTTAAACTTGATTTAATCTCATTAACACAAAGCTAATTGATCTAAGTTTGGGATCAACATAACCAGCCCAGTCAAATTATGCTCCAACAAGTTGGCACCATCCGTGGGACCTGACTAAACAATGTTTAGTGGTCTCATATTATCGAAAAGCGAGAACCAATGCGGAAAATCATTAATTACTATATTCTCGTATCTTATTTTTTCACTCACTAAATCTTGCCATGCGTAGCATTATAGTCTGAATTATAGATCATAGATCATATAGAGTACATGGCACCATACTCGTTGCCTAAAAGAATCATGATCAGATCACCCTAGATTTAAATACTTAATTGATACAACCAACGAAAGTTCTCAGCATGTGATATCTTAACACAGAAGTAAACAACGATATTTCTAAAGGTGCTTTGAACATGTGAATAAAGAAAAGGAGCAATCGTTTGAAGTATATATTAAGTTCTCTATATTAAGACATTATCATTGATTTTTAAATGTAATAGATAACAGGCCATGTGTGTTTAAACATTATAATCATGCTATATTCGTACTATAGATTAATGTTATGTTCATACCATCGGAATGTTGTATTCTAATCTGCATAATATCTACATGTTTGGATTTTTTTTCTTTATTGGTATACAAGTACTATCAAATGGCAATGAGATTTTCCAATATATTTTAAAATATTTGAAGGATATTATTGTTGCTATTCTTATCTTTGATATCCGTGGTCATGTGTCGCGTTCTTTGGCGTTAGTCCTCACATTCAGATATATTACTAATAAAAAAATATTACGCATATTTTTTATCTTTTAAATATGTCAAAAGTATATCCTCATATTTTTTTAAAGGATAATATATTACCCATATCTTTTAAATAGGTAGTAAGATATCACTTATATTTTTTAAATTAATAAAAGCTATTATCTATATCTTTTTTGTTTAAAAATCTTATCAATATTTTTCATATTAATAAAAAATATTGCATATATAAATTGGAAAAGATATATTAAAAATATCTTTTTTATTTAATATAATTTGCGTATACGTCGCAACCCGACCTCCTAATATCATGTTGCGACCTTACCTTTCTATCCGCGGTTATGGCCCGTCCTTTTGCGTAATCCGCACGTCAGGAAATATTGTTTATATTAATTATTATTATTAATATTTTTCATATATAAAAGATATTACGTATATCTCTTAACTTGGTAGCAAGATATTATATATATCTTTTAGCTTTGTGCGGATTTCTTATATTATGATAAATGTTCGCATCTTTCAAGTACATATCTAGATACATATTTGCATGTCTAGTATTAAGTGATTGCTTATGATACTTATATATA
The DNA here is from genome assembly GCA_025667525.1 of Glebionis coronaria. NCBI lineage: Eukaryota > Viridiplantae > Streptophyta > Magnoliopsida > Asterales > Asteraceae > Glebionis > Glebionis coronaria. The sequence continues at coordinate 367,803,497 of CM046876.1, forward strand.
TGCTAGTCCATACATTCGGATATCTTTATCCTACGGGCATACATGTACTTATCATTCCCATGCGGAATAAGAGGATTGAGTGAACCTAATAATTCAACTTGTCGTGTAAGAGGGATGCAACCCCAACGACCATGGATCATGTATCCTTGTTAGACACCTTGCTATCAAGACGTTGTAGTAAGTTATGCAAACCACGTGATTCATGATGGACTTCCAAAAGACACACTGTGACATTTTTGTGAAAACTTAGACCGTTCTTATGGTAGTAGCGGTACGTCGTACGTAATGGCATAGCCCATCCCATGAGTTAGTTAAGATACGTCTTATAATATGTGACAATTTGCGGTTATGGCATGCCCATCCGCGCTGATCCCTACGTTCGGACCTAATTTTTATCTTTTGTACGCGGCTACGATACATCATTCGCGTTGTCTACGCGACCGTAATTTTTTAAATACTTGATTAAGTTTAATACTACTAATCGATTGTCGCACCATTAAACTTGGGGGGCTATCAGGGTATAATAATACCACTATTTTCGTGCATGTCACACAAATTGTGACAATCCGTCAATTTATGGTCGATATTTTATTCTCAGGTATTATTTAAAATCATTATTTTAATATTATATTATGAACTCACTCATTTTGGGAAGAAATTTTGGTTTACATCTTAAAGTAGCATCGACTACGTCTAAACCGGAGAACTCTACGTTACGTGCTTACGTTTACATACACCGTTTTGGTGACAGTCCGACATTTCAGGAAATAAATTTATTCTCGAATATTATTTTGGAATTTTTAATTTGTGTTGGTTCATAAACTCATAAATTTACGAGAAGACATTAGGACTTACGTGCGTAATTTAACGTCCTTTACGACTAAACCGTAAACCCTAGGTTTACGTATTTACATTTTTGAACTCCGTTTTTGATGAGACAATTTTTATTAGATTCGTTTTGTGTCGTTGATTCATAATTTATAGAAACGTTTTTCGTAAAACGACCCGAGGGCACGTAAATCGAGAAAACTAGAATCGAGGAGTACCCGTAAATTAGTGGGGATGAAACAAGTATACACTTGTCCCACCCCCACACTATGGGCGGCAAGAATAAGCTAACACCACCCTTGGTGGAAAGTTTATGCAAGTGTAAAGGACACTTGTCCTTTTATTTCTACCAAAACCACCAAATAATAAAACTAGCCAAAACCAAACCATTTACTTATTTTCTTACATGCAAACCACTCAAATCCTCTCTTCCTCTCCCTCCTTTGCCGTCCATAACCACCATCCCATCATCATTTCCATCAAAAATTTACTATAAACAAAGGCTACAATCTACATATGTTGAAGGCCTTTTGAAGAAATGAAGATTGGAAGGGATCTTAACAACTAAAAAGGAGTTTAAATGGAGTTCAAGGGCTGATTTCATGAAGGTGTTCATCCATTTGAAGTACCCAAGGATTTTTCTGGAAAGGTTAAAAATTTGGTGGCAAGATCAAGCTTTGTTCATCCAATAACTCATCCTTCCCATCATTTGCCGGTGATGGATTTAACTGCCTTAGCCTCTATCCAGCGTGTAAAGTAGTCCATTGCGAAAATCAAGAACTTAACTCCCCCTGCAGCCACGGGTAAAGGTCCTGCAATATCAATCCCCCACTTATAGAATGGCCATGGGGATGTAATGAGTGTCAGTTCTTGTTGCGGATGTCGTGGTACTGGTCTGTGCACTTGGTAATCACTGCATTTACGAATCATGTCGCGTGCATCCCTATGCATAGTAGGCCAATAATATCCTGTGCGTAGAGCTCGAGCTACTACAGATCGGGGACCCGCGTGCATGCCGCATAACCCTTCATGTATCTCACTGATCACATAAGTAGCCTGGCGTGGCCCAACACACCGCAACCAGGCTGTAAGAAAGAGCGCTTGTAAAGAATACCTTCTCGAAGCTCGAAGTGATGCGACTTCCTTCTGATACGTCGTGCCGCCTTTTCCTCATCCGGAAGGGGTTCGTTAGTTAAATAGCTGATGATCGGGGTCATCCATATAGGTCCATCTTCTTCAACTATAGATGCGACTTCCCCTTCCGTTATAGACTTTTCCTTTAGTATTTCTACCAAGACTTGCTTGGATAAGTGGTCGAAACTTGTAGACGCGATCTTGCTAAGAGCATCCGCCTTCTTGTTTTCACCTCTTGGTACTTGTTTGATAGAAAACTTGCTGAAAGCAGCGATGAGTGACATGACTTTCTCCAAGTATCGAACCATGTTATCCTCCTTGGCTACGTAACCCCATAGAATTTGGTTCACGACAAGCCGTGAGTCCACGTAGGCCTCAAGGTTGTTGTCTCCCATTCTAGCAGCGATTTTTAAACCCGCAATCAACGCTTCATATTCTGCCTCATTATTGGTGGCTGTGAACTCAAAGCGCATGGCGTATGTAAACTCCATTCCTTCCGGATTCGTAAGTATGAGACCAGCTCCTGATCCATCCATGGACGAGGATCCTTCCGTAAATAATACCCATGGTTCTGCTGGAGCTTCCTCTCGTTGTATGATCGGTCCATCCTCGTCCGGCTTCTCTATTAAGAAATCTGCCAAGATTTGGCCTTTAACAGTTGTCCTTGGTCTATAAGAGATGTTATGCTCTCCAAACAGAATGCTCCACTTCTGTAGCCTACCAGCCACGTCTGGTCTGGAGATGACTTGTTTTATTGGTTGATAAGTAATAACCACAATTGTGTGCGCCTGAAAGTACCAGCGTAACCCTTTTGTGGCAAACACTAATACCAAAACCAATTTCTCCATAAAAGAATAATTCAACTTCGGCCCTTGCAGTGTTCTACTTATGAAGTAGACCGGAGTTTGGACAGTGTCCCTATCCGTCATGAGTACCGCGCTTATCGCTCCATGTGTGGCCGGCAGATACATGATGAGCTCCTCCTTAGGTCGGGTGCCACTAGCATGGGAAGAGCTGCGAGGTGTTTCTTAAGCTGACCAAAAGCTTCCTCCGCTTCCTTTGTCCATCTGAAATCTCCCTTCTTGATACACTTCTTGAGTGTTTTGAATAAGGGGAGTGACTTCTCCGCGGATTTCGACAACAACCTGTTTAGCCCGGCCAGTTTCCCATTTAGTGATTCTACTTCTTTTCGCGTCTAGGGAGATGGTAACTGTATTACCGCGTCCGTCTTTTCCGGACAAGGCTTGATGCCGTTTGGATCAGTCATATATCCTAGGAACATCCCTTCCGTTGCCCCAAACGTGCATTTCTTTGGATTCAGTTTCATATTAATCCTCCTCAATGTGTCAAATGTCTCTTGGACGTCATGGAGAAGTGCATCCTCCGTATGACTTTTGATGACTAAATCATCAACATAGACCTCAAGGTTGCGGCCTATCTGTTAGTCGAAGGCTTTGTCAACAAGCCGTTGATATGTTACCCTGGCGTTCTTTAGACCGAATGGTATTTTTGTATAACAGTATACGCCTTGACTAGTATGGAACACCGTCTTCTCTGCGTCCTCTTCCGCCATCTGGATCTGGTGGTATCCTTTGTAAGCATCTAAGAAGCACTTAAAGGGATATCCACATAGGGATTCGACCTTCTAATCAATCTCCGGTAACGGATAACAGTCCTGCGGACAGGCTTTGTTCAGATCTGTGAAGTCCACGCACATGCGCCAGCTCTCATCATGCTTCTTGACCATGACCGGGTTGGATAACCACTCGTGGTAGTATACCTCGCGCATAATACCTGCATCCACCAATTTCCGTACTTCATCCAATATTACTTGGCTGCGTTCTGGTGCCTGACCGCGCTTCTTTTTCTTAACGGGAGGATATCCCTGGCGGATTTGGCGTTTATGTTCTGCTATCGCACGCGGTACGCCCGTCATATGATTGGGCTTCCATGCGAATACATCTAAGTTTGCTTTTAGGAGAGAGCACATGGCCCTCTTGCCGCTATCCGAGAGTGTTCCTCCTATTAATACCTCTTGTTCCGGATAATCAGGATGGATTGCCACCTTCCAGTTGGGAGGTGGTGATCCATCCTTAGGGGAAACAGGTGGAACTGGTGTTGTCACGGCATGACATTCGGATGCTGGTATGATTGTGTTATAGATAGTGACAATTCCTTCTTCCACAGGGAATTTAATCATTCCGTGAGCAGTGGAGGGTACTGCCCGTATGGCCAGGATACCTGGCCTGCCTATGATCCCATTGTATGGAGAGTGTGAGCGTATCACCATAAAGTTCATCCACGTCGTGGTGGAATGCTCTTCATTCCCAATGGTTACAAGCAGACGCAACTGTGCTATTGGCCAGATGGTGTCTCCACTAAAGCCGATGAGCGGCGACGTGGCCGGTACTAATTGGCTTCTTATTTTTGGTCGTAACTGTGCGAAACAGTGTTCATATAGTACTTCTGCCGATGACCCTCCATCCACATACATACGGCGGACATTGTGTGTTCCGATGCTTATCTCAATCGTGAGAGGTGCATCGACTACGTCACTTGCCGTGATGGGAGGGAATGAGATTTCTTTGTCGCGTGAAAATTTTTGACTAATTTTCTGCCTTGTGCGGCGCTGCTTGGACTGGATCATGTATATAGTCGAAGGTTTGTCCTTTTGGGGATCCTTCTTGTCATACTTCTTGTTGTCCTTTACGTCCTTCCAATCCTTGACCAAATGTTTGAGTTTGCCTGACTTGATCAGTGACTCAATGTGCTTCTTGAGCTGGATACATTCCTCCGTGCCGTGGCCCTTGTCATTGTGGAATTCGTAAAAGCGATTTCCTTGACGACGGTCCACCGAAGTCGTCATTGGGGGAGGTCTCGAGGAGTTGGCCCCTTCTGTCAGCAAGATCTCCCGGTAGGACATCATTAGATGGGTAAACTTGTCCTCCGACCGCCCTCCTTTGTTGTGGCCCTTGTAGTCCAAGCTCCTTCCACTGCCCTGGTTGCCTTGACCACCCGACTGTCTCCTGGACTGGTCGTTCGATCGATAGTTGTTTCCTTTTGAAGGATACGACGCGGCTACCGCGGTTTCTCATTCTATGAAGTTCCTGACCCTTTCCATAAGGTCGTCATACTTCTCTGGTCGCTTGTCATTGAGACGTCTGATTAGCTCCCTGTCTGTTATGGCATGCATATAATCGGAAATTTTTAGAAGTTCCGGCATTGTCTTTGTGCGCGTGCACTCATCATTGAAGCGTTCGGTGAAGGCCTTCGTGGATTCCTCAGGCCGTTGCTTGACGGTTGCCAATGATACTGGGTCCCCATTATACTTCTTTCGCTGAGTATAATTGTTTTTGAATGCGGTACGCAATTCAGTGAAGCTGTCAATGCTTCGGGGAGGAAGTCCCTCAAACCAATCACGAGCATTGCCTATCAAGGTTGAGTTGAACATTTGGCACCATATAGGCATGGGCCATTGTTCAATTTTCGCCTGTGTGTCAAATATCTTTAGGTGATCATCCGTATCACCAGACCCATCATAAGTCTTGACGCACGCCGTCATGTGACGCATTTTGTTCTCGGAGTAATTCCGTATACGAAGAGTAAAAGGATCCTCCATGGGGTCGCACCATGGACGGGTGAGATTAGGATCACACCATGGGCGGGAGAGATCTTCTGCTTCCGCCTCACGATAATAGGGGCCACCGTAATACTCGTCATCGTCTGGCGGCGGTGGAGGAATACGCCTAGGTCGGTGACGCTTGGGTGGATGGTCATCTGAATCCTCTCCTGATGGACCGGGAGAAGGGGGCGGTGCCCCATTCTTTTGCTGAGGATCACTCTTGTGAGAAGAGCTAGGAGCCTTCTTCCCGGTATTCATCCTGTTCCACACGCTTGTGCGGCGATTAGTTATGGTTAGCTCCAGATCTGGTCGTTCGGCTGAATCGTCGGACCTCTCTCCCTCCTCACGGGATTGTAGTAATTCCTGCATAATACGATCCCCTATGCGTTCAAACACATTCCTAGGTTGGGAGGTTTCCTCAAAGAGGTTTCGTTCCTGGGGTCGTGCCCTTCGCTTCCTTTGAGTCTGAGGAGAGGTACCGGGTCCGGCACTGCCAAAGTTGAGCCTAGATTCGAGGTTCCTCCCTAGGTTCAACCTGGATGCGATTCCTGGGACGATCCTCTCGAAGTTCTACGTGAGAACTCGAGTGAGATCTTCCTCACTAAGTGGTTTGACCTCCACTTCTTCCTTGGTTAATGGCCTTCGCGGCTCCTTATTAGGGGGCTTAGGCGCGCTCTCTGGATCAGGGTTGTCCAAGGTCGAGGTTGGTGGTGGGGTGATAGCGGACGTGCCTACTCCACCCATGGACTGAAAAACGCTTCGGTTATTCGGTCCACCTGTTTGGTTGCCGGGGGATTGAGTGGAAATGAGTATCCCGTCCCCTGTGGACTTCTGATTCACAGGATTTGTGTTCCTGGGGTTTCCTTGCGGATGTCCTTTCGTCATTGAGAGAGATTGAGATGAGATTTGCTCTAGCTTAGTGTATTGGCCCCACGGATAGCGCCAACTTGTTGATACAAAAGTTAGGTGATCCTTGCTAGACCCGAATTAGGCTTAATGCGGGTTGGCTGGACTCCGGCTCCTGCACCAAGTGAAATATCTAGTTGGGATCCTACATACTAAAACAGCACGCGTTAGGCTTACCGTGGGAATGTATCCCACGATTAGAGTCCGGCGTGAGAGTAAGTAATCAGTTAGGGTTATGGAATCGGATGATTTGAGAGTATGTAGAATGTAATACCTTTATGGAACACTTGGGGGTTCCTTATATAGGCAGTGAAACCCTAATGGGCTGTCATTGATGCTTCGGCCCCAAGGAAAGGATAAGTACCAGATTTAGATTGATTGTTATCTTCTAATTATGGTGAGTGAATATCCTCTTCTTTGGGGTAAATCCTAATCATAGTAAGAGTATGATTTTGTCTAACCCTGTACCGGCCATGCTGGGCCGTGGGCCGCACACATGTGTGCGGTTACTGTTCATCTAGGCCCATAAGCTTAAATGACATTAATCCCACCCATCCGTAATGGGCCGGATGCGGGTAGTACCCGTGGGCCGGGTTCATGACCCGGCTGGGGACTATACGTCATCAACTATTATAAAATACATACCTAAAACCCACTAAGTTATATAATACTTATAAAAATAAGTTATACACTTTGATGAATAAGTTTGACATTTTATAAAGTTACAAATTGATATGTTTTCTAAGTTATAAAACTATATACATAAGTTTTACGTCTTTTCGGCTAAAACCGAAAGATTAACGTTTTCGTCAAATAAAATTTATCCGGTCGGACCCGTATAACGTAAACTTTTTATAACACATCTACTGATATGTAAGTACATTTGACAAGTAAAAACCGATAAAACCCTATCTTTATAACTTACGGACATTAACGGGCCAGAGTAGCCTTATTGGACTATTAGCCCGACTAGTTTGGTTAAACACTAGTAGACTTACACATGGGCTTAACACACTTGTGCCTAACATATGAGTATAGGCCTGGTATTAAAGTATAAATGGACTAATCTAATGTTTTGGTCTTTTAATGAGCTTATTAGGCCTTAATATGTAAACAAGTTAAAACTAGTGTAACTAGTCTAAAATTTGACTAACACATAACACTATAATGTGTATGAAGAGATAAAATCCCACTTGATCATCATCATACTTATAATTTCATCATATATACATAATCACTATTTTTATAAAGTCATTGGACAAGAGTCTAAGACCGAGTATTATCTGTCTAGGTTTCCGTGATTGAAGCACGTACCGTACATCCAAATCGCCGATAACACGCCTTTCCCAATCAACGTGAGTTCATAGCCTCGCACTCTTTTAAATGTTTTATGAAATGTTTTATAAACCCATGAGGGAGATAACATGTTAGTTTTAATAAAATAGGACACCAGTTGTCCCGATTTTTTCCTTATTGATATGGATCCGAATGATTATATGACCCGATGAATGATTATATGACCCGATGAATGAAATGAAATAGATTATTATTAGTTAGGTTATGTCACTAAAAGTCCCATTAGCATGAATTGTGAACTACCGGGATTTGGTAGACGCTTATGCATATAATAGTACTATTTGGGGAAGATCACCCTAGTTCGCCCCTTGACAGTTGATCCCCGTCGTGCCACATTGATTGGTAAACGAATTTATGTATGAGAAGATTTATATAAGAGTGATTATTTTGACGACACGCTATTTTAGATGGGCAAAGGAATTACGGGTTAGCTACCCGTTGTTTGTTATAGTAAGTTAGCAATGTCATGCGGCTTATAATAATCCAATAACGAGAATACTGATATATGCATTGAATTATAATATATTGCTTGACTAGCAATACGGGGTCTTACTACTAATATTATGTTCGTGTTTTTGGTTTTACATAACCATTTTCATATAAAGGTTTTTAGTTAACTCTCTACAACGTTATAAAACGTATTGTATGATGTTTTTGCGACAATGGTTCGTATAATGGTTTTGAAGGCAAAAGTCTATATTGTGATTTACGACAAAGAATCGTATAAAATGTATTTGGCCTATTTTATAGCCTAGGAAAAAGATTTGTACAAAAATTATTTTTGGTAATAATTACATACCGATGATATATTAATGGTTTTTATTAAACTCTATGAATTCACTCGGCGTTTTCGCTGACTTTTTAACATGTTTTATCTCAGGTAATTGAAGGTAATTCTCGGGAAGACGACAAGAATTTATGGCCCGCATTCAAATAAAATTTCATTCAAATGTTTTGTAAAAATTGTATGAAATACTTTGACTTGGGACCTATGTAATTTGATATTTATGAATGGAAAATCCTTTATTATTAAACGACACAATTTTTAAGCGTTGTCCAAGATTTTAGTAATGTGCTATCCCGTAACACCAACGACTCTTCCGCTGAACTAAAGTATGAATATTTGGGGGTGTTACAGTTTGGTACCAGAGCTCTCGTTATAGAGAACGAAATATTTTTAAAACCAAGGTTTTGAATAAAACATTTCAAAATCTTTTAACCATAAATATTTTTAAATAAATATTTTGAATAAAATGTTTAAAAATCTTTTGACTATAACGGTGCCGAAGAATTCTCGAGTCACCGACAAGGCCAGACTGAGAAGTGTTATTTTAATATATATATATATATATATATATATATATATATATATATATATATATATATATATATATATATATATATATATATATATATATATATATATATATATATATATATATATATAACTTGGATTATATATATATATGTCTGTTAGCCTCAAAATATTGAGTCAAACAAGAATGCTCGGTCATAGGTTATTATTGTAACATTAATTAGAATGTTGTAATATATAGTTAATTAGTCGTGGTTTAGGGCTTGGATTTAAACTAATTAAAGTCCAAAAGACAAGCCCGGCCCAATATATAGCCCATTAAAGCCCGCATATGGGTGAACTATATATACTACCCTCCTAGCATGTTAGGAGGGTTGGTTGTTCACTTTATTCTTTCTTAATTTAATATTCACCAAGTTAATCATATCCTTCTCTCTACTTTCTCTCACTACTTTCTCTCTCTTGGAATCCATCTCTTTTCATCTATTTTCTATCTATAATCATCTAAATATATGGGAGAACATTTGGTATCAGAGCCACTAAGGATATTGCGAAATCATAACCAGTGGAATGCGAAATCTTTTCAATTAGGGGATAGCAAAATCTTTTGAATAATTCCTGAATTGGAGAATTGCGAAATTGTTCAGTTTCAGTTATTGCGAATCCTACCTTTCAGGGATTGCGAATTCATACTTTAAGGGAATTACGGATTTGTACATCTTTGCATTGCGGATTTGTACTTTGACAAGATTGCGAAATCTTATACTTTTAAGGGATTGCAAAATCTTGCAATTTCAGAAAGTTGCGGAATTGTGTCACTAAGAACCACTATTGCGGATTTGTACACCTCATTGCGAAATCTTCGTTAATTTTCGAAAATTTGTATATCGAGTAATTTTTCGCTTTAGAATTGTTGGTTTCTTGTGAAGACTAATTTTAGGGGATTTCAACATCTTTTCTCGACAACACCAATCACGACACATATACTTAAAATCCATTTTCACTTCATCAATTTCAAGTCTCTAGATATGGATTCTACTCAAGAGTATCGTGTCACAAACAACAATATCATGGTGGCGGGTAATAAAGAGAGACCACCAATGCTTGTGTCTGGTCGGTATGCTCAATGGAAATCACGGTTCATACGATACCTTGATACAAGACCTAATGGTGATGTCTTGAGGAAATGTATTACTCATGGACCATATATATTTAAGAAGATCTAAATTCCTCCAAGAGCAGCCACAGATACTAATGATCCAATACCTGCAAGTGAACGTGATGAAACAAGAGCCGATCTCACACCTGAAAATTATCCTTGGCATGATGCGGAGAAGGAAGCCATCTATATGGTTTTAAGTGGGATTGGAGATGATATTTACTCCACGGTTGATGCATGCCCTACAGCACATGAAATGTGGACTGCTATTGAACGCTTGCAACAAGGAGAATCACTCACAAACAAGATGTCAAAACAAACTTGTTTTGGAATTTTGGCAAGTTTACTTCAAGGGATGGAGAATCAATTGATTCTTACTACTCCAGGTTTTATAAGATGATGAATGACATGACAAGAAATAATATGCAAGTCTCCACCATGCAAGTCAATGTCCAATTTCTTCAACAACTTCAACCCGAGTGGACATGGTTCGTCACTTTAGTGAAACAACATGAAAAGTTAGACGAGTTCTCATATCATCGAATCTTTGATATCTTGAAGCAATTTCAGAATGAAGCTAATGAGCTTCGAGCTGAACGTGTTGCAAAGACAGCTAATCCACTTGCTTTAGTGACTACAACTCAACATGTTCAAGGTCATCACTCTCGTGCTCCTAAGCTATACTCCACTACATCATCTTCACCACGATCTTCCACATCATCTAAGTCTTCATCATCCACACGATCTCGACGTGAAGTGTCAAGAGAACCATCACCACCATCTGAGTCATCATCTAAAGAAGATAGTAATGAAGACCAAGCTCAAAAGAGTCGTGAGATGAAACAACAAATTGCTTTCATAATGAAGACTTACAAGAAAATCTACAAACCCACCAACAACAATCTTCGCACATCATCTAACACAAAGAACCGACATGTTGAGAGTCCTCCAAGGTATGACACACGTCGACATGGTGAAAGTCCTCCTAGGTATGATCGACATAATCCAACACATGTTGAGGGTTCTACAAGGTATGATCGACAAACTGCCAAGTATGATACTCAGAGGATTGCTGCTGCTACTGGGAATAGGAAAACTGTTGGAAGTCAAGTGGTTCAACAAAGTGGGATTCAATGTTTTAATTTCCAAGGTTATGGGCATATGGCAAAGGAATGCAGGAAGCTAAAAAGGGTTAGAGACTCCAGCTATCACAAGGAAAAGATGCTGCTATGCAAGAAGATGGAAGCAGGGGTTAAATTGTCAGCTGAGGAAGGAGAAATGCTTGATGACACTGATGATGAAGATTTTGATCAAGAACTCGATGCACATTACTCGTACATGGCAAAGGTTGAAGAAGTTCTCAAAGTCACTGAAGATGACAACGGTCCTATCTTTGACACTGAGCCAATTTCTAAGGTACACACTACTGATGAATATAATGTGTTTGGTGATATTCATGAGCATAGTGATCTACCCAATGCCATTAATGACACGTCTATGATGGAAACGGTTGATAGCAATACCACACCCTATTCATCAGACATGTGTAATAATGAGTCTGAGGATGATCAACATGCAAATGAGTATGATGAAGAGGAACGTATTGCGCTTGCTAATTTAATTGCTACTTTACAAAAAGATGTCACTGAAAATAAAAAGAGTCAAAAGCAATTAAAGAAGGCAAACGCTACGCTCACTCAAAATTTTGAAGAATGCAAAGCTGCTCTTATCAAATCGAGTGAGATGACTGAAAGCTATAGAGATGAGCTCCTTCAGAAAACCAAAGAGCTTGAGGGATACAAGGGAAGTGCGTTAAAAAGTCAAAAGGACTATTTTGAAAACAAATATAATACAACTCTTGAGTTATTAGCCAAAGAGAAGCGTCAATATAATGTTTTCTTAATGGATGAACGTCAAAAAACGTACCTTGCCAATACCAAAGTTAATTAACTTGAACAAAAGCTCTCTATGACCACTACCGATTCTGCTAAAATTCTTGAGGATAAGAAAAAGAGGTAGATGCGTTAAAACAAGACTTCAAAAGTAGATACGATAAAGAAACTGAAAAAGTAACAAAATTAGAAGAACAAGTCGAATTTTTGAAGAAAGTTGTTTCTAAAACGCATGATTCTATTCAAACCGTCAGAATGCTAGCACATCCGTCCATGTTTCAGGGTCAAGCTAGCTTTGCAAGTCCTGAGTACCTTGCCAAAGCTCAAGCTGCGAACCCGTGTCTTTATCTTGATGAGATTGAAAGGACCGATCTTGATTGCATGCCTGTTAGTGCCGATAGTGAAGAGATGCCCTTTGGGATGATGATAGTCAACCTCTTGTCAATAAGGAGTTTGTAAAACCATACAATTATTCTTATGAGAATAGTCTTTATGGTCTTTTCAACAAAAAAACTCCGAAAACTCGTGAGGAAGTGTTTCTAGAATGCAAACAAAAGAGAATTCAATGGAAGAAAGCATTTGCCCCTAAGAAATCTAATGTTTACAAATACATAAACTACCTCCCTCTAGATGAGTCCAAAAGCAAGTGTAGGAAAACATTAGGTATTCTTAAACACCACATAGATAATGTTAAATCTATTGTTGAAAGAGATTGGGCAAAACGTGAAAATGCCTTGAACTAAAGAAATTGAGGGAGAGGATTGTTGTTTTGGAAGCTGCTGAGACTATGAGAAGGCAGACAAGAGTCCTTTTTATGTAGTGTATTCGTACACGTTTTAGGAAAAACGCGTATGAGCGCAAGTATTAAGTCTTACACTTTAGGAAAAACGTAAAACCGAATAAATGCGGGTTCGTTCTCGAAGGAGGTGTGTGGATTAATGTGCCAATATATAAAATCAAAGTTTGGATTAGTGACGTTTTTGGTTTAGAAGAGAAAAATTAAAGACGAGCTACGATTACGATTACACTACGACGATTTAACGTAAAACGCGAACGTAAATACGTAAAACGTGTAAATTAAAAATTAAAGCTAAAAATTATTTAAAAATTAAAACTAAGTCTAAAATAATATAAATAAGAATAAAAATACAACAAAAATATATTTTAAAACCTTTTATTAATTAAATATTCAATTTTAAATGCTAATTAAAGCCCTAAAATTAAATATAATTAAGAAAAAACCCAAAATATTATTTTATTGAACAAATAACTCACTTATAATATTTAAAGACTAAAAAGTATTTTTCCTAAATTTTAAAAACTATTTTTCTATTTTTAAAACACTAAAAACTATTTTTAAACTAAAATAATGATTAAAAATATTTAAATAATGATAAAATTAATTTGACAATTTTAAGAATCCTAAATTATTCTAATGAACAGTAGAAAAATGAAAAAGTTTGAAAACAGTAAAATTTTTCACTAAAAGACAAAACTGATTATAATTAAACCGTAATTAAACTAAAGTTAATTCTAAAAATTACTTAAAAAGTGAACAGTAAAAATATTTTTAAACTAAAAATCTTAAAATGTTTTTCTAAGTCTAAGAAAATTTTTAAAACAGAAAAATATTAATTTTTGTCACTAAAAGACAAAAACAGAATATTAAAAAGTAATTTAAAATGCAATTTAATGTAAAAAATAGGAAATGAACAGTAAACAAAAGATAAATTAAACAGAAAAATCACAAATTAAATAAGAAAAATAATGAAACAAAATTGAAGTTCTAAATCCTAATTTTGCTCACTAAAGACAAAAATTTAAAATACTAATAGTGATATGTGGGCTGTTTTTGTTTTCTAGCAAAGCAGTACCAATATTATAACTAGCAGGGGGAACTCAGTTCCCACTGATAGTGCAAATTCAAGGTATGGGCAAGGATTTGCTTGTATCTTGAGATTTACTTGGAATCTCTTGGCAACAAAGGCACCCCCCACAACCAGTTGGGTTGTGGGGAGTCACAAAAAATATAAAAAACACAAGTCCAACACGAAAAGTTCACACAAAAGCCCTAATTATGTTACTGGTATTGGACTAGGGGGTCTGATGAATAGTGGACTGGTGCAAATGGCACTTGGACGAATTTCAAAGCTATCAAACTTCCTCAAAATCTTATCAAATCATTCACAACAGATTACAAACCCTAGGTAGACCTATTATCTAACAATCAATCAGATTTCAAAGCAAGTTTACACTAAATCAAGCATGAAAATAGGCTTACTGATTTTTATGCAATGTTTACCAAACATAAAAGCATACAAACTGATTTTTCCTACCAATAATGAAACAAGCTAACATCTATCACTTACCAAGAACTTAAGTAATGTATTAAACAGGTTTTTAAGACTAAAGATTGTCAAACTATCTCCTTAAAACCCTAATCCAAACACTCCTTAATTTACTGAAAACTAGAATTAACAAACCAAAGGCTATTAAAACTTAACCAAACTGATCTAAATCACTTCCAACATGCATAAAAACTTCCAACAAGCATGGACAGACAAAGTTCAACACACAAACAGTCAATCACAAGAAAAGCACATAAGCATACAATTTTTAACTTTCAAGAGGATTCAAGCCTAGGATGGTATACCTTGTGGGACCCACAATCCAGGCCCCACTATGGCTGCAATGCCATCTCCTTTCAGTCAAAACTGAGCTATTGGCTATTGTGAGAAGGCTTTTTGAAGGTAGGTGATGCTAGGTGGTGACTACTGCAGTCAAAACCACCGCAATATATCTTGATAATGGGACACCTGCTAAGAAAGAAAAAACAAACAGAAATAGGGTGAACTGATAACAAAGCAAATAAGTTATAAGGCTGGCTTATGAGTTAAGCAGCTTATAGCTTATTGCTTGAAATAAAAAAATTGAATCTTTAGAAAACTAATTTTTATCAAATCTTTTCCTTGAGGCAATATTAAAAGAAAACTTGTAACACATAATCTTGAAAAACACTCAACAAATCTCCACTATCACTTCAACTCATTGAGTAGTTCAAGTTTATGTAAGAACTTCTCCAAGAACTTTTTTCAAAAATATAAAAAACGGATTTTCTGAAAATTTGAAAACCAAAAACTTTGAAACTTCTCAAACTAACTTGAATCAAATAATCATTAACTAAAAATCAGTAAAAGGTGGAACTCAGATATGCAAATTAATTTATCAATACTCTAAATAGTCATTAAAATAAAAAGGCTTTTACAAAATCTGGAACAAGAGCCTATCCACAAGTTGGAAGGTCTCTTATATAGACTAATAGAACTATCTAGATATCAAAACCCTAATGAGATGAAATCTCCAAAAAGCCCTTGGACGAATTTGAATTTTGCTGATTTTTCTTGGTCAAAACATTGCCATGTGATCTCTGAGGTGGAATCTTCCATCTAGAACGTTAAAATGGTCTTGGGACCAAGAAAAACGTTTGGAGACGTTGATTTTCTGAAGGATTCTTTCTTTTCCCCTTTTGGTGTAGCAGGGGAGCATGGGGGACCCATTTGGTGGTCACAGGATGGTTATATGGGTAGTGGGTTTTGATTGTTTCTAAGTTAATTAGCATTCTGGAAAAATAGGGCCAAAACCCCTTTGGTTTTATATCAATTCGATCTGGGGTTATTTTAGGGTTATGGGGGTTGAATGGTTAATTTAATCTGTTTTAGGGTTAAGTGGGTTTTAAGTTCATGTTTGGGTGGGAAAATTAATTAATAAACTGATTAAGTTTATTAATTGTTTGTGGAAAGCAGACGTGGAGGGGGTGGGGTGATATGGAAAGCGTTGATTGGTGGATGGTGGATAGTGGGTGACGTGGCGGATGGAAATTGGAGGGAAGATGTTTGTTGTCTGGACAGTTTCACCCCCTGGACTCCTTTTTCTTTGTCATAACAAGTTTCAACCAGAAATATTCCAAGTCCTTTGTATTTAACTTAGGGTTAATTACTTTTTCAGTCCTTGCATGTTTTGTAAACATGGAATGAGGATGAAAAATGTAATTCCTTAGATCTTCAAGGGTCTTTAGTGCTAATTCTTGAAACTTTTGGACCATTCTTGTATATTAGAGTTTTACAAGGGTCAAAAGTGACAAGTCTTCAAAAGTTGAGGGACCATTTTTGCCAAACTTCAAATCTTCAAGGACTTTTTGGGAAAATCATGATTCGGGTCCGGTTCTTTGTGCGGCTTCGTTTCACGTGTTCGTTTTTGCTTGATTCTTGTAATCTTTTGGTGAATTCATGATATCCGTACCTAAAATACACAATGAACAAACACAAGCATATATTTGGGTATTTTGATGATATTTTAAGCATTTTAAGCCCGATTTGGACGATGATACTATGTATAAATACAGTCTCATCACCTTTCAACAAGGGAGGATTCTTACAAAGGGGAGGAAGATGCCGGAGAGCCATTTAATTTCAGTGACAAAGGCTCGGGTGGTTCTATTTGTGTGGAGATGGCTGAAGCTTTGACCAGCTTGAAGGAGAGGCCAGTTATTGATGTTTCACTGGCAACTCCAACAAAGATATCATTTATGGAGATGCTGGAACAGATTTATAAGCCAAGCGCTGACAAGACTAAGTTGAGCGTTGACAAGCAGGTTTTTGACGCTGACAAGCTAAACGCTGATAGGAGAAAGTTAGGCGTTGACATACAGGTTTTGGACGTTAATAGACCTACAGGTATGGTCGATGTATCCCAGTCATCATCTATCATCAAGGAAGTGTCTACACAGGTACCATCAATCACTTTACCCTCCATTAATGTATTAGATAAAGTTTAAGGGATTATGGTAGAAACATTAGTTCCCAAGGATGCAGCCCAAGTAAAGTTTGATTACATGTTAGCTGCATAACTTGAGAAAGAGGAGAGGATGAAGGAAATTGAGAGTAAGGAAGGCAGTGATGATGAAAGTACAGATTCAAGTGTAATAATTATTGAAGAACCAAAGAGACTTGAATATGGTGATGCGTTCGCAAAGGAAAAGATTCCAGAGTTGAAAAATCAGGTGGATTATGAGATGCCTGAAGTTGCTCAGATGTACTTTGCATGGGAGAATAAGGTAATAGAGAATCCAGACATGACTTTATCAGATTAAATTTAGGGTTTGGAGATTCTACTAAGAATTCAAAGGGATTACAAGGTGATTCGGAAGTATAAAGCTAGCAAAGTTCTTTCACAGACTAAGAAGGATAGAAAGGAGCTCTACTACATGTTGCTTAGATGTCATCAAGGAGGTTGGACTTTTAAGAAGTTGTAGGGATTTTCTTTTGATTAGTTGGAATATAAAGCTTATCCTATATGGGCAAGTGTTCAAGAGCAGAACACTATCAGGCTTCTTTAAGATGAAAGAAAGGAAGAACTTGCAGAAGAGATGCAGATCCAACAGGCTTTGGTTACACCAAGACCATTGAAGAAGGGAGTTCTACTTGAGTTCCCAGAAAAATTGGATAGAGTGAATCCTAGTGAAGCTGTTATTAGAAGGAGTATTAAGCTCTCATCCTTAGAAGCTTCACATATGGTAGAGTGTTACCTCATGATTCTAGAAACCCTATAGTTCACTATGAGAAAGATGCAAGTGGGTTTTTGATGATTGGCAGATATGGAAAAGAGGTAAATACTTTCACTACTCTTATGTCTTTGTTTGCAAGCCTGGATAGGGAAGACTTGGCAGACCATTGGAGGTTGATGCAGGCCAAGTATGAGACTGAAGCACCTACTTCAGTCAACAGAATAAAGATTTGGTCAACATTCAAGAGGATGTGTGAGCCAAATGATGAAGATCTAGTATGGAAGGATCTTGATGATGTCAGTGGACTTCAATGGCGTCTACATTCAGCAGCTGGTGTGTATCATTTGAGTACTACAAAGTTTTCTGAGTATCTTCTTATGGATGCTGAATATCCTATGTCCAAAGAAGTTTTGAAGAAAATGGTGTCGACACAGCTGGAGATGGATTACACAAGTGATGTTGGCAAAGATTTAATTAGGTTTATTTATTTCCAACTTAATAAGTAATTTGTATTTGTAAGAATCCTCCTTGTACTTAGTTTTATTCAGAAACTTGATTACTAGAGTCAATATCAAGTTTAGGGGAGGATTGTTGGGAATTAAATGAAGCCAAGACACTTAGACGCTAACAAGAGGAAATTGGACGTTGATAGGAATACATCAAGTGTTGTCAAGTCAAGCTTTGACAGGAAGAAGTTAAGCGTTGATAAGAAGAAGTCAAGCACTGATAGGATACTTAGTCTACACGTTTTATGTTTCTAGTAAAGATATGTTCGACAATGTATTTCTTATGTTTATCTTTACCTAAAATGGCTGATACGTAGACTCTTGTACAAGGTTCCTTAATCTATAAAAGGAGGCCTTTAGGTTTAGGCCAATATATGTTTTTACACTTTCATTGTATGCAAGTTCGATTAATCAATCAAAGTGAAAGTTTGATTTATCCTGTTTGTGTGGTCTTGTTTAAGTATTAATTCCGCATAATACTTAGATTGTTTTATATACAACAAAGTTTCTCTAAGTGTTTAACTTTATTCATTCTCGTTTACACAAGCTAAATCGATTTAAGTTTGGAATCAACAACTGCTAGTGTTAATTTGTAAACAGCTTATCAATAAGCTATAATAGCTTATTTTATTGTGCAACAACTTAGTTTTTGTAATCAATCTTCCTTATTTGACCCATTTGACTATTCTAGAGCATTTGAGCCTTTGACTTTTAAGTTTGACTAGAAAACGAATTGACTTTTCTTTTTCAAAATAGCTTATTGCTTATTCCAGCTTATTCATTGTGCTTATTTGAAATCTTTTTGATTATTAAGCTTAGTTAAGTGATTTGAAACATTTTGCCAAAAGAATCAGCTCTTGAAATAGCCTAGAACTCGAAAACGACTATTTTGTCGTTTTGTGTAGAGAAGGATGGGTGTCAAATTTCAGCTTATTGCATTAGCTTATAGCTTAATGGACCAAAAAGGCCATTAAGAATAAGATTTTTGCTTATTAAGCTGTGTTAAGCTCACTTTCAGCTTTTGGGCCTTTTGAGTTTTGTGTTTAAAATTGAATTTTAAGCTAGACTAGAACTTTTCACCTTATTTGGTTAACTTTTTGCTTATTTGGCCAAAAAGCCCATTAAGCTTGGATTGTTTTGAGTTTTAGCCCACTTGGTGACCCATTAGGGGTATTTTGGACATTTAACTTTCATTTCTGTTTATTTAAGTTAAAATAAACTAGTTTGCAAGTTTTTAGAATTTTTTAGAATTTTTGGATTTTTATTAATATTTTATTATTTTTTATTATTAAAAATTGTTTTTAATATTTTTGCAACTTTTTCACTTTTCTTAGGTTAAATACATTATGTTAGGGTTTTTAAAATTTTTACATTAATTTTCTTGTCTTTTAATTAATTTTTAGGATTATTTTAACATTTTTATTGTTTTTAATCATTTTTAAATAGTTTTAATTAATTTTAAATTTTTAAAAAACGTTTTTAGTTTCATTAAGTTATTTTAGAGGTTTATAAATTGAAAAATCTCATTTTGGGATTTTTGTTAATTGAATTGATTTTTTAGGCTTTAATTAGCATTAAAAAATTGTTATTTAATTAAATAAAAGGTTTGAGTGATTTTTGATTTCTTGTAAACTCTAATTGTATTTTTTAGGATTTATTGCAATTTTCTAGGAACTTTTAGGTTACTTTTTAAAATTTCGTCACGTTTTACGGTTTTACGTTTACGACTTTCGTCTTAGTATAATTTTAATCGTAACCGTCATCCTTTTCTCTTTTCTTTCTTCATAATCATAATCACAAAAATTTAATCGTCTATTAACATAACACACTAGCCTCCTTGAGAACGAACTCACCTTTGGGTCATTTGTGCACGGTTTTCCTAAACCGTCGTACTTACCCTAATTATGCTCTTTTTTCATAAAAGACGTAAAACTACGATATATCAGTTGCTTAGTGAAGATATCGGCTAAGTTTTCTACCGAGGGCACTTTCTCAATCGGAATGTTCCCATTTTGAACATTATCCCTAAGGAAATGGTGGTGAATCTCTATTTGCTTAGTTCGCGAATGTTTCACGGGATTCTTGCTAAGGTCTATTGCACCCTTATTTTTGCACATGATGGGAACATCATCAAGAGAAATCCCGTAATCAACAAGCGCTTGCTTCATCCATAGAGCTTGTTGACAAGCATTACCGGCACTTACATACTCGGCTTCCGTGGTGGATATAGCAAGAGCGGTTTGTTTCTTGGAGAACCAAGAAGTTAAACAACAACCCATAGTCTCCCGCATGATCTGAGTCCGCGTAGACAATGGTTACTACGTCGGTCCCTTTAGGCTACCATAATCCTAAATGTATAGTGCCCTTAATGTATCGGAAGATACGCTTAACCGCTTCAAGGTGAGAGGATTTGGGAGCCTCTTGGAATCGAGCACAAAGGCAAACACTAAACATGATATCCGAGTGACTTGCCGTAATCATACCTCTATATTTGGTGTTGTCTGCCGTCTCACAATCCTCATCTACGGTGAGTTTAGTATCCAAGGCCATAGGGGTCTTCATTAGTCTAGAGTCTTCTAATCCAAATTAGCATTTCTTTAACATACATGGATTTATTAAAGAAAATACCATCATCCATTTATTTAATTTGGAATCCTAAAAAGAAGTTAATTTCTCCCATCATACTCATTTCAAACTCGTCATGCATGATTTTCGCAAACTCATCACACAATGATTGACAAGTTGAACCAAACATAATGTCATCAACATATATTCGTACGATAATGAGGTGAGAACTAATAACTGAAAATGTTATGTTCTTCGTTTCGATTCGAATTGAAATTGGGTTTAAAGTGTGACACAGTCGTTTTTGGTTAATTAAAAAGTAAGATTGATTATCTATTTCTAAAAATTAAAACTTGAAAAGTATAAAATAAAGTAAAAACAGGTTATAAAGAAATAAAGCAAATTTAAAATTTAATAAAAAGTAAAATTTTAAAATAAAATAAAACAAAACACTTTAAAAAATAAACACGATGAAAATGGCGGGAAAATTAAACAAATAAAAAACAGTTCGGAATATAAATCAAAACTTAATTCGGAATCCTTAAAAAATGCATAATTCGGAATATGTATACAAAGCTAATTCGGAATAAAACATGTAAAGTTTATAATTCGGAAAATGGGGAAAAAGTGCAATTCGGAGAAACAGACTTGCACCTAGTTCGGAATCCATCACCTACACCTAATTCGGAATACATGTATTGCAACTAATTCGGAATGTTGTCTATGCACTATTCGGAATCCTATTAAATTGATAATTAGGAAATCTTAAACACTTAATTCGGAATATGAGGAACTTAACCTAATTCGGAAAAGAACAACAAACACTTAATTCGGAATATGCATATAGAATTCAATTCGGGAAACATAAAACAAAACTTAATTCGGAATACCTCAAAATGTTTAATTCGGAAAAACACACATTAATCTAATTCGGAAAAAGCAAATGTTAATTAGTTAAGAATAAACTGTTTGTAAGTAATTCGGAATATACTGTTATGTTACTAATTCGCAATATTTAAAATCAAAACACGGTTCGGAATTAGGGTTTAGTAATTCGGATAAAAGGTAAATAAGCTAAAACCAATCAAGCAAATAACCAAAATTAAGCCAAACTAATAATTAAAATAAGCTAATAAGACACAAATAAAAAACTCTAAAAACACTAATTAAGCAAAATATATAAAATCAAATTCAAAAACATTAAACTACTAAATCCACTTAAATGAAAAATAATTTAAACACAAAATAAGCAATAAGCTCAATAAGCTAAAAACATCAACCACATCAAAACAATAAAAACATGAAATAAGCACTTTAATCAAACAAGTAATAAGATCAAATAAGCTACATAATTAACCAAATCAAACATAAGATTTAAAACAAGAAAGGAAGAATGAGATAAATTTAAAAAGCTTGAATTAAAGATGAAGATTAAGATTCAACAAAATAAGATTAAAGATTAAAAGATTAAGAACATGAAAGAAAGCTAGAGAAAGTAATCAACTCCTAATTACTTTAATAATAAACTAAAATCTACTAATGAAAAGACTAACTACAAATGAAAGATATGAAGCCTATTTATAGTGGAGGAGTAGTTGGTGTTGTTGCTTCTTTCTTTCTCTTTGTCTTCTCGTCTTTTTAATTAATTCATCTTTCTCGACTTTGTCTCGGGATTTGTCGATAGATAAAATGAACTCGCCTTCTAATTTCTTCTTTTATTAGATTTAGTTCTTAGACTGTGCTAAACTTTCGTCTTTGGTCTTTTTCTTCGATAAATCTTCAGAATAGGCCTTTGACTTCCGTTCCTTTTCCACCTTTGATCTTTTGACTTTGTCTTTCGTCTTTTTCTTCGATAAAAGCCCATGAAAGCCCGTGTTTTCTTCTTTTTCATATTTTGGTCCTAAAACCCAACAAAAACACAAACCACGCCTAATTCCCACTTTTATGACAATAAACACACGTTTTGGTCTCGTTTTTATTTGTTTTAAGTGGTAAAAGGATAAGTGTTTTCACACTTATTAAATCCCCTACACTTGACCATTGGAATGACCTCATGCAATGCATTAATTTCAAAGCAAGATTTACATTGTTCTCATAATTAACCCACCTTGGCGTTTATTACATACTAAGATAATAGAAACTAAAAATATAGAAAATTTCAAAATGTTTGAAGGAAGAAACTTGTAAAGAAATCTAAGACTTACATTAAGGATTTGGTGTCATGAATATTAATCACCCTCAAGTTTCACGTTCCCTATACCAAACTTAAAAACGAGATCATTGTTATTATAAGTTAGTAAAGATAACACTTACTCATGTGGCTTAATTATTCACTTAGACCCCCTTATTCCTAGGTGTATCTCTTATATTTTATTTTTGTCTTAAATGATCACGAGGCCCAAAAATAAAGTAGGACGATTTAATCAATAGTTAGCTAAAGGACAAAATATTTTATAATTACTTCTCGAAGCCTCATAAAGTTCATATCTTGGCATAAATCGTTTCACGATTTGAGACCTTTCTCGGATCGATATTTGGCATTGACTTCATACTTCGAATCTTGAGAGACGTTCTTGAAATAATGGTCTTCTCTTCATAATAGGAATTTCTTCACTTGAAGTTTTTAAGAGATTCTTCAAACTTAGGCCATGACTTCTTCATTGTTCTTCAATCTTTATTTGGGATTTTAATATACAACGATCCGCCTCCTTTTCGGACTTGGATCTATTTATCCTCATACCTTGTTAGGGTCTTTTCAGATAGACTTCTCCATGATCTTTATAGGAGTAATTGCTTCTCGTCGTGTGGATCCTTCATATTGATTTTTGAATAATGATTCTTCACATCACTTTAGATCTTTAGCAACAAAATGTAGCCCTGATGCCTTGTTAGGGCCTTTTTGGACTCAGCAATCTTCGCATCCCGCTTCAATAATTTATGCCTTGGCTATGAACTCTAATTAATCCCGAGCAACTTTTAAACGATCTTGGGCTAGAAGCTAAGTAACTTTTTTAAATCATACGACCTTATTTATTGCATTTATTTATTGACAAGCGATGGGAGAAAAAGCTTATAATTAACTCACATAAATTCATAAAAGAATACGAAACTTATAATTGACTCTATCATGTTTCGTTCTCCACAATTTAAAATTTCAAAGAATGAGACTCGTGGATGCTTAGCCTAATAAACCAATTAAGGTCCATATGGTTAAAGATACTAGCTAGAGTAAATTCAAATAATTAAACTCGGGTTGAGTCAAAATATTCACGAAGGCCTAATATATCAAAGACATCTAAACTCGTTAGAACCATTTTATTAAATAATTATGAAGAAAGAAACTAACAATAACAAAGGAAAATACTACTAGGCCAAAATAGATCAAAAATTTTGAAAAATGTCGAAAAATCAATATTCCGGTTAAAATGAGGCCAAATTCATGGAAAAGCCCACTTAACTTCGATAGAAGTCTCCCCTACACTTAATATAAACATTGTCCTCAATGTTTAAGCATGTGGAAGTAAACTCCCATACACTTAGGACATTGTCTACGTTGTTTAAATCTTGCTAAGGAAGAGACAACTAAAGTGATTCCCATTTCGACATAAATGATATAAAATAGTGAATCAAAAGAGTTTAGTATAGAATCGGGAAGACGTGTACACGGAATCACAGGTCGTCAAAAGTCATCAAAATTGGATCTCCGAAAGCTCTAATCCCTGCACATCATAAGAAACAAAACAACAAACACCACGTGGCTCCCTCTACACTTATTATGAAAAATGGATAAAGAAGGATAGATCATCGGGTTGCCTCCCGAGAAGCACTTGTTTTTGTTAACCAAGTCACGAGCCTGACTCGACCTCGAATACTATGGTTGAAAGTTCATAGAAGACCTTGAAGAAAATCCGCCGTGGTCAAATACATGGTTTTCATCCATCAAGTAGGACAAGCCTAAAATGAAGAGCACAAGCCAAAATAGAGTAGGCGAGGTTCCCATAAGCAAAAGTTGAGCACGGTGGTAGAAGGTATGGTAAGATGAAAGCATAGCTCCGTATTTTCCAAAAGTCTTTCCTTTTATTTCATCAGATGGATACTGAGATGGCTAAAAAACTGTGATACCCGGATCGAACACCTTTTCCTTTAGGGGAAAATAAGAATGACACTCAGTAGACCTTGAAGAAGATTCGACCATATACCGTACAATCTCATCCGAAGAACGTGGAAAGAGAGTTGTCAAAACATAAGTACTATGAATGTTGGTTTCGTCCGGTTTCTTCTCGTTTAAAACGGGTTTCTTAACATCCGAAAGTGGGTAGAGGCCATAATCAAAATCTAAAGGAGGAGAATCATGCTCATTAGGAAAGTAAGTATTGAGAAAGGTGGCGAAATCTTCCTCAAAAGAGTAATCTTCTAAAGTAATATCAAGCGTTGTTGGTGGAGGATCCTCATCTAAAATAGGAGCAAAATCATCATTAGAAGACACAACACTTGAAGAATCACTCGAAAGAGTGTCAAAATCATCAAAGTCATCATAAATCGGCATGTCTTCATACTCGGAAGTAGAATCATCATATTCATCATAAATTGGTGGATCATCCAAAATGAAGTTATAATCATCATATTCATCATAGATTGGTGGAGCATCTAAATTGGGAAGAGAATCATCAGAATCGTCCACATGTTCTTGAAAAAGTGATTATCATAGAAAGTCTTGGAAAGAGGATTGTTGTGTAGCACTAAATCATAAAGCTTTGTAATTTCCAAAGGAGTTGTAACAAGCTCGTCTTGTTATACCCCGAGCCCAACGCCATTATTTAATCCTAATTTACGTATATTTTTGAAATTTTTAAGGAATTTTGTTGGTAATATTATTTGACGGTTTAAGTTGAAACCGGTGATTGAGGCTTTATTTAATACTTTGACGATTTAAGAAGAACCGATAACGACTACGATACCGATGGATGCCTAAAATTTATCTTTTATTATTGATTGATCGATATTTGAGTTTTTCGAAGTTTTTATTTTTATTACGTTTTAAGTCGAGTCGGAACCATATGTATATTTGTTCTGTGTGCGTTTGAACCATTTAAAAGTATTTTGAGGTTGCCGGGACGAACCCCGACTTCCGCAAAAATTTAAAATCGACTACTAGTCATAATTCCGCTCTTTAAATAATTGTTTGCCAAAAAGGCCAAAATATAGCTAAGTTGTCAAATTTTGGTCCCTCCATTCTTATAAAAGGGGAATCAAGGAAACACACACTTCATTTCACTTTCAAAAAATTAGTGTTCCCCTCCCTCTCTCTTGTTAGCCGTCACCACCACCCACCACAAACCACCACCACCACCATTTTTCTTGGGTTTTTGGAGAATCTAATCAAAGACACATCTCTAATTTCATCTTGTAAGTGTTTTAATCAAACAAAACTAAATATGCATCCATTTAATTTTTACCAAAAATTATTAATATAAACAAGTGGGTTTTGATATAATTTTTCTTAATGCATGTTTTAATCTTGTGTTTAGGAGTGAAGATAATTAATTATACAAGATGGGGATTTATGTCTTTGGTGTTCTACAGCCCCAAAACCCACGAAATTTATGGGAGTTTGGGTGTTCTTGAGTGTTTGATCTTAAATATGATGGGTAAGGTTCCTATTTTATGTTTTTGTGTTTAACTAATTATTTTGATTGTTTGATTTTACTTTTATTATTTTGGGTTTTATTGAAGATTGTTCATACAATTTATTAGGGATGTTTAGGATGTTTTAGATTGATTATATGGTGATATAATAGGTCTAGGAATCAATGGAAGTGATTGGAATGATGATTTGTTATGAGTTTTAAAATGTCATTTTCAAACAGATTGTTTAAGGCTATTTTTAGTGGTATTAAGTCTAAGTCCAGGTTTTCATTATCGAATGGAGTTCTAGATCTTCTTTCTAGCTTCGATTTGGTATATGGTAGAGCTTTTACCTCCAAACGAGTCAAAAGTTATGTAAGTTTGAATTTTCGTGTACCGGGAGATGAAAGTCGACTCAATCCGAAATTGTGTTCGATTTTAGGTCAAATCTCGGGGACTATAAGTTGAGTTTTAAAAATGATTAGAGGCTGTTCTCAGGCTATAAACTTATCATTTTGAGTTTATTTTCATAATCAAGAGTCGGATTTGTAAACGGAAATGCTTAAGAAACTCAAAATTGTTTTATAACGCGAAGGTACAAAACTGTCCGAAATATTGAGTTTAGAAATGTGACGAGTAGTGGGTCTTAGAAGGGAGATCTTTTTATGAAATTTAATATGGGCTTTATGCAGGTTGTAAATTATTTATACAAATTTTCTCATAATTTTTGGTGATGTCTAAGTCTCGGAAAACAGCCCGTACATTTGGTATGTACCACAGAATTGTAAAATGAGCAATAGTTTTAAAGTATAAAAGTGAACGTGTCTAGTAAATATCACTTGTTTGGATTTTTAGCGTAAGTTTATTTGAATTTTGAGTGTTCTAAATTATGTACATACAGTACTTGAAGGTACTTGAAGATTGATTCGTTCGTGTTTGTTTGTTTGTTAGGTGTCGTATTTGATTTCTCGGGGCATCCTCATCGTCCGTGATTGTGTTCGTCTACGTTTTTGCTACTAATTCTATCATTAATACTTAAGGTGAGTCTATAGCCTCGCTTTCTACTGTGTTATAAATGATTTTAACCCGCGAGGGGGATACATGCTATTTGAATTAAATAGAACACAAGTCATGAATGATTGTTTGGACCCGAATGTTGTTTGGATTGTATTGAGTACCTTGTTGCTAAAGGCCCTAATTTCATGAACCGTTAATTATTGTCTTGCCCTTGTGTGGGTTGTAAATAGCCGCTTATACAATTGATAGTACTATGGGTTTGACGACCTATCCGAGACAAGAGCTAGTACGTTGAGTACCCTCTGTGGACGGATAATTTGTGATAAGAGATAAGGTATAAATCTGGAAACTAATACCT
Organism: Glebionis coronaria; assembly: GCA_025667525.1. NCBI lineage: Eukaryota > Viridiplantae > Streptophyta > Magnoliopsida > Asterales > Asteraceae > Glebionis > Glebionis coronaria. The sequence goes on from CM046876.1 coordinate 367,831,343, forward strand.
TAAGAGGGGCAATAGTTTCATTTTGATCATGACGGCACTTTGGCGCGGGTGATTAAGTTAACGGGTCGGTGTCATGAGCTTAAATAGAATCATTAGCTTTGCTGAATATGAAATACTTGAATAATAAATTGTGTATACGACAATGCTATTGAATGGCCATGATTCGTTTTAATACTTGTGTTCAACGTATGATTTGATAAACCTATAGATTCGCTCAACCGTTGTGTTGGCGATTTTAAGAATGTGTTTCAGGTATTCAAGATTGATAGCAGCAGAGCATGCATGGAGGGAGTTGGTGCTTTATTGGTCTAAAACTTATGGATTTCCTTCCCTTGTTATCATTTATTTAATTTCATGTCTTGGTAAAAATATATTGTTGTGTTTGGTTGAGATCTTTGGGGACAAGTAACGCTACTCTGATAAAAACTTTATTTTGGGTTGGAAATGTTTTAGACAATGGTTGTAAAGATTCTTTAATGTTTATTTTAAATGTCTCTTTTGAGGTCGTTTTCTATGATTGTGTGTGATGTGCTATGAAATAACGCCCAACTAGGTCGATTTTCGAAAAACCTAAACTATAACTTTTGGTGTGTCGTAAAAAGTTTTAAAGCACGCAACTACTCCGCATGGCTCTGGTAAAATTTCTTTAGCACTGATTTATATATTAGATGTATCCCTCAAACTGATATGAATTCCCTAGTTTTTAGTAAGTAAATACTATGATATATATTGATATATATTGTTGTGTACGTCGAGTACTTAATATCGTAATTTGCAAACACTTATACGACTATCATATATGTTGCATGTAATTGGCATACGGGCTACATTGCATTACATGGTGACACTGCGTTGTGATCCTATGTGTATGTAAGAATGATTGTATGTATAGGTATGTATATACTATGGTATTTGGAGGCATTGCACACGAAGCAATGGTCCTTGCGTGGTTATCGTACATTTAAAATGCGGTTTTGTTGAGAATTCTGACTTACCGCTAATTATCAATCTTGATAATTAATTTAGTGTTCGAATAACCGAGTGTGAACCTCGTTTGATACTCTAGATACGTAAATAATGCTTCATAACATATTGTATATCGACTAGATTGATCTCGATTGTCGTTATCGCACTGTGATGTGTCATTCTTGGAGATCTTCTTTTGAAACGTAAATTACTAACGTACTATTTTATTTCCCTCATTCCTATGGGTTTGATATATTAGTTCGCGTAACTATAACATAGCCGAATTATAATCAACGATGCGTACATCGCAGCGAGAAATCATATGTGTATATTATAAACCGTGGTTGAGGCGCATCGCCATTTAATCGTTTTTATCATCCTACTCGAATTTAGAGATGTGTTTTAAGGATAGACTAGTGTTGTGACCAAGCGCGATAACTTAAAGTTTGGTTGGTTTTTGTTCATTTTATGGTGTACGATTTTGAGACCCACCCGAAGCCGATATCAACGCTTATAGAGTTGACATACGTATTCTCCTTCAGTTTATTTCATTTGTCTTGTTGTCTCATTATTTTGAATTTGATATTATATATGACGAGGTCTGACAATTGTGCTAGTTAAATAAGCATTGAATTTTGTTAACTGAATGATTTAAACATAAAGCGTCTTACATATTAAATATATGGTGAGTGAAATTTTTGGATAAAAATGACGTATGATGCGTCTTATAACAAGTAAAATTCTTATAGAGAGTAAAGTGACAAAGTGAAATTATTTTTACTTCAACCTTGGTTGGTAAATCATAATAAGTAATTTATATTACTCATAAAATCCTTGTTTTCATATATTAATGGCTGGATACTAAAAGCTTGTGATGGAACTGTCAAAATTTGCTTAATTTAAATTGAAATAGGAGTTATCAATAATATTAACGATATGACTATTGAGTATATGTAGCTTTGAGCTTGGTATGAATTAATTTTTGGGTCAATATAGCAAACTTTTGGCGTATTTTGTAATATAGAACATGAGTACAAAAATTGGTCATGTGTTTTGGAGCTAGAGACTTTGTAAAACTAGTTTTAAGTTTAAACATAAGGTCAAGTTATATTTACGAATGCATAGGTATAAACTGGAACTCATAACTCCTTTTAGTGAATAAAGTGGGATAAAATCGAAAGATACACTTTAAGTGAGAAATTCTAACGCTTGAAATACATTATTAAATATTGATGGAACGACATTTTATTCTGCTGCGAGATGTGTTAATTTTATAATCACTTGACAATTGGATAAAGATTTAAAATTGGAATTTTCTACATTACAGAATTATTGAAATAAGCATTTTAATTATTTATTTTATTATTATTATCGAGATTCAAGTCTCGATTAAAACTAGTAAGTTATCCGAGATATACTACGTGAAACCTTTTTGGCGTGTGAGTCGAGTCGCGTGAATATGATTTAACAAATCAATTGTAAGGAAGACTTATGTATAATAAAAAGTCAAAGGTTATTTTTAAGAGTCAATTGGACAAATCCGAGTCTCGTTGGTTACTTGTATATACGTAATAAGATATGTGGTAATAATAATACGTATCTTTGAAAATTCTTACTATGTACGTTTTTGGTACTTAAGATATGAACATTAATGACATTTTGACACAAGTATCGAGATTTTCAAACCTAATGATTTTATCGATTATGATAACCGAGTCACCGAATCTACTAATGTTAGTAATTTTTTTGAGATTGTGACATTCCAGAAATGAAAACTTTGTAAGTTGAAAAATGAAAGGTATAAATTCTTTAATGGTGTAACACAAATTAAAAATGTGCAAATGTTCGGTTTTACAATATACAAGGTAACATTAATTAGGATATGAAAATGGATTTCCCAACACACGCCTACTTGTATATTATTTTATAAAGATGTATATCTAATGTTTTGAGTCACGCTGGTTCGATCGTACGACATCCCTTCTTTGATTTTGTGAGTCTATATCTGAACTTGGGTAGTCCTGTAATTTTTCGTTTTAATATTGTCCATGGTATGAGACCATTATTTATTTTTGAACTGCTACTTCGCTAGTACTTGATAATAAGGGTATGTCACCCGGTGTATTCTTGTCCTCTTCATGGAAGCGGTAACTTTTCTTCTTTCGGTTAATGGAAAATTGGTGCAATGTATGTGTAACTCAAGACGATGGGAATTACGATCGTTGTCCTATTTTTGGCGCTTGTGTTGACGTTCGATGTTTACTCCATGTATTTATAGATCGCTGTTGTTATCGTCATATATTCGAAATATTTTCATTTCTAATGTAGTTAATTTCCATTGGCAATTATATTGCTCGTTTATCTTAAATCATCTCATTGGTTTTTTATTTTTACTATTCGTTATGGTTGCAATGATCTTTAAGCTGGATCCACCTTACCGTTATTTTGTGAACAATCTGTTTTAAAAATATGTATGAGTGTGTGAAATGTTTCGTTGAACCAAATGCAAATGGTGTTGATTTATTTATTTATTTATTTTTCTCATAAAAAGGCAAAGAAAAAGTATGTTTTCAAAATGGATGAAAAATGTTTGATGTGTTCCTTGAAACGATGGTAACCATATTTTCTCATTTCAAATGATTTAATTATTTTGAAGATAGGTCAAAAACTTTCATAGTCATATTCGGTGTGTAATAATAATGTTTGTGTCGTCACTCGATCCTCAATTATGCACAGCTTAGCTAACTATGCATAATTCGGGAAGAGTCCTGTTTTGTTGGTTGTCGTTTTTTGGTCCTCGAGTATGCATGATCTAGCTAATTATGCATAGTTTAGGAAGGGCAATGTAGTTTCAAATCAATTGGTCGTCTTAAAAACTGGTAGTGTTTTTGATAAATGTTTGGATGAGAACGTTTAAAAATGGTGGATCCTTATGCAAGTAATCGTATTCTCTTTGATTCCTAAAGAAATTTTTTTGAATTTTCTTGTGTTCCTTGAAATCTTTTCTTTCGTTTGGCATTGACTTGGTAAGTCACCGTGACCGAGTAATTATGGAAGAATTTTTTTATGTGTTGTATGTAACGGTCGAGTTCCATCAGAATCACTAAGGCGTTGATGAAATACCAAAGGGGCTCATACCGACCCTAAGAATAAATTTAAACAAAAATAGAAGACTGCCGAAGTAGAGAAAATCTGAGTTCGGGTAACTCTGAGGGAAATGAAGAAGACTTCTCCTACATTAAATGTATCGTACTTTATTTATATTCTTTTCTCGTTCTTTTGATATGTCAACGACACGCTATAAACTGTTGAAGTTTACCAACTGGGCATCGGTAGTTGGAAGACAATTCCATTTGCCGCCTTCGTTTATTCAAGTATGGAATCCTCTTTGCTTGACTCGACCATCTTTGATCATCGATGGTTAAACGACAAATAGACATTATGTGGTATGTGATCTAGTCAAATGATCGTAAGTTGTGAGAATTTGAGACGACATTGTCCAATGACGTTCGATCATGGAGAACACGTACCATGTAATACCTTTTTAACTGTGAACGATGATGCTATTTGAGATTTTGACCATGCTTGGGACGGAAGTGAGATGGTGTTCTTATAATATTTTTGTTTGGGTATGGATCCGTGTGTGAGCACCCTACGATGACATATGTATGTATTTTCTCTCTTTTTAGATATGCATCCATAGCTAGCAAGCTCGTGAACCTTCTTTAACTTGTAGTTTTCTTTTGACTGGACTCATCTAAAATCCCGTTAAATATTCTTATTTTATCATGGCTTGGCTGATTAGCAAGCATGATTTAACTTGATTGAACTTATTTACTTGGCACGGTTTGGCTATTTTGCAAACATTTCGTAATGTGGTTGTATGTGCTTCATAATGACTTTTGTGTTTGATTGGATTGTGATGTCTTCGAGAGAGTTATGTATACGTCGAATGGTTTCCGTATCGATGAATTCATTTTTGACGAACTAGGTTTGTATGTATGTAATATTGCAATAAGGTGATTTTGTACGACTAGTATTAATTGCTTCGTCTTGTATATTCAAAACGTTTTCGAAGGGGTTATCTTTATGAATAATTATGAATAATTATCTTTATGAGATTGATGGACCAAGTGAAAGGACGATTCGAACGTTGGAAGACAAGCTCCGAGCGTGTGTGATTGATTTTGGTAGTTGTTGAGATCGACACTTGCCGTTGGTAGTATCTGTGTACAACGACAATCACCATTTAAGCATTGAAGCTGCAGCATTTGAAGAATTATGTTGATCAAAATGTAGATCGCCAGTTGGATAGAATGAAGTAGGGAAAAGTCAGTTGAATTGACTTGAAACGATTCGAGAGAATACGAAAAAGATTGTGTAGATTAAGAATCACTTGTTAACCGCGAGAAGCCGTGAGAAGAGATGTGTTGATAACCGTAGGAAGAAATTAGAAATTGAAGTTGGAGACATGGTAATGTTAAAGGTATCATCGTGGAGAGGTGATGAAATTCGATACGTGGACCGGAGTTCACGTAGGAACGTGAAGACTTCTTTAGGAAGAAGTACCCTTATCTTTCTAGTAGAACAAAATGCAAAAATAAGAAGCGGAGAGCGCCAGGACGTCGCTCCCTTAAGGAGGGGAGGATGTGATACCCCGAACCCAACGCAATTATTTAATCCTAATTTACGTATATTTTTGAAATTTTTAAGGAATTTTGTTGGTAATATTATTTGACGGTTTAAGTTGAAACCGGTGATTGAGGCTTTATTTAATACTTTGACGATTTAAGAAGAACCGATATCGACTACGATACCGACAGATGCCCAAAATTTATCTTTTACTATCAATTGATCGATATTTGAGTTTTTCGAAGTTTTTATTTTTATTACGTTTTAAGTCGAGTCGGAACCATATGTATATTCGTTTTGTGTGCGTTTGAACTGTTTAAAGGTATTTTGAGGTAGCTGGGACGAACCCCGACTTCCGCAAAAATTTAAAACCGACTACTAGTCATAATTCCTCTCTTTAAATAGTTGTTTGCCAAAAATGCCAAAATATAGCTAAGTTGTCAAATTTGGTCCCTCCATTATTACAAAAGGGGAAACAAGGAAACACACACTTCATTTCACTTTCAAAAAAATTAGTGTTTCCCCTCCCTCTCTCTTGTTAGTCGTCGCCACCACCCACAACAAACCACCACCACCACCATTTTTCTTGGGTTTTAGAGAATCTAATCAAAGACCCATCTCTAATTTCATCTTGTAAGTGTTTTAATCCAACAAAACTAAACATGCATCCATTTATTTTTACAAAAATTTATTCATATGAACAAGTGGGTTTTGATCTAATTTTTCTTAATGCGTGTTTAAATCTTGTGTTTAGGAGTGAAGATAATTAATTAAACAAGATGGGGATTTATGTCCTTGGTGTTCTACAGCCCCAAAACCCACTAAATTTATGGGGGTTTGGGTGTTCTTGAGTGTTTGATCTTAATTGTGATGGGTAAGGTTCCTATTTCATGTTTTTGTGTTTAATTAATTATTTTGATTGTTTGATTTTACTTTTATTATTTTGGGTTTTATTGAAAATTGTTCATACAATTGATTAGGGATGTATATGATGTTTTAGATTGATTATATGGTGATATAATAGCTCTAGGAATCAATGGAAGTGATTGGAATGATGATTTGTTATGAGTTTTAAAGTGTCATTTTCAAACAGATTGTTTAAAGCTATTTTTCGTGGTCATAAGTCTAAGTCCAGGTTTTATAATAGAATGTAGTTGTATAGCTTCTTTCTAGCTTTGATTTGGTATAAGGTAGAGCTTTTAACTCCAAACGAGTCAAAAGTTATGTAAGTTTGAATTTTCGTGTACCAGGAGATGAAAGTCGACACAATCCGAAATTATGTTCGATTTTAGGTCAAATCTCAGGGACTATAAGTTGAGTTTTAAAAATGATTAAAGGCTGTTCTCAGGCTATATACTTAGCATTTAGAGTTTATTTTCATAATTAAGAGTCGGATTTGTAAACGGAAATGCTTAAGAAGGTCAAAATAGTTTTACAACGCGAAGGTACAAAACTGTCCGAAATTTTGAGTTTATAAATGTGACGAGCAGTGGGTCTTAGAAGTGATATCTTTTTATGAAATTTAATATGGGCTTTATACAGGTTGTAAATGATTTTTAAAAATTTTCTTATAATTTTTGGTGATGTCTAAGTATCGGAAAACAACCCGTACATTTGGTGTGTACCGGCAGAACTGTAAATGAGTAATAGTTTTAATAAAGTATAAAAGTGAACGTGTCTATTAAATATCACTTGTTTGGATTTTTGGCGTGAGTTTATGTGAACTTTGAGTGTTCTAAATTATGTACATACAATACTTGAAGGTACTTGAAGGTGTTGATTCATTCGTGTTTGTTTGTTAGGTGTCGGATTTGATTTCTCGGGGCATCCTCATCGTGGTGATTGTCTTCGTCTATGTTTTCGCTACTATTTCTATCATTAATACTTAAGGTGAGTCTATAGCCTCGCTTTCTACTGTGTTTTAAATGATATTAACCCACGAGGGGGATACATGCTATTTGAAATAAATAGAACACAAGTCATGAATGATTGTTTGAACCCGAATGTTGTTTAGATTGTATCGAGTACCTTGTTGCTAAAGGCCCTAATTTCATGAACCGTTAATTATTGTCTTGCCTTTGTGTGGGTTGGAAATAGCCGCTTATACAATTGATAGTATTATGGGTTTGACGACCTATCCGAGACGAGAGCTAGTACGTTGAGTACCCTCTGTGGACGGATAATTTTTGATAAGAGATAAGGTATAAATATGGCAACTAATACCTTAAGAGGGGCAATGGTTTCATTTTGATCAAGCTGACACTTTGGCGCGGGTGATTAAGTTAATGGGTCGGTGTCATGAGCTTAAATACAATCATTAGCTTTGCTAAATATGAAATACTTGAATGATAGATTGTGTATACGACAATGCTATTGAATGGTCATGTTTGGTTTTAATACTTGTGTTCAACTTATGATTTGATAAACCTATAGATTCGCTCAACCATTGTGTTGACGATTTTAAGCATGTGTTTCAGGTATTCAAGATTGATAGCAGCGGAGCATGCATGGAGGGAGTTGGTGCTTTATTGGTCTAAAACTTATGGATTCTCTTCCCTTGTTATCAATTATTTAATTTCATGTCTTGGTAAAAATATATTGTTGTGTTTGGTTGAGATCATTGGGGACAAGTAACGCTACTCTGATAAAAACTTTATTTTGGGTTGGAAATGTTTTAGACAATGGTTGTAAATATTCTTTAATGTTTATTTTAAACGTCTCTTTTGAGGGCATTTTCTATGATTGTGTGTGATGTGCTATGAAATAACGCCCAATGTGGACATTCCGCTGCGTGGTAAATTTGGGGGTGTTATATGTCTTGAAGCACATCAATCATTTTCGCTGATTCTTTTCCATTTGATTTGCTTGTAATCTTTCCCATTTTAAACACTTGTTGATCATTTCCGACCCTAAGAATTAGTTCTTCTTCGGCAACATCGACTAAATCTTTTCCGGTTCTCAAGAATGGGCGTCCAAGTATTAACGGAATATGAGGATCCATTTCTTAATCAACAACAACAAAATCAACCGGAAAGGTAAGGGTACCAACTTTAACAAAAACATCTTCGACAATACCAACGGGGTAAGCGAGAGTTCGATTTGCTAGCTCAAGGGTCATACAGGTTGGTATAAGATCGGGTAATGATAACTTCTTCCAAACACTTAACGACATTAAATTGATACTAGCCCCGAGATCGGCTAAGGCAGTTGAAATGTGTATAGTTGAAGTTCGTTTTTCTCAGTTCTTAACAAATTGAAAGTCCTAGCAAGATCGAGTTTTTAATTGTTTTTGGTTGGTAAAGTTTTTTTTTATATTCTATTGCTAATTCAAAGAAAGCCTTGCTAAAATGAAAAATACCGTTTAGTTATATGTAAAACAAAGTGCACATACCAAGTTTTTAGTCAATTAAAATGCTAAATGTGAATTCCACAAACTATAAGGACTGAAATTGTAAATTCTATGAAATATAAATGCCAAGAATGTAAAGTCAAAAAGTCTAAGGACTAAATGTGTAAATTCAGTAAACTAAATGGACTGAAAATGAAAACTTATCAAACAATGTAACCAAATTCCAACTAACTTGAAACTAACTAACTACTTTTAACAACTTTTAAAAATGCAAGGACTGATCTTTTGAAAACCCTAAAAAGTTGGAAGTTTAGCTAAGTTTACAAACTGTTTAATTCATTAGGGACTAAATGGCAATTTTCAAAAGTTTTTCAACAAAAATGGGTTCAAGACATCAATAAGCTCGTTTGAGCTTATTTCTTAACCAGATTAGCTCAAACCAGTTTTAAACGACTTAAATTGAAAATAAGCTAGACATATCCAAGGAATTAAGTTGAAAGTAACTAGAACTCTGATAAGCAAATCCTAATAATCTCAAAATAAGCTACCAATTAAGCTAGACTTGCACAACTTGATTTTAATGAAAATTCTTGTTAATAAGCTCAAAAGAAAGACGGGAAGTCAAGTCTCAAAGAAAATGATCAAGTAATAAGTCCTAAATCTGAAAATAAGCCAAAATTGTGCTTATGTTGACTTTCGTTGACCAGAATTTTCAAAAAAGCTCAAAATCTCAAAATTTATCCAGGAACACTATTGGAATAGAAATGTGAAAGAAAATCAGCTATTTTATGAAGTGGAAAATGAGATATGAGAAATCAGTTTGCATTTTACTACAGGGAATTGCATTTGCTCTAGTGCTTATACTTTGGCTTATTTCTTACTCAATTCTAGATACTGTACAATTTCCTTACACACACTCAAACTTCATATATTGACTGAAAGTTTAGAACTGGTTTGAAAAGATTTCATCAAGTAACAAAGAAATGCCAAGCATTTGAAAATCAATACTTTATGAAAATATACTTGTTAAAAACTGACCCAAACCTTTTTGATAGCCAATTGCCTTTTTGACCAAAACCTTGACTAGTAAATGACTGAAAACTTGTTGTAATGACCTAGAGACTTGTAATGAACCAAAGTTTACCAAGAACTAACACTTGAAAAGCAATTCAAAGCTATTACCAAACACTACTTATCTGATATTTTCAAACTTTTATGAATGAATTTTAAGCTAATGATTAGACTGAATGAAAAGTGATATCACTCTAAGTTTTCTAGCTAGAAAGACGTGTATTAGAACTAGTTACAAGAAATTAAACCAACAAGAACTCACAATGACTTATAAAGCTAAAAGGACTGATGAAATGTGAAAAACAAGACAAGTTCTAAGGCTATAAGCAAGATTAAGCTACACTTAAGCTACAAAATCACTGAAATCAGATCAATAACAAGCTAGAACAACTTTTATCATGCAATCAATTAGAGTTAAGCTAGGAATGAAGCATGCATTCAACACTGAGTGGAACTAGAAATTCAGAATATAAGACCTTTTAGCTTAGGCCTCCTTTGGGGAGTAGAGGAGCGCTGAGCTCTCTAAACTAGTGCTAACCACCACCTTAGCACTAGAACACATCAAACAGCTACCATTCAACAGCTATCTATCACCAAATCTCCATTAATGGACTGAAATGCTTCAAAGTCTGCTAGAACTGGAACTTGGATGAAAAGAACAGGTACAACAGCTACAATCTTCACAAATAGCTCATTATGATCAAGTGGTGATCATAACAAACTAAACAACATCACAAGGTAACAAAGTGCAGGTATGAACAGTAGAGAAGTAATGAGAATTTGGAGGGAAAATGAAATTTTTATTGATTGAATTGAAAAAGTAGTTACAAGGCTGGTAAGTTTGTTACAACTACTAACAGACTCAAGAGTTTGTCAGACTCTTGAGTTGTTAAGCTAAATCTAACAAGGATGAGAGAAAACTAAAAGTGTGTGTGTGATTTCACACTTTTCTACAACACGAGAAATGAGAGCTAAACTAAGGTATTTATAGACTGCAGATGTGAAGTGGTTGGGGTTGGTGACGTGTTAGAACCAATCAGAAGTTTCCACGTGTAACATTCTGCTCAATTGAATTTTACAGGTGAAGAACAAGTTTGGGGTTTTTTGATTGGAATGATTTCATGTTAATTGACTGTGACCATTGTATTCGTCTCTTGAAAACGATCACTTTTGATGTTTACATTATCTTCTGAAATTGCCTCTAGCTCAAACTCGATCCTGGAAATTTCCGTTGAAGAAGATAACACGTGTCACCTCGTCATTGGATAAAGGAGAAGCACACAGATCGTTATCCAAAATGGATAAATCTGTTTATTGCATGTTGCGTTTTAATTGGCTGAGAAAGAAGTTAGTGCGCAGCACTGTTCAGATTTGGTATTAATTTATGGCGGCTGATAGTGGGTAATAAATGTGATGAGCTGGTGAACCTTGTCACTTGTTTCTTGCACTCTCATTGGCTGATATTAGTTCACACGGATTAAGCTCAACATGACTTTCCAAAAATGGTAGAAATAGTCCCTTGACTTGGAAGAATGTAATTTTGAGCTAGTAACTTCATTCTTTTGGCAATTTAAATCCTTCCACTTGCAAACTTGATCAAAAAGCTCCTTTGACTTGGTTGACTTAAGAGTTGACCAGATTTGACTTTAATCTTGACTTTGTCATATTTACACTTTTGGTCCTTCATCTTTGACAGGTTGTCAAGATAGGTCCTTTGTCTTCAAAGTCTTATCACTTTTGATCCTTCTTTGTCTTTTCCATCAAATTAAGCTTGATTTTCCTTTGTCTGCTTGAAATTGTATCCTTCTTACCTATTTGAGCACAAACACAAAGCATACCACATAATTCCACTTTATAGCACAAAGTTTAGGTATTTTTCTTGTGTTTTAGGGTGATTTGTTGATAAATTGATATGAGTTTTTGCTCATATCAAATACCCTACACTTGAACATTGTCATGTCCTCATGCAATGCTATATATTAAAGCACAAATTTACATTCTCCTCATAATTAATCCACCTTGGCCATTATCGAATGCATCTACACTACTCTATACTATATGATGCATGATTTTGATTTTTAACAATGCAATGATCAAAATACAATTCTATCTATATCTTTTTGGTTTTTTCTTGAAATAGTTTTGATGGAAATAACTCAAGAAGAAATCAATGACTTTGATTAGGGCTTGGGTACCACGGACATTTATCACCCTCAAGTTTCACTTTCCCCATACCAAGCTTAAAAATGGGATCATTGTATTCACAAGTAAAACGTGCATCAACTTATTCATGACAATTAAATGTGGAACCGGTTATTATTTGAGAAAATTGCTTATGGGCAAATTTGTCATTATTTCAAGTGTGAAGTATAAGAAATGTAAAATCCAAAAATAGGGAAGCACGGTTTTAATCCTAAGTAATCCTCTCATCCATTACTTGAAAAACCGCTCACAATTAATATAAGTCCATTTCAAGAGTAATAAGTCATTCGCCTTATGTGTAAAATCCTCATGTCATGCTTTCATAAGTAGCTACACACTCGCTAAGGAAGAAGAATAAAACTCACGCAATAATTTACATCCACCATCTTTTTGAGACTTTGGATCTTCAACCCCGCAACCCGTCAAGGTAATATAGGATTGGAGCAATCTATTGAATCCCCGCAACCCGTCAAGGTAATATTGGAACTCAATAGTCACTATAATTAACACCGCACTGCCCCTCTTGGGAGTCTTGTATATATATTTTTTTCTTTTTCTTTTTTTTTTCTAGCCACTCAATTTTTTCATAAGCCGCTCTTATTTTTCTTTATTCCTCACAAAGAAAGTTGAAAAGAATAAAAGGAAAAACACCCGCTAAATATTGAGCATGACATAAGTCTAGTACACATAAAACATTCTAACTTAGAATCTTAAGACGTACTTATACCAACCATGAATGATTAGACAAAAATGCATAAGAGATTACAAACCGATTAAAACCGTTCATGATTATTTATTAACATATATACATGCGACGAAATTAGAGGTAAAGAAGAGAAGGGTTTAGCCACAAGTAATTATCATGAAGTTTATCTAGCCCTTTTATACTTGCTTCAGCTCTATCATTTCCCATTCTCCACAAATTTAAAATCTCAAATAATGAGATTGGTGGACGCTTAGCCTAATAGACCAATGAAGGACTACATGGTTAAGGATACTAGCTAGAGAATGCTTAGATAAGCAAACTCGGGTTGAGTCAAAATATCCATGGCGGGCCTAATATGTCAAAGAAGTCTAAACTTGTTAAACCATGTTTTTATTATTTTTTTTCTTATATATTTTTGATGAAAGATAAAAGAAAAGATATATACAATGCAAATGTGTTATGAAAATGAAAAATGATTAATGCGAAAATTATGAATGCATATTTTTGGTGGCCAAAGTAGATCAAAAATTTGAAAAATGTTTGAAAAATAAATTTTCAATGTTATCATGAAAGACAATGACAAGTTCTAGGTAAGGTCACTTCGATAGAAGACCCCCCTACACTTAAGCTAAACATTGTCCTCAATGTTTAAGAGCATGGAAGTATAAAAACTTCGCCTACACTTATGACAATGAGTAGACTTTGCTTAACCCAAGTTAAGGAAAGGACACCTATTGGTGAATTCATGTTTAAGCACAAGGTGTCAATGAAAGATCACAATAGTAACGAAGTGAACCGGATACAAGGGCCTCCTCCATAAGCTCCAAAGCATGAAATGAGTGAGCAACCCTACAAACAACATGAAGACAAAAGAAGGTCTCCCCTACACTTATCTCCAAGTCTATACCCTTATTGCTAACCTACAACACTCTAAACCTAGTTATACGATGCTTGAGTTAATGAGTGTCTAGCTTGACTCGTCTCTCAATGAATTAATTCATGGGGAAAATGGGGATCTCTTGGACCATTTCAACGGAAATGTCCTCCCCAAATTTCACACGGTGACCATTCACTTTAAAATTTGGACCATCAGGTTGTGACAACTCAATAGTTCCATATGGAAACACTTGAGCAATAGTGAATGGACCGGACCATCTCGACTTAAGCTTGCCCGCAAAAAGTTTTAACCTTGAGTTAAAGAGGAGAACCGGCTCCCCAACTTTGAACTCACGGTTCTTGATCTTAGCATCATGCAATTTCTTAGTCTTTTCCTTGTAAAGCAAAGAATTTTCATAGGCATTGGCTCTCAATTCATCCATCTCATTAAGTTGATCTTTCCTATGTGAACCGGCTTGGTTTAAATCAAAGTTAGCCCACTTGAGAGCCCAAGATGCCTTATGTTCTAACTCGAATGGGAGGTGGCACGCTTTACCATAGACAAGCCTATAAGGAGTAAAACCAATTGGTGTCTTAAAAGCCGTCCTAAAAGCCCACAAAGCATCATCAAGCTTATCCGACCAAGAAGCTCGATGCTCTCCCACCGTTCTCTCTATTATTCTCTTTAAACCACGATTTGTGACCTCGGTTTGACCATTGGTTTTAGGGTGATACGCGGTAGAAAGTCTATGATTAACTCCATATTTCTTCATAACTCTCGTGAATTGATCATTACAAAGTGCGTACCACGATCACTTATGATGGCCCGAGGTACACCAAATCTAGCAAACAATTGCTTTAAGAACTTCACAACAACTCTAGCATCATTGGTAGGTAAGGCTTTAGCCTCCACCCATTTAGACACATAATCCACTGCCACAAGTATATACTTGTTTCCCTTAGAAGATGGAAAAGGTCCCATGAAATCGATGCCCCATACATAAAAAATCTCACACTCTTGAATAAAATTTTGTGGCATCTCATCACGTTGCGTAATTTTTCCTTGTCTTTGACACACATCACAAAATTTCACCATCTCTTGGGCATCTTTGTAAATGGAAGGCCAATAGTAACCCGAATCAAAGACTTTCTTGGCGGTATAGTTAGGCCCAAAATGTCCACCCGTAGGTCCTTTATGACATGCTTCTAAGATCTTAAATGCCTCGGGCCCATCTACACACCGTCTAAAGATTTGGTCCGCACATTGCCTAAAAAGATAAGGATCATCCCAAAAGTAGTACTTAACTTCCTTAAGAAATTTCTTCTTTTGTTGGTAAGTAAGACCCTCAATAAGCACATTTCCCACAAGATAGTTTACGATATCCACAAACCAAGGAGTGGCATCCTCTTGAGAAGAGATAGACATGAGCTCCTCTAATGGAAAGGATTCATTGATTTCTTGATTTGGAAAATCTCCTTGAAAAGGATGCTCAAGTCTACTCAAATGATCCGCCGCTAAGTTCTCGGCCCCTTTCTTATCACGAATTTCTATCTTAAACTCTTGAAGCAACAAAACCATCTCAAAAGCCTAGGCTTAGCATCTTGTTGTGTCATGAGATACTTGAGAGTGGAATGATCCGTATACACTATGGTTTTGGATAGCACAAGGTATGGTCTAAATTTCTCAAAAGCATAGATTATAGCAAGCAACTCTTTTTCCATGGTAGTGTAATGAAGTTGTGCACCGGTCATGGTTTTACTCGCATAGTGTATAGGTTGAAAATGCTTATTCACTCTTTGTCCTAAGACGGACCCCACCGCATAATCACTAGCGTCACACATAAGCTCAAAAGGTAATTCCCAATTTGGAGAAACCAAAACGGGAGCCTTTGTCAATTTCTCCTTAAGAGTCTCAAAAGAGTCCAAACAATCTTGGTTAAAAATGAAAGGAGCCTCTTTTTCCAAGAGGTGAGTCATCGGTCTAGCTATCTTAGAAAAATCTTGTATAAAGCGCCTATAAAACCCCGCATGACCTAATAAACTCCTCACACCTTTAACCGAAGTGGGTGGGGGAAGCTTAGCAATCACATCAATTTTAGCTCGATCCACTTCTAATCCCTTATTGGATATTTTGTGTCCTAAAACAATTCCCTCCTTCACCATAAAGTGACATTTCTCCCAATTAAGCACTAAACGTGTTTCCTCACAACGCATAAGCATTCTCTCTAGATTGGTGAGACATGAGGTAAATGAATTTCCAAAGACGGAAAAATCATCCATAAAAACCTCCATAGTTTGCTCTATCATGTCATGGAAAATCGCCATCATGCACCTTTGAAACGTCCCTGGTGCATTACATAAGCCAAAAGGCATCCTCTTGTAAGCAAATGTACCGTAGGGACAAGTGAATGTGGTATTTTCTTGATCCTTAGGGTCAATGGGTATTTGGAAATAACCCGAAAAGCCATCAAGAAAGCAATAGTACTCATTTCCCGCTAAGCGTTCAAGCATTTGATCCATAAAAGGTAATGGGAAATGGTCTTTCCTAGTAGCCTCATTGAGTTTCGTATAGTGAATACAAACACTCCAACCGGTAACAAGTCTCGTAGGAATAAGCTCATTGTTCTCATTAGACACTACGGTGATTCCACCATTCTTTGGAACACAATGGACCGGGCTAACCCATGGAGAGTCGGAAATGGGGTAAATCATACCCGCATCAAAGAGTTTAATCACCTACTTCTTAATGACCTCATGGATTTTTGGGTTAACCCTTCGTTGACTTTGAATGGCGGGTTTGTAATCATCTTTCATAAGGATTTTGTGTGTACAAAAATGTGGATCAATTCCCCCTTATGTCGGATATTTTCCAAGCTAAAGCTTGCTTGTGTTTCTTAAGGACTTCAATGAGTTGCTCCTTCTCATCCTCTTTCAATTCTTTAGCAATGATCACGGGTAATTGGTCTTTGCCCTCTAAGAAAGCATACTCTAGGTAGGATGGAAGGTCCTTAAGTTCAATTGGAGGTGGACTCTCTATGGAAGATTTTACTATGGAAGGATCCTCATGAGTAACTTCTTGTGGAGTAGGAGAAGGAAAAGGGTCCTCATTGAGAAACTTTTGGATAGTAAGAATATCTTCTTCCCAATAAATGGAAGAATCATCATCACCAAGAAAGTTTGACTCAAATTCCTCCAAGAGGAAATCACTCTCTCCAAAAGGTGTTAAATAGGGAGCAATTGAGGCCACGGTTTCAACATGGGGCATCTCATCACTAGTACTCTTGCAAGCATCATGAAAGTGTTCATCACACACTTCATCTAACACATCAACTATGTTAATAGTCTCGCATGGTCTAGACTCCTTAACCTCTTTCCTATCACAAACTTTCCCTAACTTAAACACCACTTTCTCATCCTCTACTCTCATAATTAGTTCTCCCTCCGCCACATCTATCAAAGTACGACCCGTTCTCAAAAACGGTCTACCAACAATCAAAGGAACTCTAGGATCCATGTCATAATCAACCACTACAAAGTCGGCCGGAAATGTAAACTTATCCACACCTACAAACACATCCTACGCTATACCTACGGGGTAAGCTATGGTTCGGTTTGCTAATTCAAGGGTCATCCTAGTGGGAGTGAGCTCGGGAAGAGAGAGTTTTTTCCAAACCGATAAAGGCATGAGGTTAATGCTTGCCCCTAGATCCACCAAAGCCATGCCATTTTCTACACCGGGAAAATTACAAGGTATCAAGAAGCGCCCCAGATCTCCAAGTTTTGTTGGTAAGGTTTTAAGTAGCACGGCGGAACAATTTTCATTAAGGGATGTGTTGGGTAAATCAACCAATTTTTCCTTGTTTGAGAGTAAATCCTTGAACATCTTAGCAAACTTTGGCATATAAGCAAGAGCTTCCGCAAAGGATATGTTGATGTTGAGTTGCTAGAACATTCTTAAGAAATTTGAGACTTGGATGTCATCCTTGTTCTTTAACTTGTCCTTTTTCAACCGTGAAGGATATGGAAGAGTTGGTTTTGGTGTAGGTGGAGTAGGTGTTGTAGTGGAAGATTTGTCTTTGTTAGCTTCTTCATTGGGAGGTGTAGAAGGTAGAGGAGAAGTAGGAATAGGTTGAGAAGGTGTGTTTGATTGAATGGGAGCATTTTGAGGTGGTGAAGTAGAGGTAGAAGGCTTGTCACATGTAGGAACAAAAGTGGGTGGAACAATAGGAGGCTTAGGAGGTGAACGATCCTTTGTTGTCTTTCCACTTCTTGTTGTAATAGCATTAACATTTGCTCTTGGATTTGGTTGTGTGTTGGATGGTAAAGCCCCTTGTGGTCTTTGATTATAAAGCATCATAAACTTCTTATTTGTGTCTTCATGCATTTCTCTCATTCTTCTCTCATGAGCTTCATTCATTTCTCTTAATCTCTTCTCATTAGCTTGGAACCTCATTTCATGCTCTTGATTCATTTTGTGAAGAAGCTCAATTGTGTTATAATCTTGCAGCACAATAGCTGGTTTTATGTCATGTCTTAGCTTATTTTATGTATTCTTACCATGTTTTACTGTTTCTAAGCTTTAAACCGTGTTTTATCTTATATTTTGTTCAATCTGATTAAGTATTTCTGGTATTTCATGTGTTATTATACTTACTGTGTAATAATAAGTAACTTTCCAAAAATAGTAGGTTTCCTAAAATAGAAAGTTTCTAAAAATAGAAAGTTTCCAAAAAGAGAAAGTTTCCAAAAATAGAAAGTTTCCAAAAATAGAAAGTTACCAAAAATAGAAAGTTTCTAAAAATAGAATGTTACCAAAAATAGAAAGTTTCCAAAAATAGAAAGTTTCCAAAAATAGATTTACTGCTTAAAATAGATAAGTTTCTAAAAATAGAAAGTTTCCATAAATAGATTAGCTGCCTTAATTAAATAAGTTTCCATAAATAGATTAGCTGCCTGAAATAAATAAGTTTCTAAAAATAGTTGGTTTCCATAAATAGATTAGCTGCCTTATTTAATTAAGTTTCTAAAAACAAAAAGTTTCCATAATTAGAAATAAGCTGGTTAAATAAGCTAAGTATATAAGCCTAAGTGTTTTCATGATTATTTTCTAAGTCATATGATATCATGTATAGTTTAATAATTATTTCATGTAATTTAATTAAACTATAGGTTATAATATTTAATTAAAGTATAACATGTTTTTAATTAAATAAGTTAAATACTTAGGATAAAATATGTATTATTATATATTAATAATATAACCTAAGTCATGTTAATTAATTAATTATATCTATGGTTTTAAAATAATTAATTAATTATAAGTCTTAAATATATAAATACTTAGGTTAAAATAATTTCATGATTATTAATAATTAAATAACCTAAGTCATGTTATTAAATTAATCACATCATTTTATTAATTTAATTTTAACATAAGTTCATAAACATAAAAAAACTAACATGCACCATGAACCGGATCTAGGCTAAAAACATGAACCGGACATGAAATCGACACCGTACCCCGAACCAACTCGGGGTACCCCGTGTTTCCCTTGCTTCCGTGGGACCCACACGCACCAACCAAGACCATATGGTCTCGGTGGTGGTCGGCTTGGCAAACCGAAACCCATTCGGGTTCGGTTGCAGCCTGCGGCCAAAAGAAACACCCCTTAAAAACAACCTTTTGATTTTATTCAACACCAGAACATGTTAGATCTATGCTTAATTATTATGTTTTTGTAAAAACATTACATGTTCATAATTTATAAAAAGATTAAATCAAAAGAAAAGGTTTAAAAAGGTTTTACCGAATTCGTGAATCAAGAGGACGAAGAACAAACACGATCAATCACCAATTCTTCAAGATCAAAGATCAAAAAAATCACCTTGTATGGTGTTTGTAGGGTGGCGGCACAAAGAGACAAAAGGGAAGGAGGTTTAGGTTTTCTTAAATCTTCTGTAAAGTTAATTTGTGTAGTGTAAAAATAATAACCCCCTTTTAGTAAATTTGACAAATGGGCTTGGCCCATTTGTCCTTGTTGGCCGCGGGTAGGGACCCCACTTGGGGTACCCGTACCTTTTTCCGTGTCTCGTTATTTAGTTACACGTTTGTGGTTATTTATGTTCGTGTTTTAAATGTTCTCGTTACGTAAATACCGTGATCTAATATATTTAATTACGCTCGTAATAGATATATATACGTAATTAATAATAGTTCGTGTTTTAATTACGTTCATGATTTCATGATCGCATGTTCGTGATTAATTATCGTTAAATAAATATTACGTGATCGTGAATAGTACATACTTATCGTGTTCTAACACGTACGTAATACGTAAACTCCTAACACGTAATCGTAATCATGGTATATTAGGAAAGTTTTAATCTAGTACGTACGATCCTAAAGGGTACTATGCATGGTAAAAGCATGCGGGTTTTACAACTCTTCCCCCCTAAAAAGAATAATTCGTCCCCGAATTATAGATAAAGTAAACTAGAAAAGAAGAACATACCCAAATTTAAAATATGAAATGAGGGTAAGAAGCCCGGATAGACTCCTATGTTTCCCAAGTGGCTTCCCGCTCGGTATGATCCCTCCATAGAATTTTGACGAATGAAATAATCTTCTTTCTCATGACTCGTTCTTGTCTGTCAAGAAATCGTTCGGGTTCTTCTATAAAAGTACGATCTTCACATATCTGTTCTAGTGGATACTGAACCATGTGAAGGGGATGATACTGGTACCCTCTGAGTAAGGACACATGAAACACATTGTGCACATGGGAAAGCTGCGGAGGTAACGCCAATCGGTAAGATACTTCACCAACTCGTTCAATGATATCAAACGGTCCGATGAAACGAGGACTGAGCTTCCCTTTAATCCTGAAGCGTCTAACACCACGTGCCGGCGAAACCTTAAGGAAGACGTGATCTCCTACGTTAAAGTGTATATCCCTACGATGCTTATCGGCGTAACTCTTCTGACGTGACCGTGCCTCCTGAATCTTCTGTTTAGCTACTGCGATCTTCTCATTTGTCATCTCTATGATTTCTGGTCCTTCGAGTGTTCGCTCGCCAACCTGATCCCAGTAGATTGGGGCGCGACACTTTCTGCCATACAACATCTCAAATGGAGCACACTTGATACTTGCGTGCCAACTGTTGTTGTATGCAAACTCCACCAAACAGATGTATTCGTCCCAATCACCCGTCCATTCCAACGCACATGACCTCAACATATCTTCTAATGTCTGAATGGTTCGCTCCGACTGTTCGTCCGTTTGAGGATGAAAAGCCGTGCTAAGCTTAAGTTGTGTACCCCAAGCTTTTTGCAGACTTTTCCAAAAGCGCAAAGTGAATCGAGGATCTCTGTCTGAGACGATGCTGGATGGTGCACCGTGGAGTCTCATGATCTCTCGTCTATACGTATCTGCGACTTTACTTACCGAATCTTCCTTGCGGATCGGTAAGAAATGAGCTGATTTGGTAAGACGATCAACGATAACCCAAATTGCATCGTGCTTCCTTTTGGTAGGCGGAAGACCGGTAACAAAATCCATGGTGATTTTGTCCCACTTCCACTCTAGAATATCTAACGGTTGAAGGAGACCGCCAGATCGCTGATGCTCGATCTTAACCTGCTAGCAGGTAAGACATTTGGAGACGTAAGTGGCCACATCCTATTTCATACCACTCCACCAAAAGTACTGCTTGATGTCATGGTACATTTTAGTCGAACCAGGATGTATAGAGAATGGGGAGCTATGAGCTTCAGCTAACAAAGCTTCCCGGAGTAGCAGCTCGGGTTCTGTCTGCTTCTCCAAATTTTGTACTATCGCCCAGATTTCTCCGTCATCCTTCTGAGCTTCCTTGATCTTAGATAGCAACTCGGGTTCTACTCTAAGATTAGCCCAGTAACCGTGATGTCCACGTACCATGATCTCGATGTCTAGTCGCTCCAAGTCACTGATGATTTCCTCTTCGATTTTAATGTCGTTGATCATTTCGGACTTCCTGCTAAGAGCATCTGCTACTACATTTGCCTTTCCGGGATGATACTGTAGATTAATGTCATAATCTTTCAACAGCTCTAACCATCTCCTCTGCCTCATGTTCAATTCACGCTGAGTGAAGATATACTTCAAGCTCTTGTGTTCCGTGAAAATGTCACATGATTCTCCATATAAGTAGTGCCTCCATATCTTCACTGCAAACACGACTGCAGCAAGTTCCAAGTCGTGCGTGGGGTAATTTTCTTCATAAGGCTTAAGCTGTCGTGAAGCGTACGCGATCACTTTCCCATGTTGCATGAGAGCACAGCCAAGTCCCTTCCCCGATGCATCGCTGTAGATTTGAAATTCACCCGTACCAGATGGTAGAGTAAGAATGGGTGCAGATACTAGCTTCTGCTTCAGGTCTTCAAAGCTCTTCTCTCGATCTTCAGTCCAGACGAATTTCTCCCCTTTGCGCATCAGTTTGGTCAATGGTAGTGCTAGTTGGGAAAAGTTCTCCACGAACCTACGGTAATAGCCAGCTAAGCCTAAGAAACTGCGGACTTCCGTCGCTGATGTCGGCCTTGGCCACTTAGTAATGGCCTCAACCTTCGCTGGATCTATAGTGATTCCTTCTGCTGATACAATGTGACCTAAGAATGCCACCTTGTCTAACCAGAACTCACACTTGGAGAATTTTGCATACAGCTGCTTCTGGCGAAGAATCTGTAGTACTGTACGAAGATGGTCTTCGTGTTCCTCCTTGGACTTTGAGAAAATCAGGATGTCATCGATGAAAACAATGACGAACTTGTCCAGAAATTCATGGAAGATTCTGTTCATCAGATCCATGAACACTGCTGGAGCATTTGTCAGGCCAAATGGCATAACTACAAACTCGTAGTGGCCATAACGGGTACGAAAAGCAGTCTTAGCGATGTCCTGCTCCTTTACCCGTAGCTGATGATAGCCTGACCTAAGATCGATCTTGGAGAAGTGTTTGGCTCCTTGGAGTTGGTCAAACAGATCGTCGATGCGTGGTAGTGGATACCTATTCCGAATGGTAATCTTGTTGAGCTCGCGATAGTCTATGCAAAGACGCATACTGCCATCCTTCTTCTTAACAAACAAAACCGGTGCGCCCCATGGAGATGCGCTCGGTCGAATGAAACCTCGTTCAAGAAGTTCTTGAAGTTGATCCTTCAGCTCCTTCAGCTCTATGGGAGCCATACGATAAGGAGCCTTGGAGATTGGTTCAGCTCCTGGAACCAGCTCGATACTGAATTCCACTTCTCGTGCAGGTGGTATGCCCGGAAGTTCTACTGGAAACACATCTTGGAATTCCGACACTATAGGTTGATCTTGAATCGATGGAGGTTCAACATCCATGTCGTGAACCGTAGCTAGATAACCCTCGCAGCCATGTGACAGTAGTGTACGCGCTTGCAGGGTGGATATGACTTGTACAGACCGTCCGGGTATGAACCCATTATGAATGTACTCTGGTGCATTGACATCACCGAAGATAACTCGATATGAATGGCAGTCTATGATAGCATGATACTTGGATAGCCAATCCATGCCCAAAATCATGTCGAAGTCATTCATGTCCAACGGAAGTGCGTCGACAGGTCGAACCTTATCATCAAATTCTAGGGGAAGACTCTTGTATACATGGGTGATTAATACAGAGTCCCTCAAAGGTGTGGAAATAGTAAGCCTATTCTCTAGTGGCAAGGGAGGCATCCTAATGTTCTTAGCATAAGCAGTAGAAATAACCGAGTGAGTAGCACCCGTATCGAAAAGAACACATGCAGCTTGACCATACATATACAAGATTCCAGTGATGGTACCTATAGACTTGTTGGTCTAGTCTCGAGATGTCGTGTAGACACGCCCGGCAGTAGGAGGCGGCTTGGTATCAGCATGTCCCGATGTACCCTCCATCTCGCCCTTACGGAAATCCTTTATAATATGTCCAAGAAGACCACACTTGAAGCACGCATCAGTATTACGACGACATGGTCCTGGGTGCCTACGGTGGCAAGTAGATCAAAGAGGATGAGTGTATCCTCCAGCAGGTGCTCTGGCTGGCTGAGGACCGGATAAAACATTTTACATAAGACATGGTAATTGGGTACAAAGGACCAAGCGGATAATCGTAAGATTGAATACCAGTGATAGCTGGACGGCTAGGCTGCGAACCTCTCTGGTTCTGGTCCCTACCGTTTCCATGGTTCCTGGTAGAAGTTTGCTAAAGTGTCAGAATATGAGTTATAACATAAAACACAAGGAATTTCGTAAGTATTAGGACCTGCTGTTGTTGGAGTGCCCAGCGTTGTTACGGTAATTATCATTACCGCTACGCCTATCCGTAGCAGAACGGTCGTTAGTCTGACCGTTTCCCTTGGGCTGATGAGGCTGCTGCTGAGTAGCCGGCTGAGACCGGTCCCCAGTTTTCTGCCTGGAAGATAAATTTAAGAGATGAATAATTGACATATGGAAAGTATACGGATTGGTCACCGCTTGAATACGAAGGTTTACCTCTTGTCGGGTCTTTCAGCTTCCCCGAACTCATCTCTCTCCTGCAGCATCTCCAGTTTTCGTGCTGCATCGGCCACTTGTGCTACAGTGTTGAACGTAGCACACACCAGATTGTTTGCGACCGATGTGCGAAGAGCCCACCTAAAGTGATGTGCCTGCTCTTCAGGAGTACCTGTTGTCGCACCAAGGAAACCAGCCAAGCAAAGAAAGCGTTGCATAAACTCGTTGCTATTCTCCCCAGCTCTCTGTCGGATCCCATGGTACTCTCTCTTGAGCTTGTCCTGCTCAGCCTTGGGAAAGAACTGCTCCATCACCCTATCCTTGAACTGAGCCCAAGACAAACCAGCAACCCACTCATCACCACCTTCAGATTGAATCAATGCTAACCACCAGTTGAGTACATCGCCTTCGAACCGATAGCATGCCAACCTCGCCTTGTATGCGGGGTCACAGCCCATAGCATTGAAAATATTCTCGATGTGAGCCAACCAGCTTTCAACATCACTGGGGCTATCTATCTTCTCAAAAGCTCGAGGGCGGAGCTTGTTGAATCTCTCCAGCCATACTGCTAATGTCATTTGAGGAGGAGGAGGTGGCTGATTGTGCTGCTGATTGTTGGCAGCTTGAACTTCAGCCCTGATGTCATTCCTCAGTTGAGGAAGCAAGGCTTGCATGGCAGCCTGAATTGCAGCATTGAGCTGCTCCTGTTCGCGTGTGAGAACCATCTGACAGTATAACATAAAACATATGATTAAACAGATCAAAACATAAAATATAAATATATATACATGAAAAAAAAAATTATACTAAAATTTCACGAGAAAAATTTTATGCAAGAAAATTTTGTGTATGAATGCATGATGCAGTTTTATGAAAACTTTTGTATGCTCGAGAGTGAACGCCTCTTGTCAGTTCACCAAAAAAAAAGACATAGCGAAGGGACGCCTATGGGTCGGTCCCAAATCTAAAATTTTCGATAAAACACATGCGACTAAATAGGGCCAGTCCTGTACCAACCATTACTTAGTCAAAAACCCTGCAACAATGACATGTATATGTATGCTTAAAAATGATGAATGCATGAAAACAACTGTCAGTTATAGGAAGACCGTAGTGACTACCCACTAATCACAGGTCATATTTGAGAGCCTACAGGTCGAAGCCTTGGCTCTGATACCATAATTGTAACACCCCATTTTGGAAATGGAAATATCACAGTATTTATGGCGTGTCATCAAAGCATACAAGGAAAAATGTCTAAACATTACTTGACCATAAAAAGGAAAATACCGGAATCAAACATCGGTAGTCCAAAAGTAAAGCTCATCACACACAAACATAGTATAATAAAGGAAAGGACTAAACAATGTCCAAAGCATAAGTATCATAAGAAAGAAATGCATAATGTAAAGAAGGCTAGACAGCTTCCAGTCCATATGCACATACTCTTAGTGTCTACGAGCGTCCCTGAGTACCTGCCGTTTTGGGAACATAGAAAAGGAAAACGGCTGAGCAAATACGCTCAGTGCACGGATGTACAATAAAACATGAATAGGATAAGCATATAACATAATAACAGCGGAAGAAAACTAAGTCCCGAGTAACCTGGTTAAGTCTTGATAAAACTGGTTTAATAGTTTGAATGTCTTATGTTTATCTTATAAAAACTGTTTGTCCTATTTTACCATTAGCCAATATAGGTCATGAAAATCCACCGTGCATGAATAATTGGAGGGGTGACCTCATCATGCAAATTAGAGGGGCTGCCTCTAATTTAATATACTGGTTTTTGGGTAGGAGGGATCAGCTCCTTGTGAAGGATGCAAGGCACACACCACATTCACAATGTAATCCTGAATAAAAACATGTAACTAGGATGCACCCATACGCCCCACATGATAAATATAAATAAATAGCCAAAAGCTGAAGGGACGCCACGAGCAATTACTCCGCCGTGGTGAAGTCATAACATCAGTGCCTCTAATGTTATGGTTCTGGTACCTCCATAACTAGGTGAAACTGGTCATGCATGTATATGGCTATAGGTAATCTTAATTAAACATAAGCAATCAAACACGTAACTTATACTACGGGAAAACAGTTGGCTGCATACGGGGAATCCTAATAAGGAAAGAATGTCCATACTGAAAGGACGGGAATCCGTACCTTATGTCCAGTGAACGAGAAAGACGAACTGCGAGAATCCTACTTCCGAATCACTAGTGCTACATAAATACGTACATGAATAAGTATCTGCTTACTAAATACATAGTTGGTTTTATGTCATGTCTTAGCTTATTTTATGTGTTCTTACCATGTTTTACTGTTTCTAAGCTTTAAACTGTGTTTTATCTTATATTCTGTTTAATCTGATTAAGTATTTCTGGTATTTCATGTGTTATTATACTTACTGTGTAATAATAAGTAACTTTCCAAAAATAGCAAGTTTCCTAATATAGAAAGTTTCCAAAAATAGAAAGTTTCCAAAAATAGAAATTTTCTAAAAATAGAAAGTTTCCAAAAATAGAAAGTTACCAAAAATAGAAAGTTTCCAAAAATAGAAAGTTACCAAAAATAGAAAGTTTCCTAAAATAGATAGTTTCCAAAAATAGAATGTTTCCAAAAATAGATTTACTGCTTAAAATAGATAAGTTTCTAAAAATAGAAAGTTTCCATAAATAGATTAGCTGCCTTAATTAAATAAGTTTCCATAAATAGATTAGCTGCCTGAAATAAATAAGTTTCTAAAAATAGCTGGTTTCCATAAATAGATTAGCTGCCTTGTTTAATTAAGTTTCTAAAAATAGAAAGTTTCCATAATTAGAAATAAGCTGGTTAAATAAGCTAAGAATATAAGCCTAAGTGTTTTCATGATTATTTTCTAAGTCATATGATATCATGTATAGTTTAATAATTATTTCATGTAATTTAATTAAACTATAGGTTATAATATTTATTTAAACTATAACATGTTTTTAATTAAATAAGTTAAATACTTAGGTTAAAATATGTATTATTATATATTAATAATATAACCTAAGTCGTGTTAATTAATTAATTATATCCATGGTTTTAAAATAATTAATTAATTATAAGTCTTAAATATATAAATACTTAGGTTAAAATAATTTCATGATTATTAATAATTAAATAACCTAAGTCATGTTATTAAATTAATCACATCATTTTATTAATTTAATTTTAACATAAGTTCATAAACATAAAAAAACTAACATACACCATGAACCGGATCTAGGCTAAAAACATGAACCGGACATGAAATCGACACCGTACCCCGAAACAACTCGGGATACCCCATGTTTCCCTTGCTGTCGTGGGACCCACACGCACCAACCAAGACCATATGGTCTTGGTGGTGGTCGGCTTGGTAAACCGAAACCCATTCGGGTTCGGTTGCAGCCTGCGGCCAAAACAAACACCCCTTAAAAACAACCTTTTGATTTTATTCAACACCAAAACATGTTAGATCTATGCTTAATTATTATGTTTTTGTAAAAACATTACATGTTCATAATTTATAAAAAGATTAAATCAAAAGAAAAGGTTTAAAAAGGTTATACCGAATTCGTGGATCAAGAGGACGAAGAACAAACACGATCAATCATCAATTCTTCAAGATCAAAGATCAAAAAAATCACCTTGTATGGTGTTTGTAGGGTGGCGGCACAAAGAGACAAAAGGGAAGGAGGTTTTAGGTTTTCTTAAATCTTCTGTAAAGTTAATTTGTGTAGTGTAAAAATAATAACCCCCTTTTAGTAAATTTGACAAATGGGTTTGGCCCATTTGTCCTTGTTGGCCGCGGGTAGGGACCCCACTTGGGGTACCCGTACCTTTTTTCCGTGTCTCGTTATTTAGTTACACGTTTGTGATTATTTATGTTCGTGTTTTAAATGTTCTCGTTACGTAAATACCGTGATCTAATATATTTAATTACGCTCGTAATAAATATATATACGTAATTAATAATAGTTCGTGTTTTAATTACGTTCATGATTTCATGATCGCATGTTCGTGATTAATTATCGTTAAATAATTATTACGTGATCGTGCATAGTACATACTTATCGTGTTCTAACACGTACGTAATACGTAAACTCCTAACACGTAGTCGTAATCATGCTATATTAGGAAAGTTTTAATCTAGTACGTACGATCCTAAAGGGTACTATGCATGGTAAAAGCATGCGGGTTTTACACAACCTATGTCCATTCACCTTGAAATTGGGGCCATCATTTTGAGCTAGCTCGATAGTCGCATATGGAAAAACTTGAGTCACGGTGAATGGACCGGACCAACGGGATTTCAACTTACCAGAAAAGATTTTCAAACGATAATTAAAAAGCAAAACTTGATCCCCAATGTTAAAAACCCGGTTTTTAATTTTAGAATCATGCAACTTTTTAGTCTTTTCTTTATAAATCAATGAATTTTCATAAGCAATATCCCTTAATTCATCCAATTCATTTAATTGCATTTTCCGGTGTTTTCCCGCGGTCTCCATATCATCATTACAATGCTTTAGGGCCCAATAAGCCTTGTGTTCGAGTTCAATTGGCAAGTGACAATTCTTCCCATACAATAGCTTATAAGGAGTTCACCCAATGGGCGTCTTATGAGCGGTCCTAAAAGCCCATAAAGCATCGTCCAACTTATCCGACCAAGATTGTCGGTTTTCCCCTACGGATCTCTCCAAGATCATTTTCAAAGCTTGGTTTGAAACCTCGACTTGCCCACTCGTTTGTGGGTGATAAGCCGTAGAAAGCCGATGTGTAACCACATATTTCATTAGGACCCTTTCGAATTGGTCGTTACAAAAATGGGTTCCACGATCGCTTGTGATCGTACGAGGGGTTCCAAACCGAGAAAACAAGCTTTTCAAAAAATTGACTACCACACGAGCATCATTGGTGGGCAAAGCCTTAGCTTCCACCCACTTAGATAGGTAGGCAACCGCGACAAGGATGTACATGTTACCACGAGATTATGGGAACGACCCCATAAAGTCGATGCCCCAAACGTCAAAGATCTCACACACTTGGATGATATTTTGTGGCATTTCATCTTTTTGTGATGCTTTTCCTTGTCGTTGGCATGAGTCCCACGAGTTCACAAGCTCTTGTGCATCTCGGTAAATATTAGGCCAAAAGAAACCGGCATCACAGACCTTTTTAGCCGTGAGATTAGCACCACGGTGACCACCCGTGGGTCCCTCGTGACAAGCTCTAAGGATGTTAGAAGCTTCGGTACCAAAGATACAACATCGGATGATTTGATCAGCACAAGTTCGAAACAAGTAAGGGTCGTTCCAAAAGTAGAACTTGATGTCACGAAAGAATTTTCGTTTTTCTTTGGTCGTCATACCCTTGATGATGAAGTTGCCAGTATGGTAATTTGCAAAGTCCGCAAACTATGGGATGGAAGAATCAAGCTTAGAATTCACTACACCAAGTGTCTCGAGCGGAAATTTTTCGGTGATTTCCTTGGGCTCGTAAACACTTTGGTGAGGATCTTCCAAACGAGAAAGATGATCGACCGCTAGATTCTCTGCTCCTTTTTTGTCAACAATTTTGTGATCAAATTCTTGAAGGAGGAGAATCCAACGAAGTAGTCTTGGCTTAGCATCTTGTTTAGCCATAAGATACTTGATAGCCGAATGATCCGTATACACTATGCATTTTTTCAAGACGAGATAAGGTCGAAATTTCTCAAATGCATACACCACGACAAGGAACTCCTTCTCAGTTGTAGTGTATTTAAGTTGAGCCTCGGTCACCGTCTTGCTAGCATAGTGAGGAAAGAAGTGCTTTTCATGACGTTGCCCCAATACGGCCCCAATAGCATAGTCACTAGCATCACACATGAGCTCAAAGGGGAGGTTCCAATTGGGAGCAACAAGAATGGGAGCTTCGGTAAGTTTCCTCCTAAGGATTTCAAAGGCTCGTACACAATCTTCGTCAAAGACAAAACGTGCCTCTTTTTCAAGGAGATGTGTAATAGGTCGAGAGATCTTTGAAAACTCCTTGATGAATCGACGATAAAAGCCCGCGTGGCCTAGGAAACTCCTAACTCCCTTAACGGTTTTGGGATGAGGTAATTTGGCGATGACGTCTACCTTAGCTTGATCTACCTCAATCCCTGCTTTCGAAACCTTGTGCCCTAAGACGATTCCACTTTTAAACATAAAATGACATTTTTCCCAATTAAGCACAAGGTTGGTTTCCTCACAACGTTTCAACATTCTCTCAAGATTCGACAAACACGAAGTGAACGAACTACCAAACACGGAAAAGTCATCCATGAAGACTTCCATCGTCTTCTCGATCATATCATGGAAAATAGCCATCATGCACCTTTGAAAGGTTCCCTGTGCATTACAAAGTCCGAATGGCATTCTACGAATAAACATAGTTTTTTCTTGATCACGAGGATCGATGGGTATTTGGAAGTAATCGGAAAAACCATCTAAAAAG
Organism: Glebionis coronaria; assembly: GCA_025667525.1. Classification (NCBI taxonomy): domain Eukaryota; kingdom Viridiplantae; phylum Streptophyta; class Magnoliopsida; order Asterales; family Asteraceae; genus Glebionis; species Glebionis coronaria. Next base: position 367,862,172 of record CM046876.1, read on the forward strand.
CAATAGAAATCGTTTCCCGCAAAACGCTCCAACATTTGGTCCATGAAGGGCAAGGGAAAATGGTCTTTTCGAGTGGCTTCATTCAACTTACGATAGTCAATGCACACTCTCCATCCGGTCACGAGTCTAGTGGGAAATAACTCGTTGGCATCGTTTAGCACAACGGTCATTCCTCCCTTCTTAGGGACACAATGAATAGGACTCACCCAAGGGCTGTCGGAAATAGGGTAAATCATTCCTGCGTCAAGGAGTTTTTGGACTTCCTTTTTGAAGACGTCGTGAATTTTGGGGTTTACCCTTCTTTGACATTGGATTGCGTGCTTGTAATCCTCCTCCATTAAGATTTTGTGGGTACAAAATTTGGGATCGATCCCCTTAATGTCGGATAAATTCCACGCAATTGCCCCTTTGTGATCCGTTAGAACATCGACAAGTGCGGTTTTTTCATCATCCGAAAGTTCTTTCGCAATAATAACCGGCAACTTGTCGCCCTCCTCCAAAAAGACATATTCGAGATGAGGAGGTAAATCTTTCAACTCGAGGATAGGTGGTTCCTCAATTGAAGATTTGGGCTCGATACTCATAACCTCCTCGGGTGGAGGAAATGGGAAATCGTTGAGAAAATCCTTGATAATCGAGAAGTCCTCATCGTTGTCGAGGTCTTCGCTACAAGTACGTGGAACATCGAATTCTTCCAACGTAAAACCACCACCTTCAAATGGAGTGAAGGTTGGTGTCGAGTTATCAAGAATGGGATCTAACATAGTGGGATTGCCACTAGTTTCATCATCACCAAAGCCTAGAACTTCTTGTGAAAATTACTCGCAAACAACGTCAATCATATCAACGAGGTTTATGGTCGCAACAGAATAAACATTAGAAATTTGAGAGTTTTGATTTGCGTTTATAACAAGTTCCTCGTCGTTGAAACGTAAGGTGATCTTTCTAGCATGAACATCGATCAAATCCATAGACGTATCTAAAAACGAACGACCTAAAATGAGAGGAACTTGAGGATCCGTGGGATTATCGACAACGATAAAGTCTACCGGATAATAGAACTTTCCCACTTTCACAAAAACGTCTTCCGCCAATCCACATGCGGGAATCGTGGAATGGTCGGCCAACTCGATAGACATTAGTGATGGAGTAAGATTAGGAAGATTGAGCGACTTGAAGATTGCAAGTGGCATCAAGTTAATGCTAGCACCAAGATCGGCCAAGGCATATCATTCTTCCATATCTTGGATTGCACAAGGGATCAAGAATTTCCTGGGATCACCGAATTTTTGAGGTATGCGATTTATATAAACCGATGAACAACTAGACAATTGGTGCAATTTCTCCTTGTTGTTAAACATACTCTTAAAGTTAGCGGCAAATCGAGGCATCATGACCAAAGCATCAGCGAAACTCACATTAAAGTGAAAATCACGAAACATTTTCATAAAAAGCTCAAATTGGTAATTATTGCGCTCTTGACGTTTCTCCTTTCTAAGTCTTGATCGATAGGGCAAAGGTGGTGTGGGTTGAGGCATAGGCATAGCCTTTGGAATCTCGGGTTCCAATGTTGGTAATGGGTCAACCGTAGGTGTGGCATGAGCGGTACTTTATGGGATTTGGACATGCTCCTTTTCGACCACCACCTCGGGTTCTTCCTCAATTGCATCCTCCGTAGGAGCAATTTCTTGAGGAGTCGGTTCCTTAAGTGTCTTACCACTACGTGTGGTAATCACTTTCATCTCACCCTTAGGGTTTGATACGGTGTTGCTAGGAAGACTACTCGAAGACGGTTTGCACATAATTGCCTCAAACATAGATGAAATTATATCTTCAAACATTGATTGCCTCTCTCGGCTTTAATCATTTCTTGCTTAATTTCATGTTGCCCTTGTTCCATTTTTTGTTGGTTTTGTTGTAACCTAGTTACATTTCCTTCCATTTTGTTTGTATGGATTTTAAGCTCATTTGCTAACTCATTTTTCAACTCTTTCTTCAAGTCGTTCTTAAACTCGGATCTTAGGCTAATTATTTCTCTTTGAATGTTGTCAAACCTAGCATCGTTTCCATTAGCGTATTCAACAAATTCATTTGGAAGATCTTTCAAAGTTTGTAAACTTTTGTTGTCGTTTTGAAAATCACTTTGATTTTTGTTTGAAACGTGATTATTAGCCCCTTGATTACCATAGTTTCCTTTGTTGTAATTGTTTTTGAAACCAACTTGATTGTTTCGATAGTTGTTGTTAGCATTTTGATTTGAACCAAAACCCGGTGGAGTCAATTGATTAGAGCGGGTAACTTGATCGTTTTGGTTGTAAGTTCCCGTGGTCGCGTAGGCACTCGAAGTGTTACCACCGTTGGTAATGCACTCGGAGAAATCATGACCTCCACCACAATACATGCATGAAACCTCAACCGCTTTAGCCGTAGCGAGAGCACTTGGTTCTCCAACTTTGAACTCAATTAGAAGACCTTTAAGCTTATCAAAGATCTTGTTTTCCAAGTTCGCCTCAATTTGGCAAGCATTGATGGTAGTAGACAAAGAAGGTGAAGCCGAAGACGAAGCCTTACGAACACTCGACGTGATAAGAGGACTATACACCTTAGATCTATTCTCAATTATCACCAAAGCTTCCTCAACCGTTTTACACAAAAAATTACCACCCGCGGCGGCATTTAGATAATCCCTTTCATGATTTTTAAGTCCATTGTAAAACGTGTCAATTTGATGCAAGTCGGAAAAACCGTGATGAGGACACTCATGTAACATTTCCTTAAACCTATTCCAAGCCGTTGAAAAACTCTCATTAAATTCTTGTGAAAATTTTGAAATCTCGTTTATCAAATGCGTAGTCTTAGAGGTCGGAAAAAATTGGTTCACAAACTTTGAAACGAGATCCTTCCACGTCAATATAGAATTGGGTGGATCTTTCTCTAAACAAATTTTAGCGGGCCCCGCTAAGGAATACGGAAAAAGCATCATCTTAATCGAGTCATTAGCAACATCCTTAAATTTGCAAGTGGCGGTAAGACGATTGAATTGGCGGATATGGTTGTGCGGGTTGTCCTTTTCATCACCACGGACTTTGTTGTTTTGGATCATCGAAAACAAACCCGTTTTCACTTCAAAAATCTCCTTAAGGATAGCGGGAATTACAATAGCCTCTCTATAACCCTCGGTGGGTGCTTGAAGTAACTCCATCATAGTTCGATTCGCCATGGTTGGTTCTTCTCTTACAATGGGTTCGTCAATAGGAGACTCTTAGGAGTAGGTGTTGACTACTTTCGGTTTTTTCGTTTACGTGCACCTCTTGCTTGATTACGAGTAAGCATAAACATCACGTACAACGGGGGGGTGAGCAAAGAAGATTCTTTTTGGTGTTTTGTATTTTTCAATTTTTTTGTGGTTTTTTGATTTTTTTTTTACTTTTTTTTGATTTTTCTGATTGTATTTAGTAGACCAAAATCTACAAATCTCCTCCTTAGTCAAATCTATTGATTAAAGAAGCCTCAAGGAATGAAAACGATCACGTGAAGTGAACGCCTTAGATGACTTTAGAACGTTGGTGGAACACCAAAACGTTCAAGAGGGTTTAATCAATGTAACCAAGAAAGTATATATGATACTTAATAATGCTTTGGGCGACAAAACCCTCGATTAGCTCTCAAAATCAAATAATCACAAGCAAGCGGGGAAACGAGGCGGCGGGAAGCACTTAAGAGCCTTTTTCCTTATGCTATATGTTATAATACCCGCCTTATACCCACCTTATAGTTTGTATTTTTCAAAATCGAGCTTCGCGAAAGTATTTATCTATTTTTTCCTTTTCTTTGTTGTTTGAGATTAATAAGTGTGAAAACACTTATCCTTTTACCACTTATTTCCAATAATAACAAGACCAAAACGTGTAATTTATGTCGTAAAAGTCGGAATTATGCGTGATTTATGTTTTTATTGTGTTTTAGGACCAAAAGATGAAAAAGGAAGAAAACACGGGCTTTCACGGGCTTTTATCGAAGAAAACGAGAAAAGACGAATTCAAAAGATCAAGAGTGCAAAAAGAACGGAAGTCCAAGGCTTATTCTAAAGATTTATCGAAGAAAAAGTCTAAAGACGGAAGTTTGATGAAGTCGAAGAACTCAAGTCTAATTACAGAAGAAAATTATAAGACGAGTTCAAATCCCAAGACGACGTCGAGAAAGACAAAGAATTTAAATCAAGTCGTGCCGAGAAGAAAGAAAGAGGAGGCAACACATGCACATCCCCATTTTCCTATAAATACCCTCCTAAACACATTAAGAAGAGGGGTTAGTTAGTTTAATTTTCTTTGTTTTAGTTTTCATTTTAGAGAGAGAAAGTGTTTAACTTTCTCTCACTAAAGCTTTATCTTTTCTTTAAAGTTAAGCTTTATTTAATCTTTGTATTTGAATTTCATTAATCAAAAGTTCATGTTTAAGCTTTTAATCTTCAATATTTTTCTTCCTTTCTTGATTTCACTTTTATTTTAATCCGAATTTTAAAACTTCGTATGTGATTTTTATGTTTTGTTGATTAAAAAGTTAATCTTTTGATTCCTTATTAAGCTTTTATACGGTATAAGCTATAAGCTGGTTGTGCTTATTGGCTTATTTCATATATTTAGCTTTACATTCGTAGCTTATTGAGTCTCCTTATTATTGGCCTTGTTAAGTTTTTGATAGGTGCTTATTGGAACTGCTTATTGAGTTTGTTGGCTTATTTTGTTGGGAATAAAATGTAGCCAGTCCACTTGAGCGCTGACAAGAGGAAAACAAGCGTTGATAGGAAGAAAACAAATGCTGACAGATCAAGCGTTGACAAGAAGAAGTCAAGCGTTGATAGGTTAAAGACAAGCACTGATAGGAAGATGTAGTCTACACGTATTATGTTTCTAGTTTGTTTCTAGTAAAGATAAGTTCAACATTGTATTTTCTATAATTATCTTTACCTAGAATAGTTGATACGTAGACTCTTGTACAAGGCTTCTTATCTCTATAAAAGAAGACCTTTAGGTTATGTTTCTAATAAGTTTTCATACGTTAAACACTTTCATTGTAAGCAAGTTTATTATTATCAATCAAGTGAAAGTTTGTTTACATCTTTGTGTGTTCTTGTTTAAGTGTTAATTCCGGATAACACTTAGATTACTTTATACATAAACAAAGTTTCTCTACGTGTATAACTTGATCTAATCTCGTATACACAAAGCTAAATTGATCTAAGTTTGGGATCAACAAGTGGTATCATAGCTTGTTGAGAAACTTTCAATCTTAAAGAACACAAGAACCCTAAAATCACCAAAACCCTAATTTTCCCAAACCCCTAAAACATCATGTAAAATCCAGAAGTAACCTCCTCCTCCTCCTTACCAACATCAATATTCCCATGCTTGATGCAAACAACTTTGAGCTGTGGAAGTTCAACTTTGAGCCATATTTGGGAATCTATGACTACACTCTCTGGGAGATTATTGAATATGGAAACACATTCAATAAAGCTGAAAAGATTGATAATGCCATTGCTACAAGAACTGCTGTTGCTAGATGTCCAGAAGCTGATAAGAAAGAAAAACCTGATGATGGTAGAGCTGTGTCTGCTGAAGACATAACAAAGAAAAGGGTTGATATGAAAACCCTAAACATTCTGAAACTCTCTTTGGGACAAGAGAATCAGCATGAATACAGAGGTTATGAATCTGCAAAAGACCTTTGGGCAGCACTTGAAGTTGCATATGGTGGTAATGATGATACTAAGGAAGAGAAGAAGAAGCAACTCATGCATGAGTATGCTGTTTTTAAGGCTCAATCTAATGAGAAGCTTAGCAGTGTGAGAAGCAGACTGCTTGACATTACAAGCAAGCTGTCCTTCATGGGAACACAAGTTGGTGATGTTGACATTATTGCCACTTTTATAAAAAGCCTTCGTGATGCGTGGAAGATAGAGGCAAGATCTATACTTGCCAACAACACTCACAAAAGTTCTACTTTTGATGATATATACAACAAACTGAGGCTGTTGGAGAATGAAACTCTTTTGGAGCATGGAAGTAAGTCTACCAATAGTAACATGGCCTTCTTCTCACATAGTGAAAGTCAATTTTATCAGAAGGACTCATACATGCACCCAGTTACTGGATCATCATGTGTCAACGCTGGATCATGTCCTGTCAACGCCTCACATTCAGACGCTGACACATACAAAATTGACTCACCAACAGTTAAACCTGCTGGTTTGGATCTGGATACTGTGTGTGCTTACATTGCTTCTTTGCCCAATGGTTCAGTGATTACATATGAGGACCTTGAGCAGATAAGTGATGAGCACATGGAAGAGATGGATATTAAGTGGAACATGGCTCTTGCTAGTATAAGAGCAAACAGGTGGAATAGAAGGTTTAAGAAGAAGATGACCTTTAATGCAAAGGACACTGCTGGATTTGATAAATCCAAGGTTGAGTGCTACAATTGTCATCGTATGCGGCACTTCATGAGGGAATGCAGATCTCCAAGAAGATCTGATGCTGGCAAACCCTCAAGCCATGTTGTTAAGGCTCAGGATCCTAAGGCCATGGTGGCAGTGCAAGAAATTGATGGTATTGGATGGGACTGGAGCTATTTGGCTAAAGATGGGGAAGAGGATAAAGCTTTGGTTGCTGAGATAGTAGAAGAAGAGCATGTTCAATATGCTCTCATGGCATACTCCTCTCTTCATCAGATAATGAGGTATACGATGATGCTTTTTGTAGTAAGGGTTGTCGTTTAAATACTGAAAAACTTAACAAAGAGGTTTTAAGATTGTTAAGTGATGTGAGTACTGAGAGGTGCAAATTTTCTAACTATCAAATTGCTCTCACTCAAACTTAGAAGACAGTTTCTAAGTATAAGAAAATGGAATTTGACTTAAAAGATAAAATAAATATCTTAAAACATGAGTTAAATGCTAGTAATGATATTAGAAACATCATGGAAAGGGTCAATGGTGAATTACATGCTAAGTTAGATGAGGCTATTAAGAATAAGGATAATGTTGACCTTAAAATTCAGAGATTTGATAAGACCTCACAAACCCTAGGAGAATGTGTTAATAAACAGAGGGATCCTAAGGACATGACTGGGATTGGGATGAAAGACTATACTGTTGTTCCACAACCAGCTGGGGACTTCTATGTTGTCCAAAGAAAGGACCTATCTTGGACTGGTTTACCAGAACTCCAAGAGGAGAATTTATTCCTCCACCAAGAGTCATTACCCCAGTTGAAGAGTATAGACAAAAGTTGACTGACTTGAATGAATGGAAGAAAGCCAACTCTACCTTGTTTGTTAAGGGTGGCTAGTTGTGTGAAAGTCCAAATGAGTCTACCCCTATTAAGGTAACAAACCCAATCACTGGCAAGAAAGTTGACCTTGGCTCAAACACTGTTAAGAAACCTAGCATTATGTATGCAGAAATGTATAGGAATACTAGGTCACCAAAAAGCCAAGTTAGTAATGATGGAACATGTTTCTTTTCTTCTAGACCTAGAGTAGTGTCTAGAAAAGCCTGTTACACTTGTGGTAGCTTTTCACATTTAGCATATAAGTGTGTCAACGCTTCCAAGGTCAACGCTGTTAAAAAGTCAAACGTTGTCAGACCCAAAACCTCTGTAGAGCAAAGTCCACAAGTTGTTAGACCAACCCCATTCTTCACTAGAGGGTCTAACACTCATGGACAAAGACCATTTTAGAAGACCAATACTTGGTCTAATAGGCAATGGGTTTCTGTAGCAAACCCAAGGTTCAACGCTGACAAGGGTAATCTCAGCGTTGACAAGACCAAATCCAACGCTGACAGAAACGTTGCCAGACCTAAATATTTGCAACCACAGGGTAAGGGGTCTAAAGCTTCTTCTAGCTTGACATGGAGACCTAAGCAAGATCAAAACCCTAATTCTAATGGGCTTTCTATGACCTGCAACAGATTTAATTATATTTCAAAGGTCATTACAAAACCAATTGGGGTTAAGTGGGTATTTCATCCAAAAAGGGATGAACAAGGGGTTGTTATGAGAACTAAGTCTGTTCTTGTTGAACAACCAGATGAATCCAAGTCTGCTAAGGCTTGGGTTCCCAAAGAAAACTAATTTGTTTTCTTTATGTGCAGGGCATTCAAAAACAGGTCAATGATTATGGATATTGGGACAGTGGATGCTCCAGGCACATGATAGGGAAGGAATATTATTTAACTAACTTCACTCCCATTAAGGATGGTGATAAGGTTTACTTTGGAGGCGGATATGGAACTATCACAAGAAAAGGAACTCTTCTCACCAAGAACTTGCGTTTTGAAAACGTGTTTCTGGTAAAGGAACTTGATTACAATCTTTTTAGTGTATCACAAGTTTGTGATAACAAAAATAAAGTTCTGTTTACTGATACTGAATGCTTGGTGTTAAGCAAGGATTATAACATCCCAGATGAGAAATATATTGACTATAGAACACCTAGGCATAAAGACATTTATAATGTGAATCTTAATGGTATTAGGATGAATAATAATATGTCATGTTTTTATGCTAAAGCTTCAGTTGATGAGAGTAATCTATGGCACAAGAGACTAGGGCACATAAACTTTAAGAATATAAACAGGCTTGTGAGACTTGGCTTGGTTGATGGTTTGCCTGAAAAGGCTTTCTACAATGACCACTCTTGTGTTGCATGCCTTAAAGGCAAGCAGCACAAGGTCTCATTCAAGTCTAAACAGGTGCACTCTAGTTCTAGACCACTTCACTTGCTGCATATGGACCTGTTTGGTCCAACTAATATAGAGAGTTTGAATGGTAAATCATACTGCTTTGTCATCTCAGATGACTTTTCTAGGTTTACTTGGACTTTCTTTTTAGCTATGAAAAGTGACACTGCTGATACTTTAATTGACTTTATTACCAAGATAGAAAAGAAAACAGGTCATGAAGTTAAAATGCTTAGAAATGATAATGGTGGTGAGTTTAGAAATAAACTGTTGGATGATTTTTGTGCTAAGAAAGGGATTACTAGGCAGTTTAGTGTTGCTAGAACCCCACAGCAAAATGGGGTTGCTGAGAGAAAGAATAGAACCCTAATTGAAGTAGCCAGGACTATGTTGGCTGATGCTCACTTTCCCATAGCTTTTTGGGTTGAGGCTGTGAATACAACTTGTTTTGTTCAGAATAGAGCATTGGTCAACAAGATATAGAACAAAACACCTTATGAGTTACTTTGGGGAAGGAAACCTAATATTGGTTTTCTTAAACCTTTTGGTTGTCATGTAGTTGTACTTGATACTAGTCATGCCTTACGTAAATTTAGTGCAAAAGGTGATGAAGGCTATTTCATGGGTTATTCAGTGCAGAGCAAGGGATATAGGGTTTACCTTAAGAAGGAAAAACGTATACTTGAGAGAATACATGTTAAGTTTTCACAGAGTAAACCTAGTGATCCTAAAAGTGGTCCAAATTGGTTGTTTGACTTGGAACCTCTATCTAGGACTTTGAATTATATGCCTGTCACTAATCCAGACATTGTGAAGGTAACTTCAAATGTTGTGGAAGAACCAGTTGTTGATGTTTTAGGTACACAGGTTAATGAAGAGGTTGGATCACAAGAAGACAAGTCATCTCCCATACAAGAGTATGTCACTATCCCCATATGGACAGATGCTTTTGCTGCTGCTGTTACTGCTGGAAAGGAAAATGGTGGTCCCCAAGTACCACCAGTTAACAACATGCATGGTCCTTCAGGCGCTGACAAAGGCAAATCTGGCGCTGACAGGACAAATTTAGGCGTTGATGGCTCAAACGTTGACAACAACATTTCAGGCGTTGATAACCCAAACGCTGACAATCTTGGTTCAGGCGTTGACAACACTTTTGAGCATATCTTCTCTTCCAATTTTGAACAAGGTGAACCTTCAAATTTACATGAAGAGGTTCATACAACTATTGATGGAAGAGCGTCTGAAGAATATATTGGCAACGTGGATGATGAGATTGAAGAAAACAGACTTTTTGAGGGAGGAGTTCTCACTTCTACAATGAAGAATCATCCCCCTTCACAAATTATTAGGGATGTCATGACTCCTGTTCAGACTAGAAGATCTCATCAGAATCTTGGTGGATTAATTGCCAATATACACAAGAAGGTTGATACCCCTCTTGTTCAAGCATGTTTGTTTGCCTGTTTTCTGTCACAACAGGAAACCAAGAAATCATTGATACTCTCAAAGAACCAAGTTGGGTAGAAGCAATGCAGGATGAGCTTCACCAATTTGCTATTTAGGATGTTTGGGAGCTGGTTGATTGTCCAAGGTATGTCAGACCTATTGGGACAAGATGGGTTCTTAGAAACAAGAGAGATGAAAGAGGCATTGTGTTCAGAAACAAGGCACGTTTAGTGGCTTAGGGATATACACAAGAGGAAGGGATAGATTATGAGGAGGTCTTTGCACCAGTTACAAGGATTGAAGTTATTAGGATCATTCTAGCCTATGCTTCCTGCATGGGCTTCACTTTTTATCAAATGGATGTGAAGAGTGCCTTCCTCTATGGAAAAATTGTTGAGGAGGTATATGTTATGCAGCCTCCTGGTTTTGAAGATCTAGAGAATCCAGACAAGGTGTATAGAGTCAAGAAGGCTATGTATGGACTTCATCAAGCCCCAAGAGCATGGTATGGCACATTATCTACTTATTTGGTGGACAATGCATTCAAAAGGGGAACCATAGACCAGACATTATATACAAAGAAGGCTGGTAAGGATGTATTACTTGTTCAGGTTTATGTTGATGATATCATCTTTGGATCCACCAATCCAAAGATGAGTGAAGACTTTTCCAAGCTTATGACAGACAAATTCAAGATGAGTGCAATGGGGGAGATGAACTTCTTTCTAGGGTTACAAGTTCAGTAGAAAGAAGATGGTATCTTCATCTCTCAGGATAAGTATGTAGCAGAGATCTTGAAGAAGTTTGGCTTTTCTCCACATGAAAAGAGGGCCACTACTCCTATGGATAGAAACACCCTTGGGGAAAAGTTGGAGATGGGAAAGATGTGGATGTCAGGCACTATAGATCAATGATTGGTTCATTGATGTATCTCACAACTTCCAGACCTGACATCATGTTTGCTGTGTGTGCTTGTGCACGCCATCAAGTGACTCCCAAAGAATGTCACCTTTATGCTGTCAAGAGAATCTTTAGGTACCTAAGATGTTATCCAGATCTTGGCTTGTGGTACCCAAAAGATTCACCATTGGAGCTTATTGCATATTCAGACAGTGACTATGGAGGTGATAAGTTTGATAGAAAATCCAAAACTGGTAGATGTCAGTTTCTAGGGAGTAGGTTGATATCTTGGCAATGCAAGAAACAAACAGTGGTGGCCAATTCTACAACTGAAGAAGAGTATGTTGCTGCAGCTGCTTGTTGTGGACAAGTCTTATGGATTCAGAACCAGCTGTTGGATTATGGGTATAATTTTATGCATACCAAGATATTTGTTGACAATAACAACACTTTATGCTTTATTAAGAATCCTGTACATCATTCTAAAACAAAACACATAGAAATTAGACATCCTTTTATAAGAGATTGTTTTGAAAAGGGTTTAATACAACCAGATAGGGTTGACACAGAAGAATATGTGTATGATTTATTAACTAAACCTTTTGATGTTTGAAGGTTTCAATACTTGGTAACAAGTATTGGAATGATCAATCTCACATAATATGTGTTTTGGGATCTTTTTGTAAAAGTATGTACAGGATAATGCATTGTTATTGGTCTTTTTGAGGATTTAGATTTTCCACTATATTTTTCTAACACTGACAAAGGTTACCTTAACGCTGATAAGTGTTATTGTGACGTTGTCAGCAATATATTTGTCTAACGCTGACAAAGGTTTCCTTAACACTGACAAGTGTTATCGGGACGTTGTCAGCAACAATGTTAGTTTTGTGGTTTTTAATCTAAATGTGCAGGTGGTGTTAGCATTATACCATTGGATACAGAGTTGCTTGTGGATCCTTGGAGAATCATTTGAGCATGTTTTTATTTATGGATGATGGTTGGAATATTTATATTCCTATCTTGACATAAATTTTTATGTTCATGCATATTTTTGGGCAACATATGTATCACAGTTTAAGGGGAGGTTTTAGGAACCTTTAGGTCTTTTGGGTATACTTATGATACTCTTTATCACAATTCTAGATTGTGTCCACAGGTGAGTATGAGATAGTTTTACTAAATCATGAGGTACTGTAGCATGCAAAGTTGATATACTATGCATGCTGCCAGGAAATTTTTGGCCTAGAATTGGTTGTGGTCTGTTGGGAGACTTGGGAATGGTTTTATCATGGGTTTTACCTGGGAGTAACAAGGAATTTTATGAGATAACTTAGTTGTTAAGAGTTTTGGTTAGCAAGGGAGACTAGAGGACTGTTATGTCTATCTTGCATAAGCAAGTGTGCATCAACTTATAGGTTATTTTCACTAGGATAAATTACTTTGTTAAGGTCCTTTTTCATTTTTAATATTTTTATTTTTGGACGCTGACAAGTATTTTTCCAAGCGTTGTTGTGACCAATTTAGACGCTGACATGGCTTTGGCAAACGTTGACAAGAATATAGCCGTTGGGCGTTGATGGGTTATATTTGACCGTTGATACCCATTGGGACCTACCCAGTTGTTACTTTTTGACAAATTTTTGGGCCGTAATTTTGGGAGCAGATAACTTTTAATTAATGCATGAGATAACTTATTTTCTTTTCAATATTTTCATCATGATATTTTGAAAATAGTTGCCTCATTTTTTACCAATGACATGCATATTTCTCTCCTATATATTTGGCTCCTATTTTTAAACAGGGTACCTATCATTCTTGTCTAACCATTTTCTCCTATAATTCATCTTTCTAAATCATTCACAAACAGCTTTCTACAATGGCACCAAAATTTAAACCAAGTGAATTGGTATTGGGATTTAGGAGTCAACAAAACATGGTAGCATATTTGGACGCTGATGATGCTTTGTTTCCCCAATACATCCAGATGGTGGCGTATTTGAATGCATCCCCTATTAGGTATGCTCTTTCTCATGCTCCTCTCATCTTTGTCACACATATTAAGCAGTTTTGAAACACTGTTAGTTCCTCAACAGTTAATAAAGTGACTACATTATCATCTATTATTCATGGGCGTACATGGGTGGTTACTGAAGCCTTGGTTTGCCAGGCTTTGCATCTTGATGATGCAGATGGTATAACCACCCTTCCTATTCATGAAATAGAACAAGGACTAAGGGCTTTGGGTTATCCTTTCCCTGATGAGGGAACTTTAAACAAATATCATAAACAGGAGTTTCCCCCAGCCTGGGCAAAAGTTTAATTATTCTAAAATGATTTTTGATGGATGTGTAAAAACAAAGGGAATAAGATGATATTAGCTTATCCCAGATTTTTACAAATGGTTTTTGATGTCCAAAATTACTACACAAGGGATCATGATGATTTTTATGAGATCCCTGTGCAAAAGAAAGCAATTTTTACAAAGATAAACTCACCCCCTCACCGTGACTTACCTCTCACCCCAGCTATGCTTGCTGTTATTGCAGCAGCAAAACCCCAACCAGACCCTCAACCACAACTTGACCCAATACCAGAACCTTTACCTTCACCTCACCACATGAAAATTGACCAAGAACCCTTTGACGCTGACACATTAAATGTTGGCGTTGACACAAGTAATCCAAACGTTGGCACCATTCCTTCACAGACCCAAACACCCCTTAACCTTCCCACATCCACCCAATCTACATCATCTTCTACCCCACCAGAATATAGGTTGCAAAAACGCCAAAGGACTACTAGAGTGTTCTCCTCTAGTGGTCCTAGCCATGTAGCAGAGAGAACCACCACCACAAGTGTGGTTGGTGCTATGGATGAGGCTGGGACTATTGGCTCTGGCTTAGATGCAGGCCAAGACAGTCCTAACATCTTTAAGACCTCATCCATGCCCCATGAATCTAACTTGGGAGGTCAAATACCCATTTTAGAGGAGGGCAGATTGGAATCAATGACATTAATGGAATTGACGGCTGTCTGCATTCGCTTGCAAAAGCAAAATGCAGACTTGGTACAAATTGTCAGTACACAAGGCTTTGAACTCAAGCAATTGAGGGAGAGGATTGTTATTTTGGAGAATTCTAGCACAAGGCGTGGGATGGAGGAATCTTCCAAAGGGGAGGATGAGCTGATTAATGTGAGTGATAAGGGCTCACATGATGGTGAATCTTTGGGTGTTGCTAAAGCCCTAACTAGTTTGAAGAAGCAACCAGGTTTTGTTAGATCTCTTGTAACTCTTACAAATTTAGACTTGTCTTTTAAAGATATGTTGGAGCAAATTACAAGAGGCGCTGAGACAGGTAATTTGGGCGTTGAAAAGCAAAGTTTGAACGCTGACATGAGCAAATTGGGCGCTGACACAGGCAAATTGAGCGTTGACAGATCTGCAGATGAAGTTGATGTATTCCAGTCATCATCTATCAACAAAGATGTATCTTCATAGGTATTACCATCATCCTTACCCATCATTGATCCACTAGATAAGGGTAAAGGAAAAATGGTAGAAGTAGAAGTTCCAAAGAATGCAACACAGGTTGAGTTTGATAGAAGGTTGGTTGCACAACTTGTGGAACAAGAAAGAAAGAAGGTTGGTGAATCACCATTTGTTGCCACTTCAGAGGAACAAGAAGGAAGTGATGAAGCAAGTTCAGACTCAAGTGTGATGATAATAGAACAACCAGAAAGACTTGATTATGGTGATGATTTGGCAAGAGAGAAGTTGAATGAGTTTAAATTGCAAGTAGATTTTGATATGCCAAAAGTTGTTCAGATGTACCATGCTTGGGAAGATAGGTCTATGGAGAATCCAGATTTGACTATTTCAGACAAAATATGGAGTTTGGAGATTCTTCTAAGAGTACAAAAGGACTACAAGGTAAATCTAAAACATAAATCTAGCAATATTCTCTCAATGCTAAAAAGGGATATAAGGGAGCTGTACTACATGCTACTTAGATGTCATGGAACAGGATGGACCTATAAGAAATTGTTGGCATTATCCTTTGAAGAGTTGGAGTTCAAGGCTTATCCCATTTGGGCAAGAGTGCAGGAAGAAAACACTCTAAGACTTCTTTCTAATGAAAGAAAAGAAGAACTTGCAGAAGAAATGGAACTTAATAAGGCAATGATTGTTCCCAGACCTTTGAAGAAGGGAGTTCCTCTTGAGTTTCCTAAAGATATGGATAGATTGAATCCAAGTGAAGTTGTTATAAGAAGGAGCATCAAGCTCTCACCATTGGAAGCTTCAGATATGGTACAAGTGTTACCTCTTGATTCCAGAAATCCTATTATAAGCTATGAAGAAGATGAATGTGGGTTTTGGAAGATTGGCAGGTATGGGAAAGAGGTACACCCTTTTACTACATTTATATCTCTCTTTGCAAGTTTTGATAGAGAAGACTTGGTAGACCTTTGGAGGTTGTTAGAAGCCAAGTATAAGACTGAAGCTCCTACTTTAGTCAATGGAATACAACTTTGGTCAACATTCAAGATAATATGTGGACCAAGAGATGAAGATCCTACTGTTTGGAAGGATCTTGGAGATGACCTCAGTGGTCTTCAATGGCGTTTGAATTCAGCTGCTGGTGTATATTATTTGAGTTCTACAAATTTTAGTGAGTATCTACATGTAGATGGTCAGTATTCCATGTCCAATGAAGTTTTGGGGAAGATGAAGACAACACAGCTGGAGATTGATTATTCAAGTGACGTGGCCAAAGATTTGATCAGACATATTTATTACCAATATGATAAGTGTTGTAAGATTCCTCCTAGTTCTTAATGTTTATTCAGAAACTTGATTACTAGAGTAGATATCAAGTTTAAGGGAGGATTGTTGGGAATAAAATGTAGCCAGTCCACTTGAGCGCTGACAAGAGGAAAACAAGCGTTGACAGGAAGAAAACAAACGCTGACAGATCAATCGTTGACAAGAAGAAGTCAAGCGTTGATAGGTTGAAGACAAGCACTGATAGAAAGATGTAGTCTACACGTATTATGTTTCTAGTTTGTTTCTAGTAACGATAAGTTCAACATTGTATTTTCTATAATTATCTTTACCTAGAATAGTTGATACGTAGACTCTTGTACAAGGCTTCTTATGTCTATAAAAGAAGACCTTTAGGTTATTTTTCTAATAAGTTTTCATACGTTAAACACTTTCATTGTAAGCAAGTTTATTATTATCAATCAAGTGAAAGTTTGTTTACTTCTTTGTGTGTTCTTGTTTAAGTGTTAATTCCGCATAGCACTTAGATTACTTTATACATAAACAAAGTTTCTCTACGTATATAACTTGATCTAATCTCGTATACAAAAAGCTAAATCGATCTAAGTTTGGGATCAACATATTTTTCATTTTTGGATTAAGTTGTGTTCCATCACAATATTGATGGTATTACACATTCTGATAGGTTGCTTGTTTGTATCGCAATAACCCAAGGGGGTTCTACTTTGCGATCACTTGAGTTTTCATTCCCTTATTCCAATCTGGGATTGCGATCGCTCATTATGATCGCATATTCCGACGGGTCTTAAGGTTATCTTAAGTCGAAACTCTGCCCAATCTTAGTTTGCCACTTTCCGATAGTTTTGTATTCTGACAGAAGTGCATTGCGACAGCTTGTATTCCGACAGAATTGATCTTTTGTATTCCGATCTGAAACATTCCGATACCTTGGACATTCCGATAGATAGTGTATTCCGATTGACCTACATTCCGATGGAATTTAGTTTAACATTCCGATGGTTTTATTTGCACTACATTCCGACAGTTTTAAGTTTGTTACATTCCGATGGCAACATTCCGATAGCTTTGTTTTAAATTTATTCCGATCTGAAAAGTTTTTAGTTTTTAGTTTTAACAAAGTTTTAAGTTTTAATCATTTACGTTTTACATTTTACTCAATGACATTTATTTGCTTTTAGTTTAAAAATAGATAATCAACCAACCAAAATTATTTTCCACCAAGAACGATTGAGTCGCACTAATTAACAGTAATCAATTCGAAAAGATTGGAACGAAAATATTTTATACTTGGTTGAAAAACCTTGTATTAAATGGCGCCGCTGCCGGCGCTTTTCGTTAAGATTAACGGTTTTTAGTGATAGACGCGTTGGATTTTGGGATCCGTTCACTTTTGAACGTTATTTTTCTTGCTTATAAATTTCCAAAAATCCATAAAAATTAAAAATTTTCAAAAATCGAAAAAATAGAAAAACATATAAAAACCAAAAATATTTCTTGTCTATCTTTATTTTCTTTTGTAGGTGTGCATGCATACTCGTGCTCATAAAAAGAAAGTAGCTCAAGCCGAAGTCATCACTCCACCTATTGTCACCATGGACAATCAACCAATGATCAAGCTTTTGCAATCGCAGGTAGAGGGCAACACCGATGCTATTGTCATACCTGAGATTGGAGCCAACAATTTTGAGCTCAAATCCGGCTTCATTCAAATGGTCTCTACTTAACCTTTCTTGGGGCGTTCACTTGATGATCCTCATGACCATATAAAAAGGTTTCTTCAACTCACCAATACGGTTAAGTACAATGGGGTTTCACAAGAAGTGATTCGCTTGCAACTTTTTCCTTTCTCCTTAGAGGGACAAGCCCGGAATTGGCTTGATAACGAACCGCCACAAAGTATTCTTACATGGACGGATTTAGAGACCAAATTTATCAATTAAATTTTCCCACCCTCACGTACTACTGCTTTGCGGAATGAAATCATTACCTTTGAACAAAAGTACGGTGAGACATTTAGTGAATCTTGGGACCGTTTTAAGGAACTTTTAAGAAAGTGTCCACAACATGGTTTCACAAAAGTACATCAAATTAATACTTTTTACAATGATTTAGGCATGAATGACCAAGATTCACTAAATAGTGTTGTTGATCCCAAACTTAGATCGATTTAGCTTTATGTATACGAGATTATATCAAGTAAAGATAGGAACAACAATGCATTTTCTATATTTATCTTTACCTAGAATAGCTGATACGTAGATTATTGTACAAGGCTTCTTAAGTCTATAAAAGAAGACCTTTAGGTTAATGTTTCATATAAGTTTTCATTCGTAAACTACTTTCATTGTAAGCAAGTTTGATATCATTAATCAAAGTGAAAGTTTGTTTATATCATTGTGTGTTCTTGTTTAAGTGTTAATTCCGCATAACACTTAGATTATCATAAGCATATACAAAGGTTTCTCTAAGTGTATTACTTGATCTAATCTCGTATACATAAAGCTAAATCGATCTAAGTTTGGGATCAACAAGTGGTATCAGAGCTCGTTGAGGAACTTTTGATCTTAAAGAACACAAGAACCCTAAAAATCACCAAAACCCTAATTTTCTCAAAAACCCTAACAACATCATGTCTGAAGCAATAACCTCCTCCTCCTCACCTTTACCAAACATCAAGATTCCCATGCTTGATGCAACCAACTTTGAATTGTGGAAATTCAATTTTGAACAATATCTAGGGATCTATGACCACACACTCTGGGAGATCATTGAATATGGAAACACATTCGATAAAGCCCAAAAGATTGTTGATGCTATTACTCAAAGATCAGCTGTTGCTGGATGTTCTGAAGAGGATAAGAAAGAAAAACCTGAAGATGGTAGAGCTGTGGCTGCTGAAGACATAGCAAAGAAAAGGGTTGACATGAAAACCCTAAATATTCTGAAACTCTCGTTGGGCAAGAGAACCAGCATAAATATAGAGGTTATGATTCTGCTAAGCAGCTTTGGGCAGCTCTTGAAGTTGCATATGGTGGTAATGCAGATACTAGGGAAGAAAAGAAGAAATAGCTCATGCATGATTATGCTGTTTTCAAAGCACAACCTAATGAGAAGCTGAGCAGTGTGAGAAGTAGATTGCTTGACATTACAAGCAAATTTTCCTTCATGGGGACACAAGTTGGTGATGTTAACATCAATGCTACCTTTCTTAAAAGTCTGGGTGAGGCGTGGAAGATTGAGGCAAGATCCATTCTTGCCAATAATACCTACAAAAGTTCCACATTTGATGACATCTACAACAAACTAAGGCTGTTGGAAGATGAAACTCTTTTAGAGCATGAAAGCAAGTCTACCACCAGTAACATGGCCTTCTTCTATCATAGTGAAGGTCAATTCAATCAGAAGGACTCTTACATGCATCCAGTTACTGGATCATCATGTGTCAGCGCTGGAACAAGTCCTGTCAACGTCTCCTATTCAAACGCTAACACATTCAAAAGTGACTCCCCAAGAGTTAAACCTGCTGGTTTAGATTTGGATACTGTATGTGCTTATATTGCTTCTTTGTCCAATGGTTCAGTGATTACATATGAGGACCTTGAGCAGATAAGTGATGAGCACTTGGAAGAGATGGACATTAAGTGGACATGGCTCTTGCTAGTATAAGAGGAAACAGGTGGAACAGAAGGTTTAAGAAGAAGATGACCTTCAATGCAAAAGACACAGCTGGATTTGATAAATCCAAAGTTGAATGCTACAACTGTCATCGTATGGGTCACTTCATGAGGGAATGCAGATCTCCCAGAAGATCTGATGCTGGTAAACCCTCAAGTCAAGTTGTTAAAGCTCAGGATTCCAAAGCCATGGTTGTAGTTCAAGGAATTGATGGTATGGGATGGGATTGGAGCTATCTGGCTAAGAATGTTAAAGAGGATAAAGCTTTGGTTGCTGAGGTTGAAGAAGAAGAGCATGTTGAATATGCTCTCATGGCACACTCCTCCTCTTCATCTGATAATGAGGTATACAATGATGCTTTTTGTAGTAAAGGTTGTAGGTTAAACACTGAGAAGCTTAACAAAGAGGTGTTAAGATTATTAAGTGATGTGAGTACTGAAAAGTGCAAACTGTCTAATTTCCAACTAGCTCTTACTCAAACTGAGAAAACAGTTTCTGAATACAAGAAAATGGAATTTGACTTAAAAGATAAAATAAATATTTTAAAACATGAGTTAAATGCTAGTATGGATATTAGAAACATCATGGAAAGGGTTAATGGTGAGTTACAGGCTAAATTAGATGAGGCCATTAAGAATAAAGACAATGTTGGCCTTAAAATTCAAAGATTTGATAGAGCCACTCAAACCCTAGGAGACTGTGTGGGTAAACAAAGGGATCCTAAGGACATGACTGGGATTGGGATGAATAATTACTCTTTGGTTCCACCACCAGCTGGTGACTTCTATGGTGTCCAACAAAAGGACCTATCTTGGACTGGTTTGCCAAAATTCCAAGAGGAGGAATTCATTCCTCCACCACGAGTTGTCACTCCAGTTGAAGAGTACCAACAAAAGTTGACTGACCTGAATGAATGGAAGAAAGCTAACCCTACTTTGTTTGTTAAGGGTGGCTTAATATGTGAAAGTCCAAATGAGTCAACACCCATTAAGGTTACTAACCTAATCACTGGTAAAGCTGTTGACCTAGGCTCAAACACTGATAGGAAACCTAGCATTAAATATGCAGAGATGTATAGGAATACTAGGTCACCCAAGAGCCAAGTCCGCAATAATGGAATAGGTTTCTTCTCTTCCAGACCTAAAGTTGTGTCTAGAAAAGCTTGTTACACTTGTGGTAGCTTTTCACACTTGGCATACAAGTGTGTCAACGCTCCCAAAGCCAGCGCTGACAGGAACAATTCCAGCGCTGATAGGAACAAAGTCAACGTTGTTAGGAAGTCAAACGTTGTCAGACCCAAACCTTGTGTGCAGCAAAGTCTACAAGTTGTTAGACCGGCCCCATTCTTCACTAGAGGGTCTAACACTCATGGACAAAGACCATTTCAAAAGACAAACACCTGGTCGAATAGGCAATGGGTTTCTGTAGCAAACCCTAGATTCAACGCTGATAAGGGTAATTTCAGCGTTGACAAGACCAATTCCAACGCTGACAGAAACGCGACCAGACCTAAATATTTGCAACTACAGGGTAAAGGGTCTAAAGCTTCTTCAAGCTTAACATGGAGACCCAAGAAAGATCAAAACCCTAATGATAATGGGATTTCAATGACCTGCAACAGATTTAATTACATTTCAAAGGTCATTACAAAACCTATTGGGGTTAACTGGGTATTTCATCTTAAAAAGGATGAAAATGGGGTTGTTGTGAGAACTAAGTCTGTTCTTATTGGACAACCAGATGAATCCAAGTCTTTTAAGACTTGGGTTCCCAAAGAATACTAATCTGTTTTCTTTATGTGCAGGGCATTCAAAAACAGGTCAATGATTATGGATATTGGGATAGTGGATGCTCAAGGCACATGACAGGGAAGGAAGACTATTTGACGAACTTCACTCCCATTAAAGATGGTGATAAGGTTTACTTTGGAGGCGGATATGGTACTATCACAGGCAAAGGAACCCTTCTCACCAAGAACTTGCGTTTTGAAAACGTATTTTTGGTAAAAGAACTTGATTACAACCTTTTTAGTGTATCACAAGTTTGTGATAACAAAAATAAAGTTCTGTTTACTGATACTTGGTGTTTGGTGTTAAGCAAGGATTATAAGATCCCTGATGAGAAATATATTGAATATAGAACACCTAGACATAAAGACATATACAATGTGAATCTGAATGGGATTAGAATGAATAACAATATGTCTTGTTTTTATGCTAAAGCCTCAGTAGATGAGAGTAATTTGTGGCACAGGAGACTAGGGCACATAAATTTTAAAAATATAAATAGGCTTGTGAGACTTGGCTTGGTTGATGGTTTGCTTGAGAAGGCCTTCCACAATGACCACTCTTGTGTTACATGACTTAAAGGGAAGCAGCACAAGGTCTCATTCAAGTCCAAACAGGTGTATACTAGTTCTAGACCTCTTCATATGCTACACATGGACCTCTTTGGTCCAACAAATATAGAAAGTTTGAATGGTAAGTCATATTGCTTTGTCATCACAAATGACTTCTCTAGGTTTACTTGGACATTCTTTCTAGCTATGAAGAGTGACATAACTGATATTCTAATTGATTTTATCACTCAGATTGAGAAGAGGTCTGGCAATGAAGTTAAAATGCTTAGGAGTGATAATGGTGGTGAATTTAGGAATAAGAAGCTAGATGATTTATGTGCCAGGAAAGGAATTACTAGGAAATTTAGTATTGCTAGAACCCCACAACAAAATGGGGTTGCTGAGAGGAAAAATAGAACCCTAATTGAAGCAGCCAGAACAATGTTGGCTGATGCTCATTTTCCTATAGCCTTTTGAACTGAGGCTGTCAATACAGCTTGTTATGTTTAAAATAGAGCATTGGTTAACAAAAATCAGAATAAAACACCTTATGAGTTACTCTGGGGAAGAAAACCTAATATTGGTTTTCTTAGACCTTTTGGGTGTCATGTAGTAGTTTTAGATACTAGTGATGCCTTAGGGAAATTTAGTGCAAAAGGTGATGAGGGCTACTTCATGAGGTATTCAATGCAGAGCAAGGGATATAGGGTTTATCTTAAAGAGAAAAAACGGATACTTGAAAGAGTACATGTTAGGTTTTTAGAGAATAAACCTAGTGATCCTGAAACTGGTCCAAATTCTTTGTTTGACTTGGAACCTTTATCTATAACTTTAAATTATATGCCTGTCACTAATCCAGACATTGTGAAGGTCACTTCAAATGTTGTGGAGGAACAAGTTGTTGATGTTTCAGGTACTCATGTTCATGAAAAGGTTGGATCACAAGCCGAAAAGACATCTCCTATACAAGAATATGTTACAATTCCCATTTGGACAGATGCTTTTGCTGCTGCTGCTGCTGGTAAAGATAATGGTGGTCTCCAAGTACCACCAGATACAAACATGCATGGTCCTTCAGGCACTGACAAAGGTAAATCTAGCGCTGACAAGACCAATTCAGACGTTGATGGTTCAGACGTTGACAACAACAGTTCAAGCGTTGTTAGCCCAAGCGCTGACAAACAAGGTTCAGGCGTTGACAACACTTCTGCACATCTTTTCTCTTCCATTTTTGAACAAGGTGAACCTTCTAATATATATGAAGAGGTTCATCCTCATGTTGATGTAAGAGATTCTGATGAAGAAGATATTGGCAACATCGAGAATGAGGTTGAGGACACCAGACTTTTTGAAGGAGGAGTTCTCACTTCCACAATGAAGAATCACCCCACTTCTCAAATCATTGGTGATATTATGACTCCAGTTCAGACTATAAGATCTCATCAAGGTCTTGGTGGGTTTATTGCCAATATACACAAGAAGGTTGATACCACTCTTGTGCAAGCATGTTTGTTTGCTTGTTTTCTGTCACAACAGGAACCCAGAAAATATTTGATGCTCTCAAAGAACCAAGTTGGGTGGAAGCAATGCAGGATGAGCTTCACCAATTTGCAATTCAGGATGTTTGGGAGCTGGTTGATTGTCCCAGATATGTCAGACCTATAGGGACAAGATGGGTTCTAAGGAACAAGAGAGATGAAAGAGGCATTGTGGTCAGAAACAAGGCAAAGTTAGTGGCTCAGGGATATACACAAGAGGATGGGATAGACTATGAGGAAGTCTTTGCACCAGTTGCAAGGATTGAAGCTATCAGGATCTTTTTAGCCTATGCATCATGCATGGGATTTACTGTCTATCAAATGGATGTCAAGAGTGCCTTCCTCTATGGAACTATTGTTGAGGAGGTATATGTGATGCAGCCTCCAGGTTTTGAGGATCCAGAGAATCCAGACAAGGTGTATAGAGTCAAAAAGGCTATGTATGGCCTTCATCAAGCCCCTAGAGCATGGTATGGTACTTTGTCTACCTATTTGGTGGACAATGGATTCAAGAGGGGCACCATAGATCAGACACTGTTTACAAAGAAGAAAGGCAAGGATGTGTTGCTTGTCCAGGTCTATGTTGATGATATCATTTTTGGGTCTACTGATCCAAAGATGAGTGAGGATTTCTCCAAGCTTATGACAGACAAATTCAAGATGAGTGCTATGGGTGAGATGAACTTCTTTCTTGGTTTACAAGTTCAGCAGAAAGAAGATGGTATCTTCATCTCCCAGGATAAATATGTGGCTGAGATCTTGAAGAAGTTTGGTTTTTCTCCACGTGAAAAGAGGGCTACTACTCCTATGGATAGAGAACACCCTTGGGGAAAGATTGGAGATGGGAAAGATTTTGATGTCAGGCACTATAGATCAATGATTGGATCCTTGATGTATCTTACTGCCTCCAGACCTGACATCATGTTTGCTGTGTGTGCTTGTGCACGCCATCAAGTGACTCCCAAAGAATGTCACCTTTATGATGTGAAGAGGATCTTTAGGTACCTAAGATGCTATCCTGGTCTTGGTTTGTGGTACCCAAAGGATTCACCATTGGAGCTGATTGCATATTCAGATAGTGATTATGGAGGTGATAAATTTGATAGGAAATCCACAACTGGTGGATGTCAGTTTCTTCGGAGCAGGTTGATATCTTGGCAATGCAAGAAACAAACAGTGGTGGCTAATTCTACAACTGAAGCTAAGTATGTGGCTGCAGCTGCTTGTTGTGGACAAGTTTTGTGGATTCAGAACCAGCTGTTGGACTATGGGTATAATTATATGCATACCAAGATATTTGTTGACAATAACAACACTTTATGAATCATTAAGAATCCTGTACATCATTCTAAAACTAAACACATAGAAATTAGACACCATTTTATAAGAGATTGCTTTGAAAAAGGTTTAATACAACCAGATAGGGTTGACACTGAGGAAAATGTGTCAGATTTACTAACTAAACCTTTTGATGCTGGGAGGTTTCAATACTTGGTAACAAGTATTGGAATGATCAGTCTCACATAATATGTGTTTTGGAGTCTTTTTGTAAAAGTATGTACATGATGATGCATTTTTATTGGTCTTATTGATGATTTAGATTTTCCACTATATTTTTCTAACACTGACAAAGGTTGTTTGAACGCTGATAAGTGTTTTTGTAACGTTGTCAGCAATATAATTGTCTAACGCTGACAAAGCTTCCCTCAACGCTGTCATGTGTTGTCGGGGCGTTGTCAGCAACAATGTTAGTTTTGTGGTTTTCAATCTAAATGTACAGATGGTGTTAGTAGTATACCATTGGATACAGCGTTGCTTATGGATCAATGGAGAAGAATTTGGACAAGTTTTAATTTATGGATGATGGTTGGAATTTTTAATTCCTATCTTGACATAAATTTTTATGTTCATGCATATTTTTGGCAACTTATGTATCATAGTTTAAGGGGAGGTTTTAGGAATCTTTAGGATGTTTGGGTATCCATATGATACTCTTATCACAATTCTAGATTGTGTCCACAGGTGAGTATGAGTTAGTTTTACTAAATCATGAGGCACTGTAGCATGCAAAGTTGATATACTATGCATGCTGCTAAGACATTTTTGGCCTAGAATTGGTTGTGGTCTGTTGGGAGACTTGGGAATAATTTTGTTATGGGATTTACCTGGGAGTAACAAGGGATTTTATAAGGTAACTTGGTTGTTAAGAGTTTTGGTTAGAAAGGGACACTAGAGGACGGTTATGTCTATCTTGCTTAAGCAAGTGTGCATAACTGGACAGTTCTTGCCGCCCTATAATAATTATCAGCTTTTTGGTTATCTTCTCTAGGATAAATTACTTTGTTAAGGTCATTTTTTATTTTTAAACATTTTTATTTTTGGACGCTGACAAGTATTTTTCCAAGCATTGTTGTGACCAATTTAGACGCTGACATGGCTATAGGCAAACGTTGACAAGATTATAGCTGTTGGGCGTTGATAGGTTATTTTTGACCGTTGACACTCAATGGGACCTACCCAGTTGTTACTTTTTGACATTTTTCTAGGCCGTAATTTTGGGAGTTGTTACTTTTCATTTAATGCATGAGATAAACTTATAATTTTTCAATATTTTCATGATTACATTTTGAAAATTCTTGCCTATTTTTGGGCCAATCACATGCATTTTCTTCTACTATAAATATGGCTCCTATTTTTAAACAGGGTATTTATACTTCTTGTCTAATTCAATTTTCTCTTATCAACTTCATCTTCATCAATCAATTTTAACAGCTTTCAACAATGGAACCAAAGTTTAAACCATCAGAATTGGAATTGGGGTTCAGAACTCAACACAACATGATCGCTTATCTTGAAGCTGATGATACTCTGTTTCCCCAATACACACAAATGGTGGCGTATTTGAACGCATCCCCCTTAAGGTATGCTCTTTCTCATGCAACACTCATTCCAGTCACACATATTAAACAGTTTTGGAACACT
Organism: Glebionis coronaria; assembly: GCA_025667525.1. NCBI lineage: Eukaryota > Viridiplantae > Streptophyta > Magnoliopsida > Asterales > Asteraceae > Glebionis > Glebionis coronaria. The sequence goes on from CM046876.1 coordinate 367,888,607, forward strand.
GTATGTTCCTCAACAGTTAATAGAGTGACTACATTGACTTCTATTGTTCATGGGAGATCTTGGGTGGTTACTGAGGCTTTGGTACGCCAAGCCTTGCATCTTGATGATGCTGATGGTATAGCCACCCTTCCCATTAATGAAATAAAACAAGGTCTAAGTGCTTTGGGATATCCTTTTCCTGATGAAGGTACTCTAAACAAGTATCATAAACAGGAGTTTCCCCCACCCTGGAAGTACCTCATACATGTCCTCCTTCAATGTTTGAGTCCCAAATGCACTGCACACAATGAGATCAATAGATCTATTGCAAGTTCTATTGTGTGTATTGCAACTGGGCAAAAATTTAATTATTCTAAAATGATTTTTGAGGGCATGTGTAAAAATAAGGGGAACAAAATGACTTTAGCTTATCCCCGATTTTTGCAAATGGTTTTTGATGTTCAAGGATACTGCACAAGGGATCATAATGATTTTTATGAGATCCTTGTGCAAAAGAAAGCTATTTTTATGAAGATGAACTCACCACCCCATCATGACCTACCCTTAACTCAAGCTATGCTTGCTGTCACTACAGCAGCTCAACCCCAACCAGACCCCAACCTCAAAATGACCCAATACCTGAACCATTACCTTCACCTAAACATATGCAAAGATCAAATAAATCTGAGTGATAAGGGCAGCCATGATGGTCAATCTTTGGATGTTGCTGAGGCCCTTACAACATTGAAGAAACAAACAGGTTTTGATACGTCCTTAGTTTCTCCTACCAATTTGAACTTATCATTTACAGCCATGTTGGAGGAGATTGCAAAAGGCGCTAAGACAAGAAATTTGGGCGTTGACAAGGAGAATTTGGACGCTGATAGAAGAATTTTGGGCGATGACACAGCTAAATTGGGCGTTGACAGACCTGCACATGAGGGTGATGTATCCCAGTCATCATCCATCATCAAGGAGGTTTCTTCACAGGTATCACCATCTACCTTACCAACAATTGCTTCATCAGATAAGGGTAAGGGTATTATGGTAGAAGAGAGTGTTCCAAAGGATGCAGCTCAAGTTGAGTTTGATAGAAGATTGGCTGCACAAATCATGGAACAAGATATAAAAGAGGTGAAAGAGTTACCATTTGTTGTTACTTCAGAGGAAGGAAGTGATGGAGCTAGCTCAGACTCAAGTGTGATGATTATAGAACCAGAAAGACTTGAGTATGGAGAAGAGTTGGCCAAGGATAAATTGAGAGAATTGAAATTGCAGGTTGACTTTGATATGCCAGAGGTGGTTCAAATGTATAATGCTTGGGAAGAAAGATGTATGGAGAATCCACACTTGACCACTTCAGATCAGATATGGGGTTTGGAGATTCTCCTCAGAGTTCAGAAGGATTGCCATGTAATTTTGAAACACAAGGCAAGCAATATTCTCTCAGAGTTGAAAAGGGATAGAAGGGAGTTATATTGCATGTTGCTCAGATGTCATGGAGTAGGATGGACTTACCAGAAATTGAGGGCATTGACATTTGATGAGTTAGAATGCAAGGCTTATCCCATTTGGGTAAGAGTGCAGGAAGCAAACACTCTCAGACTTCTTTCTGATGAAAGAAAGGAAGAACTTGCAGATGAAATGGAGCTCAAGAAAGCTATGTTTGTTCCCAGACCAGTGAAAAAGGGAATTTCTCTTGAGTTTCCCAAAGATATGGATCCACTATATCCAAGTGAAGCTGTTATAAGAAAGAGCCTCAAGCTCTCACCTTTAGAAGCTTCAGATATGGTGCAAGTGTTACCATTAGATTCCAGAAACCCAATTGTTAGCTATGAAGAAGATGAATGTGGGTTTTGGAAAATTGGCAGGTATGGCAAAGAGGTACACACTTTTACCACTCTCATATCTTTGTTTGCAAGTTGTGATAGAGAAGACTTGGTAGACTATGGAGGTTGCTAGAGACCAAGTATGAGGCTGAAGCACCAACTTCAGCTAATGGAATAAAACTTTGGTCCACATTCAAGAGAATGTGTGGACCTAAAGATGAGGATCCTACTATTTGGAAGGATCTTGAAGATGACCTCAGTGGTCATCAATGGAGATTATATTAAGCTGCTGGTGTTTACCATTTAAGTTCTACAAATTTTGCTGAGTATCTACTTGTGGATGGTCAGTATTTCATATCCAAAGTTATTTTGGAGAAGATGAAGGACACTCAGTTGGAAATTGATTATTCAAGTGATGTGGCAAAAGACTTGATTAGATTTATTCATTACCAATATGAGAAGGTTTGTAAGATTCCTCCTAGTCCTTAATGCTTATTCAGAAACTTGATCATAAGAGTGGATATCAAGTTTAAGGAAGGATTGTTGGGAATAAATTAAGGCCAGATCACTTGAGCGCTGACAAGAGTAAAACAAGCGTTGACAAGAGCAAAACAAGCGCTGACAGCTCAAGCGTTGACAAGACAAAGTCAAGCGTTGATACAATGAAGACAAGCACTGATGGGAAGATATACTCTACGCGTTTATTGTATTCTAGATTACTTCTAGTAAAGATAGGAACAACAATGTATTTTCTATATTTATCTTTACCTAGAATAGCTGATACGTAGATTATTATACAAGGCTTCTTAAGTCTATAAAAGAAGACCTTTAGGTTAATGTTTCATATAAGTTTTCATTCGTAAACTACTTTCATTGTAAGCAAGTTTGATATCATTAATCAAAGTGAAAGTTTGTTTATATCATTGTGTGTTCTTGTTTAATTGTTAATTCCGCATAACACTTAGATTATCATAAGCATATACAAAGGTTTCTCTAAGTGTATTACTTGATCTAATCTCGTATACATAAAGCTAAATCGATCTAAGTTTGGGATCAACAAGTGCCTCGTGGGGGTAATATTTTGGTTAAGTCTTCTAATGCCGCTGGGATATTATTGAGAACAAGTCTAGAGTGTAAACCAAGAGTGTTCGGACTAATGTAGCTAGTGCTAGCACTAATGAGTGCGACAAGAGAATTGATAGGCTTACTTCACTTGTTGAATCACTTGCTCTCCAAACCTCTAATAACACCAAAGCTATCAATGCCCAAGTTAATGCTATGAGTCAAACATGTGAAATATGCGGGGGATCTCATTCATACACCGATTGTCCTTCGACTCATGACAATCCGGAAAATGTGTATGCCGCCAACGGTAACTTTTCTACAGGAGGCTATCAAGCACGTCCTCAAGGTGACCGCAATTTGCTCAGCTATCACTCAAACAACTTTCTTTCACCACCCGATTTTCACCCACAAAACCCAAACAACCTCAATCGCTACAATCAAAACCAATCTCGTGATCCAAATCAATATCAAACCCAAAGAACCCCATATCCGCCTCAAAGAAACCACCAAGTTTACCAAAAACCCGCTTATCAACCACCTGCCTACCATGCTCCTCCTCCCACCCAACCCACCGTATTTAATTACGAGGTTGAAACCAACATCAGGACTAATGATGCGATAGTGAAGAATCTTCAGCGGGAAATGGCCAACATGAAAGTTGATATGGTGAAACAAGGGAATGATCTTCGAGCCGATATGCGAAACTCTTTGGCAAGTCAAACGAATGACTTAAGGAACATGATGGCTAGTTTTTTCGCAAGTAATCAAGCCTCTGGTTCGGGTTCTCTTCCGAGTAACACCGTTGCTAATCCAAGAGGGGAGATGAAAGCAATCACCACTCAAAGTGGAAAAGGTTTAAAGGAACCCCGAGCTTCCTACACCTACACCGGTGATTATGACAACAGAAAACGAGTCTCCTTCTCCGGTACCTCCAACTTCTACTTCTCCAATTCCACCACCTTCTATTTCTACCCCTCCACCACCCAAGGATGTGAGTGAGAATTCCATTCCTAAGCCTTCATCTCAACCCAATATACCTTATCCTTCGAGGTTGAGGAAAGAGAAATTGAAGAACAAGGATGATATTCAGGTTTCTAACTTTCTCAAAATGTTTAAACAACTGAATTTCAACATCTCCTTTGCCGAGGCTCTCGCTCACATACCCAAATATGCTAAAATGTTTAAAGATCTTCTCAGTGATAAGGAGAAACTCCTTGATATCTCTCAGACCTAACTTAATGAGAATTTCCCTACAGTCCTCTTAAGGAAATTACCAACAAAACTTGCTGATCCAGGTCGTTTCTTGATTCCTTGTAACTTCCCCGGGGTAGAGAATTGTATGGCCCTAGCCGATCTAGGTGCTAGTATAAACTTAATGCCATTAAGTGTTTGGAAACAATTATCTCTACCCGAGCTAGTCCCCACCCGAATGACTTTGGAATTAGCTAACCGTACGGTTGCTTATCCAGTGGGAATAGCCGAAGATGTCTTCGTTGGTGTCGACAAATTCACCTTTCCGGCGGATTTTGTTGTCGTTGACTACGAGATGGACCCCTGTGTTCCATTAATCGTTGGACGTCCATTCTTGAGGACCAGTCGCACTCTCATTGATGTAGCCGCGAGCGAATTAATTATGAGAGTTGGTGACGATAAAATCGTCTTCAACATGGGTAAACTTTCTAAGCAGCCTTATGAAAACGAGAGTGTTAATTTCATTGACGTTCTTGATGAGGCTTGTGAAGAACATTTCAAAGACGCTTGTAAAAGTGGTTCTTCTTCTCTACCCATTGTTGAGAGCGTTGCCTCTATTCCTCCACCACTAACTCCATTTGGATAAAGTGATTTCATCTTGAAAGAATTTGAAGCAACTTTGGGAGATGTGGACTTACAATATGACGATTCTCCCTCCAATTAGGATGAAGACATTCGTACCATTGAGAAACTTCTCAATGAGGACCATATTTCTCCACCATCTCCTAAGGATATCTCTATCGATGATCCAAATTTGATTACGCCTTCCATCAAAAATCCTCCGGATTTAGAGCTTAAGGACCTACCGTCTCATCTCGAGTACGTTTTCCTTGAAGACAACAACAAGTCACCCGTCATTATTTCAAAGGACTTGAAATAGGAAGAAAAATCTCGACTTATCGCCGTGCTGAAGAATCACAAAACAGAGATTGCTTGGAAAATCTCCGATATTCGTGGCATTGATCCTCACTTTTGCACACATAAAATTCTCATGGAGGATGACTTTAAACCCACTATTCAAAGCCAAAGAAGGGTGAATACCAAGATCCATGACGTTATCAAAAAAGAGGTTATCAAACTTCTTGATGTGGGAATGATCTACCCTATCTAGGATTCACCGTGTGTTAGTCCCGTCCATTGTGTGCCTGTAACAACCCAAAACCGTGGTCATTATTTAATTATATTTTTTACGTATATTTTTTAAATTTTTGACAAGGTTGATTTTCATGACGATTGGTAATTTGATTTGGATGATGTTGAAATTTTATTTTTACGTTTTAACGAGTTGCGAGGATTATTAGTGATGACGATATCGACGGATGCCCGAGAAATTTTACATTTTATTTTAAACATGTCGATGTTTAATATTTTAACGTTTTTATTTTAATGTCGTATTAAGTCGTGCCGTGACTATATAATATATCATTTTAAGTGTGTTTTATGTTTTGAGAAGCATTTTTATGAAACCCGAGACCCGTAAAAATTTTCAAAAGTGACTAATAGTCATTTCCCGCTTTTTAACAAAGTATTTGCACTTTGGTCCAAAAGAATCACAATTGGCAAAAACTACCCTAAACTTTCCCCATATAAAAGAAATTTTAAACACAAAATAACACACAAACACTCCACTCAAAAAAAAATTTCTCTCTCCCCTCCCTCCCCTCCCTCTCCTCTCTTTCCCGTCACCCCCACACCACACAAACACCACCATTTTTTTGATTTTGAGTTTGATTCAATCAAATCTAATCAAAGACCCATTTTAGTTTCTTCATCCCCTACACATTGGTATGAAAATCTTACACATGCATGAACATTTTTATAAAACCCATTTTTGGATGTTCTTGATGTTTGATCTTAAAATGTTGTTGTAAGTAGGTGTTTATGTTCATATGTATATGTTTTATTGATTGCATGTTGATATTTTTGAGTTTGATTTTTATGATTTGATCATCTAGGATGATTTAAGGTGTTATGATATGAACTAGTAATATAGGAATACTTATAATGGTAAAAATGAGGTTAAAATATGGTGAAAAATTGATTTTGGGTGATATTTAAAGATGTATTTTTAGGCAGATTATTAAAAGTAATTTTCTGAAACATTTTTGAGATGAACTAGTTAGATATTGTTGTAGAGGATGTTTTTACCTTCGTTTTGGTATAAGGTAGGACTTGTAGCTCCAAACGAGCGAAAAGTTACGTTAGTTTGATTATTTCGTGTACCGGGAGACGAGTACCGACACAATATATAATTGTTGTCGATATTTAGATCGAATCTCGGGGACTATAAAATGGATTTTGAAATGTGTCAAGGAATGATTTTTAAGGTTAAGTATGAGGATGTCAAGTTATTTTCAAAGTTGAGTGTCGGTTTCATAAACGGAGAAAAATAAATGTGTTAAAAGATTATAAGTATTGTTGACGTAAAACTGTCCGGTTTTTGTAGTTCAAAGATGAGTCGGGCAGGGAACTTTAAAAGTAAAATCTTTTGATGAGTTTTTAACTGGGCTTTCTATATATAGTAAGTGAAGTTACTGATTAGTATCATAAAAATTTGACGTGTTTAAGTGGGGTAAAAGAGCTTGTACATTTGGTGTGTACCGGCAAATTTTTATCGACGGAGTTAACTAATCGTAAAATATAAAATGAAATAAAAAGGGCACTTGTATTATTTTTATTTTGGATTGGTTTTGATTTTATAATTCTGAGTTTTATATTAATAAGTATGGATTTTACTCGAGTTATTATTGATGAACGCGCCTTATTTGATAGGTTGCGGTTTTTGTGTTTACGAGGCATCAACTATCGTCGAAAATCGTCATACTACTGTTATTACTACAGGTGAGTCTATAGCCTCGCTTTCTACTTGTTTTAATGATTTTAAAACCCGCGAGGGGGATACATGCTATTTGAAGTAAAATGAACACATGTCATGAGTAATTGTTGGACCCGATGTTGCCTTTGATGAAATGAATTGTATAAGTACCAAATTGCATAAGACCCTAAATTTATGAGCCGTTAACTATCTTCTGACTTGATGTTGCGAGTTGGGAATAGCCGTTTATTCTAATAATAGTACTATTGGGCTGACAAACCTATCTGAGACCAGGGCTTTACGTTGAGTAACCCGCTGGGAAGGATAATTTTACGTGAATGAGAATTGGTATTCTTGCAATTAATACCCTAGTAGGGGCACTGGTAATTTTTCTAGTCATGCTAGCATTTGGCGTGGGTGACTAAGTTAAGGGGTCGGTGTCATGAGCTTAATAAAATTCGATAACTATTGTTATATATTATACCTGATTGATAGATTGTATGGCCACAATTCTATTAAACAATTGTTGATGATTTTTACGATGTGTTCAATTATGATTTTGTAAAACCTATAGACTTGCTCAACCTTTGTGTTGATGATTTTAAGCATGTATTTCAGGTACTTGAAGTTGTTGATTGTGGAGCTTGATGGAGAAGGATTGCGGGATTGCTTTTGTAGTAATTTGGTCTAAAACAGGATCTCTTTCCCTATTGTCTTAAACATATAGAAAATGGTCAAATATTTTAGTAAAAGGTTTGTTGTGTTGATTATGATCCTAGGGGAACCTGTACGCTACTATGATATATTTCTAAACTGATTTTACTTGGGATTGAAGGTTTTAGACATTAATTTAAATTATTTCCATATTTATTCTTAAATATACCATTTTTGGGTCATTTAAAGAGGAGTGAAATGAAGTTTGTAATTAACACCCAATTGTGTATTTTGCGCTGCGTAATGTAAATTGGGGGTGTTAAAGATTGGTATCAGGGCTTTTTAGTTATAGCGAATTAGGTCGATTTCTTGAAAAATGTCCTAAACTATAACTTTGGTGTCGAAAGTATTTTATAAAAGCAACGCAACTTCTCTGCAAGGCTCCGGTAAGATTATTTATTTTTGTTAGGTTTTGTTATTATAGATGTATCCCTTATAATTGTTGTGAATTCTTGAGTATTTATTAAGTAAATACTGCAATGAGGTATTGGTATTAATGAAACGACGTGGAGTTCTTTCACCATAATTTCATTTTTATGAATATTGTATAATTATCATTTGCATTGCATTGCATTGCATCATTGCATCACATACATATATATTTGGCATACGTAAATCATTTGCATTTGCATGATTATGCATTGCATATATATTTTTGAATAATGACCTTATGTACTTTTGAATTTTCTGTGATTTCAGAAAATGTCTGACATACCATATTACGTCAAGAAAGGGGGATTTGCTGTAGGTCAATGGAATTTGCAGAATCGGTATGTAGGTGATCATAAGATTTCAGGTGGATGGTTAGATTACGAGGATGATATGAATGATAAGAAAAATATTGTAGAATCTGATAGTGATAATTATTTGACTGAGAGTGAGGTCGGAAGAACTGAGGTTAGAACAGAAGTGAGAAGTTATGGGACTGATTTTGAGAAATATTAGAAAGAAATAGATAGGCTTCGCAGGTTAAGTGAATATGTAGATCATGTTGGGCTGTATCTTGAGCCACATTGGAAGTTTCAGGATAGTGAAGTGTATGCTAATACTCATTATATGATAAATCCGCCGTGTCAAGAAGGAATTCTAAAGTATGGATTTAGGGATCCACCGTGTTTAGATCCAAAAGGGAGGTGCTGTAAGTTAGGACCAATTAAAGATGAAGCAGGAACGAGCCAAGTTGGAGAAAGTGATGGACCACATCCTATGGAGTGATGTAGTGATGGATTATTGTTGTATTTCAGTTTATTTATTATTGTGTTGTATTTGGATTATCTAGATGTTGTGAGGTAGTACTGTGATGGATTATTATTATTGTTGTTGTTTAGGATGTTAAGGGTAAGTGATATTAGCGACAAGGTGTTGTTGCGATTTTCTCGGATTTATGGATGAAATCTACTATTACCCTTTAGAATTTTGATGTGTCTTTGTTATCTTCTATTCTTTTGAGATGTTTGTGGAATTTAGGTAGTATTGTGTTGTTGGCATATGCAGTATTCATGTTATATCTTGATGAAAAGATCCTATTCTTTCTATCTCGATGTGTATACTCATTAAGTCTCTTTCGTATGTGATAACAATTGAAAGAGTTGAGTGAGATATGTTTCTGTCATTAGCAGGGATTCCTGTGTGATGAGTATCTTGAAATATGTCTCCAAATGTTGCCAACCATTAGGGTAGATTATGTGATTGGGGAATAGTTGTTAGATTGTTTGAGGCTGATAGTGCTGAGAAGAGACGAGATGCTGCTGAGATTGAAAATCCTGCTGAAACTAAAGATGCTGCTGAAACTGAAGATGCTGCTAAACCTGAAGATGCTGCTGAGATTGAAGATGCTTCTGTTCCAGTTAGAGATGCTGCTGAGACTGAAGATGTTGTTGTTCCAGTTGGAGATGCTGATGTTATTCTACAAGATTTTAAAAGGATGTCTGTGTATTGGATTATTAGGAATGAGAAGAGATGCGGTGAAGAGTGTCATACGACTATTGATGGTAATTGGAAAGGTGCAACTATATGGATAAGTTCGAGTAACTGATGGATGTTTAATATATCGATAGTCATTTGGGAATGTTCAACAAGACGAAAAGAGATGGTAATTTAAAGATTGATCCTGATTCGAAATTAAGTGTGGCAGAAAAGGGTAAAGGAATGTATTGTTACGAATGACAACAAGGAATAGGAATTTATTTCCTCTGATAGGAAGTAAACTTGGAATTTAATAGTCTAAGGTAAGAAGAGATGGTGTTCAAGCAGTTATTATAAATCGGGTAAACAGGAGGAAGTATGATGTGTAGATCGCATATATTTTATACCACTTAAGTAATTATCTACTTACTTGATGTAAGTACGGACTAGTTGGAGGTCGAGCTGCTAACGGAATGACAAGGAATGTGGTATAAAAATTGGTATTTCTGTGGTAATGAAATGTTTTCATTTCGGTAAAGGAGATTGAATATAGGAATTATTTAGATAATGGAAAATCAATATGAAGGGAATATTGCTGCTATTACAGTTTATTTTTTGGGAAATGCTGATAAGATTTGAGATTTAGATGTAGTAAATTGTGTGTTCTTATCTGGTAATTATTGAGTTAGAAGTTTATTAAATTCTGAAAGTGTTATTGATGGTGTATCTAAATTCTGAAGGTGTTATTGAGGATATATTGAGATTTGAAGATGTTAGATTTTAGCAGAATTGAGGACGAGAAATCAACGAGAATTTGCGATTGATTGAAATGAGAAGTTCACCGACGAAAGAATATGTATATATATTAAGGAAATATTTTCTGAGTTTATGGAATTAAGAAGTATAGCGCAATCAATTGAACTAGAGTTGTGGGAAAGTTAACCGGTATAAGGATGAATATCATAGGACATGATAAATAAAGGTGGAAGGAATTAATTTGGAATGTTGTTGAACATTGAGTACTGATTTCAGGGAGTAATCAGTGGAATTTCTATTTGACTATTTTATTGGTCAATGATGAGAAGGTATGTAGTAGGAAACTACAATAAGTCGAATTTTCTGTGCGCTCTACTAGTAGTAGTCGGAAAAGAATGAGAAGATGGGTTAGTACTTGAGGGTACTATGTGATTGTTCTGCGGAATCGTAGAGTTCACTGTCGTCATGGGAAAAAGGAAGCTTTGTGTTAGCTTGGTGATAGGGGTTATGCAATCTGATTGTATATTTTATTATATGGTATTAACAGGAAGTTGAGGATGGTAGTACGATTGATTGTAAGGATTGGCAGATGAGACAATAAGGATAATCTGATTTGACTGGAAGGGAAAGTCATTAGAGAAGTAATAATGGAAGTAACGATAGAAGCTGGATGTTTTATGAATAAGATGATTGCTGTGAGGTTAAACAAACTGAACACCAGATATCGGTGTCCATTATTGACTGTGAATTATCAGTGTGATGAATAGATGATTGAAGGAAAGAAAAGTATTCTCTAACAATTGGAAAATTATTTTTAAAAAGGAATGGTGTGTAAAAATTCTTCGGATAAGAATTTTAGCTGAAGTGATCGTGAAAATCTGACTAGATTGAAATGATTGAGGCTTTGTCGATACCGACGAAACCAACTGAAGATTGTAAATTCCTTTGTGTAAGCTGAGTATTATCGAAGGTTTATCAGGAGGTTTTCACTGATTGTAGAGCCAAAGATAAAGCTGACAAAGAAGAACAAAATGTGTGAAATCCATTCATACATCTACGTTATAGCTTTAATGGAAAATATATTTAAGTTGGTTGCGAGATCTGATTTTATAGCTGAAGAATTTGTTTATGAACGCTAAGGATAGATTGAAGTTCTGTGCTTGTATAGTTAGTATTGGAAGAATCTGAAGGAATTATAGAGCTGCGATGATGATATTTGGATAATATCAGGTGGAAAGGAAAGCAATAGTAGTGTGTTGACTTGAATAAAGAAGTGTAACGAGGTTTATATGATCATGAGATTGGACATTGTGGTATTTGTTTTGGGATTGAAAAGTATTACTTGTATGGAATCAAGTATGAAGAAAATAAGAATAAGAAGGACTTGTGTATAGATGCCATTCGGGGATTTTAAAGGAAGGAATTCAAAATCACTTAATGTGACTGAGGAAATAATAATCGGTAAATTTTAGATGGGATATATTATGGTTCTGTATTACGAAGTGTGTTTCAGATTATGAAGGATAAGTGTGGATACTTTCACTATCAACTAGTGAGTATTTAGTAAGAAGAAGATGGAAAAGAAGGACTTATAATGTTTCTGAAGTAATTGAGAATTGAATCTTAAGTTTTGAGATAATTGGAATATTGGTAACAAAAAGTAGAATGGATGGAGATGAAAGAAAGTTAGAATCAAGGTAATAAACTAATGGAAAAGGGATGCCAAAAAAAAGAAGATCAACAGATTGTTGGAAACTTTGAAATATAATGGTAATAGAAATGAGAAAGTAGAAATGTATGTTTTGTGGGACAAAAACAAAAACAAAAACGGTTATTGTGATTATCTAATTTTTCTCCTATTATATCAGAGAGTATGTTAAGAATGCAAGGACCCGTGGTGAATGAATTTTTCAGATCAAAGAGAATTTAATTATTCTTAGAGTGCTGAGAGTGTCGCATGTAGTATTAAAGGGATTTTACAAATTGAAGTATTAATACAGAATGGTTGGAATAAAATATATTATTATATCAGGAAGTGATTTGACCATTATATAGTTCAGATTTGAATAGATGAGGCTAACGGAGTTATTTAAACAGTAATATGATATGAGGAAGATGTAATAGTGTACTATGGAAGGTACAGTAATTCAGTATAGTGCTTGTTAGATTGACTGAAAGTGGAAGATGAGTATAGGAAGTATATAGGTGACTGATCAGAATTATTGATAACCTCATCGTGTTAGTTTAAGCACTACACTTGGGACATAGAGATTGTTAGAAATAATGAAAGTGGAAAATGAGTATGGGAAGTATATAAGTGGCTGGATAGAATTATGGATAATCTCATTGTATTTAGTTTGAGTGTAACCTCATGACATAGAGGCAGAGTAATTTTTGGAATACTGGAAATCGCTGTGATAAAGTATGAGTATTGATTAAGGTTTGAACATATTATATGTGACCCAAAGATTGAGATTGACTTTTGGATATTAGAGATTTCTGAAGAAAGTGTGAAGAATTGAGTTAAGAAGAAATATTGCGTATTTTTGGAAACCAATGGGCAGAGTGAAATGATGAATTGAACGATGGTAATAGAAACATGAGATGATGATATCTAAATATTTCACTATGAGGACTAATGGAAACTAGTGAAGATGGAATCTTTATGCGATGATAATCGTCATATCAGTAGTTAAGAGGTCTAATTTGAGAACATACATAGTTGTGGTATATATATGTTGTCAGAGTATTGCGGCATATGTATGTTGTCTGAGTTGTGGGGTACATTTTCAGAGTATTGGGGCAGGAATGAAACTGAAAAAGTGATGCATAAGAATTATGAATGATGAAGGAATATTAGCATAATAGAAGATGAAGTTGAAAATTTGAAGTATAATAATAGTTGTGAATATGGTGATATCATAAGAATTGAGTTGGACTGGTGTGATAGACGTGAGTATCTCTTGAGGATAAGAGGTCACGTTGACTCTAGAAGTGAGGAAGTTCGAGTATGAGGCGGGTTGAGCGCCGGGACGTCGCTCTCTTTTAGGAGGGTAGGATGTAACAACCCAAAACCGTGGTCATTATTTAATTATATTTTTTACGTATATTTTTGAAATTTTTGACGAGGTTGATTTTCATGACGATTGGTAATTTGATTTGAATGATGTTGAAATTTTATTTTTACGTTTTGACGAGTTGCGAGGATTATTAGTGATGACGATATCGGTGGATGCCCGAGAAATTTTACATTTTATTTTAAACATGTCGATGTTTAATATTTTGACGTTTTTATTTTAATGTCGTATTAAGTCGTGCCGAGACTATATAATATATCATTTTGAGTGCGTTTTATGTTTTGAGAAGCATTTTTATGAAACCCGAGACACGTAAAAATTTTCAAAAGTGACTAATAGTCATTTCCCGCTTTTTAACAAAGTATTTGCACTTTGGTCTAAAAGAATCACAATTGGCAAAACCTACCCTAAACTTTTCCCATATAAAAGAAATTTTAAACACAAAATAACACACAAACACTCCACTCAAAAAAAATTATCTCTCCCCTCCCTCTCCTCTCTTTCCGTTCATCCCCACACCACACAAACACCACCATTTTTTTGATTTTGAGTTTGATTCAATCAAATCTAATCAAAGACCATCTTAGTTTCTTCATCCCCTACACATTGGTATGAAAATCTTACACGTGCATGAACATTTTTATAAAACACATTTTTGGATGAAATTCTTGATGTTTGATCTTAAAATGTTGTTGTAAGTAGGTGTTCATGTTCATATGTATATGTTTTATTGATTGCATGTTGATATTTTTGAGTTTGATTTTTATGATTTGATCATCTAGGATGATTTAAGGTGTTATGATATGAACTAGTAATGTAGGAATGCTTATAATGGTAAAAATGAGGTTAAAGTGTGGTGAAAAATTAATTTTGGGTGATATTTAAAGATGTATTTTTAGGCAGATTATTAAAAGTAATTTTCTGAAAATTTGAGTTTGAGTTTGAGATGAACTAGTTAGATATTATTGTAGAGGATGTTTTTACCTTCGTTTTGGTATAAGATAGGACTTGTAGCTCCAAACGAGCGAAAAGTGTTGGTCCACGAATCTTGTGCAAATAATGAATCTGTGAAGAACAATGAAGAACATTTGCACAATTAAACCAATTGACTAACTAATAACAAAGCTTGTACTTTTCATCGTATGTATATCTTATTAATAATGAATCAACAAATATACATGACTTGCCCGGTTGTTTGCGGAACAACAACCGGGCGATGAATGACAAACTAAACTCCCATGTTCATAGCTAGCTAAGCTTATGCAACAATGGGAGGATGAAACCCTAAACCACTAAAGTATTACATGTTTGTTTCTGTGGGTGGGATTCATTAACTATTCTATTACAAGGACCACATATATATAGTGGGAGTGTGAAGCTTCCTTGAGAAGCTTTACTAAAGTACAAGTAACCACCTTGTACTTTGTTGTCTTCATCTTTTGCACCTTTGACAAAGTAAGCCTTCCTCTTGAACCTTTGTCTTCATTACTAATAAGACTTGTTCCCACTAATACATAAGACACTTCTTCAGGTCTTCTTAACATCTTCAGGTCTTGTAATCAGTAATAGTCTTGAGGAGTTAGTAAGCTATTATGTCATCACTTACTAACTCCATCATCCTTGATTCTTTGCACACTTACTGAGATCCGCCTCAGCTAATGACGAGTCTATCTCGTAGACTCTAAAGAACTCTAAAGAATGACACACTGAACTTATAACATACATAAGTTCAGTGACTAACACTACTTGGATAGAAAAGTAGCCTAAGTTAAATAGCAGTAAGTGAGCATAAAGGCTTCTTCTTACCTGCTATGTTACAACAATGAATACCAAGAATAACTAGCTTTACTAGTTCAAGTCATCCGCTAACTTGTATCGTCTTGTACCTGTTGTAGTTGTTACTGAACTGCAATGTCTGATCTTGTACTTGAGAAACACTTGAACCCATTCCCTGATGCTTATATAGAACTCATAAAGGTAACTTCACTTTAGGTCATCAGTGAAGTATATTATATGCTTTGCCATAAAGACCATATGCTTCACCCTTGCATATATTAAAGTAGCATATTATATCAATGTAGATCACGAGTTCATTTACCTTTAATCAGAGAAGTGTGGTCAATGGTTGACGCCAGCCACCATAAAAGATCAGACAATGCAACTTGTTCAGCAACCCATCTTCAGTGACTTTGCTCAATCAGCCAAATGTAAATATTCTAAGTCCATGAAGGTTATGTGTTTTGTATGATAGTATGTATGTAGCTTGAGTAAACTTGGTGTTTCTTCACATAAACACAAGTTTACCTCTGTCCTCGCTTCTCTCCCCCTCAAAATTTGCTAGGGAACCAAGCAAGTTTTGACCGGCTACATACTAGTACACAAGAATAGCGTGATGGTCTTCATCTCGCCTGAAATACAACTCCCCCTGAATTTCATCTCCTATCAACCACCTGATGTTATCAAACCCCTATATAATAAATTTTTCATCAAACCCCTGTAACACATCCTGGTCTCTCAAAAACTCTGTGGCTGTGGTTACAGCGGGGTAGGGGAGGGTGACAACTGCTGGGGTGGGGAGGGGGGCTGTGAACCTATCTTCTTTCTTTGTCTTGGTGTGAGAAAAAAAATCCTGAGTGACCAAGTCCTTCAACAGCTGAAGGCTCTGAAGATAGCATGTTGATCAGCTGGTCATCTTGCCAGCGAATACCTGTTAAACTGAATTTTTTTTTTTTATTTTTTTATTTTTTATTTTTTTTATTTTTTTTTTTTTTGTGTATGGTTTGGGTGGGTATAGGTTTGGTGGGTATATCACAGTTGTATGTGGATCACAGCGGCATCAATATCACAGCGGTGTGTATGTCTGTGGTTCTCTCCCCCTCAAAATATGCAGCTTTAGCAGCATCTTTTGACAGGGGTTCGCTGTTGACAGGGTTTTATATCAGCGAAGAGTTTCGGCTGTGATTATGAGAAATGACTGATGTAGGTTCAGAGACTGGCTGAAATGACAGGGGTCCAGAATCTGCTGAAGGGTCCAGAGAAGAGGGACAGGGATCGTTGGTTCATAGTTCAGCTGGCTGTTTGACAGGGATCGCTGACATGGGGGTTCAGCTACTCTGGGGGTTCAGCTACCCTGGGGGTTCAGCTACCCTGGGGGTTCAGCGGGTGTTCATCACAGTAGGTGGGGTTCACTGGAAAGGGTACAGGGGTCAAAGAGAGTTGGATGCCTGTGTGACAAGGTTCGCTGTTGGAGGGTTCAGAGAAGGTCCATCGACGGGGATTCAAATCTCTGATGGCAGGTTCATATAGTGACAGGGGTCACAAGTGTTCTTTAAATGCAGCTGAAGGTTCATGATGGCCTGACAGTCCAGCTGACCATGGAGGGTTCAGCTACCCTGGGGTTCAGCTACTTCTTGACAGGGGTTTATTGACAGGGATTCATCACATGGATTAGCTGTTGGAGGGTTCAGAGAAGGTCCATTGACAGATGGTCCGCTGACCTTAGGTTCTCAGACCTGATTCATACATCGACTTGTGTATCATGGTGAAAATGCCTGTAGATTCATCCTCCAAGTAACTTATTATCAGCCATTCCACAAAAGTTCATTTTGACACAACCCCTGTTGGTGTGCTTTCATAACCACAGCACCTCTCATACTTTTGCTTTACCATAAACCTATTCAGGTACAGCTTTCGGCTGATACCCACTTCACAACTCGTTTTCTTCAGCAATTTCTTTGACTGAGTACATTTTTGGCATCTTAAAAACTGAAGATACAAGATGACCTGGAGGTTCAGAATTCATCTGAAGGGAATAATATTGAAGGGCTTCAATATCTGCTGAAGGATACAGTATATGGTTTCGTGACCAGCTTCCCACTTTAAGCAACCCATATTTTGGAACCAGCAACATGGTTCAGCAAGGAGTATATTGACAGGTTCAGACCATGGCTCACAGGGATGGGGATCGCTGTGAGGTTTCAGCAACATAGGACCAGGTTCAGCGACCAAGTCCAGCTAAGCGACGTGGCAGTCCAGCGACCTTGTCCAGTTCAGCGACTTCAGGGTCAGCTTCAACGACCACTGATGTGTGTACCCTGAGGAAATAAATAGACCCGCAGAGTTCATCCCCACTGATATTTTATCAGTTTCAAAGAACTAGACAAGAACCATCAGGCCACTTCCAAACAACAATCACTCATAGTGCACATAGGGAAATAGGGTTCGCTGGTCTGAGGTCATACTAGTAACACTCCAGATACTTTGGGTTCGATGTTAAGGGACTGGTCAAGCTTCGGCTGGGTCATCCATTTGAATTCACATAAACTCATCAACCTCAAGATGTATCGGATCCCTGACTTGTTTAATCAAAGACTTAGTTGCTTATATCAGCTCTATACACCAACGCCCCTTTTTAATTCTACTACCCTTTTAACATCAGGTCTTGTAAATAAGATTTCCGCTTCTTCTTTTGCTGACCTTTCCACAACTACCACATATGAATCTCCGCCACCTATCTTAAGAACAGCTGTCATATCAACCATCTTCATTTTGAGACTGGAAAGACCTAGCCATCTTCATTCATCAATCACCGATATCAGCAATACCAATCATCCAACGAAGATAAAAAACATTTCAATCATCCACCTGCTCACTTCGAGCTTATTCTCGAAATCCCAACATCACCACATCGAAGCAACCAATTTTCGTCTTGTACACAAATCCCATGGCCAATAGGAAGAGATACCTTTTCGATTGGATTGTTTTGATGTTGTTTCTGATTTTTTTGTCTCGGGTTAATCGATGTTGGGTTTTGATTGTTTTCACATTAACAAGTTATGAAACGGTAGGGGAATTGCTTGTGATATAGGAAGGTTTTTTTTTGTTTCTTTATTTTGGATCTTGTTTTGTTGTGAGATGCGAATGTGAGAGATTTGAGGGAGAAGGAGGAAGACGGTGGGTGTAAGAATCTGGATGGTGGATTGACTTTTAAAGAAATACCGAGGGTGGGTATTTGGATCTGATTTATGTTGATTGAATTGGTGGGGATAAGATTTAGATAGATTGGGAAGAAAGAAAGTGTTGGTGGTGGGTGTATTAGGATAGGATAAGAGTGGGTATTATTTTACCAGTGGTCATCAGTAGTGTATTATCTCCCCCTCAAAACTGCTACTGTAAATGCAGTTTTTAACCAAACACTACTGATTTAAACCATGTAAAACATGTTATTAGCAGTCATTTATGAACGGATCTGGATAAAAATTAATCCAACCCGCTCTGATACCAATTGTTGGTCCACGAATCTTGTGCAAATAATGAATCTGTGAAGAACAATGAAGAACATTTGCACAATTAAACCAATTGACTAACTAATAACAAAGCTTGTACTTTTCATCGTATGTATATCTTATTAATAATGAATCAACAAATATACATGACTTGCCCGGTTGTTTGCGGAACAACAACCGGGTGATGAATGACAAACTAAACTCCCATGTTCATAGCTAGCTAAGCTTATGCAACAATGGGAGGATGAAACCCTAAACAACTAAAGTATTACATGTTTGTTTCTGTGGGTGGGATTCATTAACTATTCTATTACAAGGACCACATATATATAGTGGGAGTGTGAAGCTTCCTTGAGAAGCTTTACTAAAGTACAAGTAACCACCTTGTACTTTGTTGTCTTCATCTTTTGCACCTTTGACAAAGTAAGCCTTCCTCTTGAACCTTTGTCTTCATTGCTAATAAGACTTGTTCCCACTAATACATAAGACACTTCTTCAGGTCTTCTTAACATCTTCAGGTCTTGTAATCAGTAATAGTCTTGAGGAGTTAGTAAGCTATTATGTCATCACTTACTAACTCCATCATCCTTGATTCTTTGCACACTTACTGAGATCCGCCTCAGCTAATGACGAGTCTATCTCGTAGACTCTAAAGAACTCTAAAGAATGACACACTGAACTTATAACATACATAAGTTCAGTGACTAACACTACTTAGGATACTTTACATCCAAATCCTGTGCAAGGGACAAATCAGGCACTGAATTGACCCAACAAAAAGTTACGTTAGTTTGATTATTTCGTGTACTGGGAGACGAGTACCGACACAATATATAATTGTTGTCGATATTTGGATCGAATCTCGGGGACTATAAAATGGATTTTGAAATGTGTCACGGAATGATTTTTAAGGTTGTATGAGGATGTCAAGTTATTTTCAAAGTTGAGTGTCGGTTTCATAAACGGAGAAAAATAAATGTGTTAAAAGACTATAAGTATTGTTGACGTAAAACTGTCCGGTTTTTGTAGTTCAAAGATGAGTCGGGTAGGGAACTTTAAAAGTAAAATCTTTTGATGAGTTTTTAACAGGGCTTTCTATATATAGTAAGTGAAGTTACTGATTAGTATCATAAAAATTTGACGTGTTTAAGTGGGGTAAAAGAGCTTGTACATTTGGTGTGTACCGGCAGATTTTTATCGACTGAGTTAACTAATAGTAAAAATATAAAATGAAATAAAAAGGGCACTTGTATTAATTTTATTTTGGATTGGTTTTGATTTTACAATTTTGAGTTTTATATTACTATGTATGGATTTTACTCGAGTTATTATTGATGAACGCGCCTTATTTGATAGGTTGCGGTTTTTGTGTTTACCGGGCATCAACTATCGTCGAAGATCGTCATACTACTGCTATTACTTCAGGTGAGTCTATAGCCTCGCTTTCTACTTGTTTTAATGATTTTAAAACCCGCGAGGGGGATACATGCTATTTGAAGTAAAATGAACACATGTCATGAGTAATTGTTGGACCCGATGTTGCCTTTGATGAAATGAATTGTATAAGTACCTAATTGCATAAGACCCTAAATTCATGAGCCGTTAACTATCTTCTGACTTGATGTTGCGAGTTGGGAATAGACGCTTATTCTAATAATAGTACTATTGGGCTAACAACCCTATCTGAGACCAGGGCTTTACGTTGAGTAACCCGCTGGGAAGGATAATTTTACGTGAATGAGAATTGGTATTCTTGCAATTAATATACTAGTAGGGGCACTGGTAATTTTTCTAGTCATGCTGGCATTTGGCGTGGGTGACTAAGTTAAGGGGTCGGTGTCATGAGCTTAATACAATTCGATAACTATTGTTATATATTATACCTGATTGATAGATTGTATGGCCACAATTCTATTAAACAATTGTTGATGATTTTTACGATGTGTTCAATTATGATTTTGTAAAACCTATAGACTTGCTCAACCTTTGTGTTGATGACTTTAAGCATGTATTTCAGGTACTTGAAGTTGTTGATTGTGGAGCTTGCTGGAGAAGGATTGCGGGATTGCTTTTGTAGTAATTTGGTCTAAAACAGGATGTCTTTCCCTATTGTCCTAAACATATAGAAAATGGTCAAATATTTTAGTAATAGGTTTGTTGTGTTGATTAAGATCCTAGGGGAACCTGTACGCTACTCTGATATATTTCTAAACTGATTTTACTTTGGATTGAAGGTTTAGACATTAATTTAAATTATTTCCATATTTATTCTTAAATATACCGTTTTGGGTCATTTAAAGAGGAGTGAAATGAAGTTTGTAATTAACACCCAATTGTCTATTTTCCGCTGCGCAATGTAAATTGGGGGTGTTAAAGTGCATAAGAAAGGCGGAATCACCGTTGTTCCCAATGAAAACAACGAGTTGAGTCCTACTCGTCTCGTTACAGGGTGGAGAGTTTGTATAGACTATCGCAAACTCAATGATGCTACGAGAAAGGATCATTTTCCCATTCCTTTCATGGAACAAATGCTTGAACGTCTAGCGGGTAATGACTATTACTGCTTTTTAGACGGTTTCTCTGGGTATTTTCAAATTCCCATCGATCCCAAAGACCAAGAGAAAACCACATTCACTTGTCCTTATGGAACATTTGCTTATAAAAGAATGCATTTCGGCTTATGCAATGCTCATGGGACTTTCCAAAGGTGTATGATGGTTATCTTCCATGACATGGTTGAAGAAACTATGGAAGTCTTCATTGATGATTTCTCGGTCTATGGTGATTCTTTCTCTTCTTGCCTCACCAATTTAGAACGCATGCTTAAGCGGTGTGAAGACACTCGCCTTGTTCTAAATTGGGAAAAATGTCATATCATGGTCAAAGAAGGCATTGTGCTTGGACATAAAATCTCAAAATCCGGTATTGAAGTGGATCGTGCTAAAGTGGATGTCATAGCCAAATTACCTCCACCTTCAACCGTGAAGGGTCTGAGAAGTTTCCTTGGTCATGCGGGCTTCTATCGTCGATTCATCAAAGATTTTTCTAAAATCGCTCGCCCGATGACCCACCTCTTGGAAAAAGATACTCCTTTCATCTTTTCTAAAGAGTTTCTTGAATCCTTCAAACTTCTTAGGGATAAGCTAAGTAAGGCACCGGTCTTGGTTACCCCTAATTGGGAGCTACCTTTTGAATTGATGTGTGATGTTAGCGATTTTGCTATTGGAGCGGTTTTGGGCCAGAGAGTGAACAAACACTTCCAACCAATCCATTATGCTAGAAAGACAATGACGGGGGCTCAATTGCATTATACCACTACCGAAAAAGAGCTTTTAGCTGTAGTGTATGCTTTTGAGAAGTTCCGCCCCTATCTTGTTCTTTCCACCACCATTGTGTACACCAATCATTCCGCGTTGAAGTACTTGTTAACTAAGCAAGATTCTAAGCCAAGACTTCTTCGTTGGGTTTTTCTCCTTCAAGAATTTAAAATTGAAATTCGTGACAAGAAGGGAGCCGAAAACCTAGCCGCGGATCATCTAAGTAGACTTGAGGATCCTTATCAAGGGGATCATCCGAATCAAAAGATCAATGACTCTTTTCCCCTTGAAGCCTTAATGTCTATCAATCCTAATCTTGATGACACCCCGTGGTTTGCGGACATTGCAAACCACTTAGCGGGTGGTATTCTCAATGAAGGGTTAACGTCCCAACAAAAGAAAAAGTTTTTTAAAGACATTGAACACTATTTTTGGGACCACCCTTACCTTTTCAAACAATGTGCGGATCTTGTCATTCGTCGATTTGTTGATGGGCCGGCAGCGGTACAAATCCTTGACGCTTGCCATAAAGGACCCACCGGTGGTCACTTTGGTCCTAATTACACCACGAAGAAAGTATTAGACTCTGGATTTTATTGGCCCACCATTTATCATGACGCTCAGGAAATGGTTAAACATTGTGATGCTTGCCAAAGACAAGGCAACATCACACATAAAGATGAGATGCCTCAAAATTTCATACAAGAATGTGAAATCTTTGATGTATGGGGCATCGACTTTATGGGGCCATTTCCATCATCTAAAGGGAACAAATACATCCTCGTAGCCGTTGACAACGTTTCCAAAAGGGTTGAAGCTAAGGCTCTCCCTACGAACGATGCGAGGGTAGTTGTGAACTTTTTGAAGCAGCTTTTTGCTCGATTCGGTGTTCATCGTGCTATAATCAGTGACCGCGGGACTCATTTTTGCAATGATCAATTCACAAGAGTTATGGCTAAGTACGATGTCAATCACCGTCTTTCCACCGCTTATCAACCCCAAACTAATGGGCAAGCCGAGATATCTAACCGCGGATTGAAGCGAATTCTGGAGCGTACTGTGGGAGAGCATCGTGCCTCTTGGGCCGATAAATTAGATGATGCTTTGTGGGCTTTCCGTACCGCTTATAAGACCTCGATTGGTGGTACACCTTATCGTCTTGTGTACGGGAAAGCATGCCACCTCCCTATCGAGCTGGAACATAAGGCATACTGGGCCTTGAAGTGGGCCAATTTCGACATCAACAAAGCCGATAATCTTCGGAAGATTCAACTCAACAAGCTCAACGAACTAAGGAATGAAGCTTATGAGAATTCATTAATCTACAAGGAAAAGACGAAGATCATCCATGATTCAAGGATTAAAAACCGAGAGTTCCACGTTGGTGATCAAGTTTTACTCTTTAACTCTCGGTTGAAGATCTTCTCGGGAAAGCTGAAGAGCCGCTGGTCTGGTCCATTCACCGTCGCCAAAGTCTTCCCATATGGCACCATTGAGCTTTCTCAGCCAAATGGGCCCAATTTTAAGGTGAATGGTCAGCGCGTGAAGTTGTACTTTGGTGAGGACATCTCTCATGAGATGATTCCATCCCTCACCATGTTTCCTTTGAACTAGTTCTGGGTCGAGTCAGGCTCGTGACTCGGTTAACAAAAACAAACGCTTCTCGGGAGGCAACCCGTGATCTATCCTTTACCGTTTTTATAATAAGTGTAGAGGGAGCCCCGTATGTGTTTGTTGTCTTGTGTCTTCTTCTGTGCAGGGATTAAAGCTTCAAAGATCCATTCTCGATGACTTTTGACGAACCGTGATCCCGTGTACCCGTCTTCCTAGTTCTATCATAAACTGTCGTGATTCAATATTTCATATCTTATATGTTCACACTGAAATAACTATAGTTGTCCTTTCCTTAGCAAGATTTAAACAAAAATGCAGAATGTCCTAAGTGTAGGGGAGTTTACTCCCACATGCTTAAACATTATGGACAATGTTTATATCAATTGTAGGGGTGTGACAACCGTGGTTTTGAGGTTCGTCACTTGGTCCTATTTTTAGGTTATTTTATGTGTGACTACTTGATTTGTGTGTTTACGTATTTATTTTGTGTGAATGAGGTTGGTGTGGTTATCGTTTATGAGCTCACAATTAGTGACTATAAAATGAAATGGTGATATTTTGGTGTTTACGTATACATATAAGTATTATAGTAATTGTATTTTTATAGGATTTACGGTTTAGCCTTTAGAGGTCTCGGATGAGGTAATTAGTCATATGAATATTTTTCGGGATGGTTTTAAGTCATTTAGGACTTAGTTATAAAGTTTATTTCAAAATTTGAAATTTTTTATAAAAGTGTAAATTTTACGTTTTTTTACGGTAAACGCGTAAGTTTGACTAGTTTTACGGTTTTGAGGTTTTGGAGGTTTTAGGAGTTGTAATAAATTAAGGTAAATTAAGGTAATATTAGTAGTGTATTATTTAACAATAAAAAGAAAAAAAAATAAAAATATACATAAAGGGGCGGTTTAGGCCGACTAAAACAAAGAAAAAAAAAAGAAAAAGGAAAGTGGGCTATGGGTTGGATTAGGATTCACCCATGCCCTATATAAAAGGTATTATTCACATCAAAAACATTATTTTTTTTCTCCTAGAGTTGAAGCCGACGGTTTACAGAAGTTTTTAGGGTTTCATATTTTTTTTTCATCTTCCATTAATTTAAAGGTAAACCTTCATAACCCTTTTCAATTAAATTGTTTTAATGTTTTCTTTAATCATCTTATGATTGATTTAGGTTAGGATTTAATTTAAAAACAATATATTAATGTTATATTAATGATATTATGATGATTACATAAATTAGGGCTTGTAATTAGTGGGGTTAGGGGTAATTAATGAGGTTAATTCAATTAAACTCGTTTTTAAAAATTGGGCAGAATTTTGAGTCAATTGTTTTGATCATATCGGGAGTTCTATAAACTCTTATTTTGCGATCCAAGTATCCCTGAAAAGGTAAATAAAGTGGCTTTCCAATGCAAGAAACGAGAACTAAATTGGAGGTCGGGATGTGGGCCAAAAACAGGTTACAACAGTCGAAGGTCAAAACAGTTCTGAAGTCAGCCTGTTTTCTTTTTAAGTTTTGGGTTGTTTGAGGTACTTAGGGTCGCATTGGGATCTTCTAACGAACATGAGAGATGGTTTATATATTATAGGAGGTATCTGCATTGGGGCTAAGATGGTGGGTTAGGGTAAGACCCCCTAATCATAACAAACTTTTTGTATGTTTAAAATCAGTAAAAGCTGGATAGACAAAAGTATAAGGTTGGGTCAAGTGGGAGGTGTTAGCTAACATATTTATGGGCATAAGTATTCCTTTTACAGAGATCATGGGTATGTTTAAGTGGGCGTTTGGCTTATAGTTTGGAGACTTAAAACCGGGACTATTTTGGATAAATGTTAACGGGACAGGTTATGAAGTAAACTGAGTTAAGGGCTTTATAGAGGGGTGTAATGAGATCCTTAGAGCATATAAATGAGGTATTTATATAGGAGGAGGTAAGATGTCCATCATAGGTTGGTGAGCCATCTTAGTGATTGGTTTATGTTTTGATTATGTGTTTTTGGTTTGTTAGCTTTTTGCTAGTGCGAGGACTTTTGGAGAAGCTCAATCAGGTGAGTTTCATAGTCTCATGTTTACTAATGTTTATGACTTCCAGGTGGGATGGAAGAGACACTGTTATGTTATTTATAAATTATGCTGTGAATGTTTGGCGTTGGTAATGGACTTATGTGTGCATACTTATGTGATTAACTGCTAATTGATTCTTGATTGTTTATGTTTTAACTTGGTACCAAGGGGGTGTTGACAAGGCGAGGACTTAGGATTTGGTTCATAGGTGTTTGGATGCCTATGAGAGTATGGTGTTTGGTATGGCTGGGAGCCTGGGTTTGGGTTTGATTAGTTAAATCTTGAATGTTAGTTTGTTAATGCATATTAGTATCACAATGTCCATATATTTTTATTGTTGGTGGTTATTCACAACTTATATTATAATTGATTTGAGGTTTGAGTCTAAACCTATGACTCTCACCAACTTTATGTTGACGTGTTTTAGTGTATGTTTCAGGTGATACTATGGTTAAGCATGAGAACATAAGTGGCTAGGATTTGGAGAGCGTAGGAATGCATTTAGAAGGAGATCCTCGTTTCCTTCTTAGTTTTTATTTGTTCATTTAATAAGTGATACTATTGCACACATATGTTTGTTTTGGTTATGTTATTTGTTTGTCTTGGGTAAGAGGTAGGACTGTTACCTACTTACCTAGACTCCTGCATTTGTTGAGATATTGTCATGACTTTTGTGTCACCATTTTATGACATTTCTTATTTCATATAGTTATCTCTATAGACAAGCCATGTTGTGATGATATCCATACGTCGCGCCCCATATTCCGCCATGGTGGGGTGTGACAGAATGGTATCAGAGCCAATGGTTATAGGGAATTAGGTTGCCTAGTCGCGTAGCCTAGTCTATAGCTTAAGGGTCTCTGCATATAGGCGTCATAGGAGTTTGTGTGCATTTTATAATAATTGATGTGTTTGGATGTTATTTTGCGATGTTGTTAAGTTATGAACTAATATGGTTCATACTTGGCCACATATTATTTTCCTTTTCGGGTTTTGACTAGTGCGGGTTTAACTACCATCGTCCACGCTAGTCATTTTTGTACTTTGCTAGAAATGTATATTATAGTATATAATTTTGTGCATGATAGCACCTGCCTTTTGTTATGTTATTCTATGTATCTGATGAGTAATATTTTCTTCTGATGTTTAAGTCATGCCCCTTAAGAGCCAAGTAGTGGTGGTGCAAGCCACTGGAATTACGAGGTTAGGATGCCACAGACGTACAAACTATAGGAGGAAAATTCCAGAGGAGTGGGATCCATGTGAGGAGATAGCACACATGTCTAAGGTGAAAGTGAACAATATGTGGGTCTATAAGACTGTCCTAACGATAACGGCTAAGGAAGAAAATAAGGAAGTACTATTGAGGACTGTCAAGACTAGACCAGTTTACCCAGATAGTAACAATAATGGAGGAGGAGAATCCGATACCAAATCCACTACATCCAATAGTTATTTGTTTTAAATCTTTTCCGACTCTTATGGGCGGCATGCCTTAGAATTATTTATGTTTTCGTTTTGATTATGTCTATGCTAGTTTAGCTAGACCATGGATTTGGGGATGTTTCGAGTATTTGACTATGTTATTTTAATAAATGAAGCTTTGGATCTTATTTTGTGTGGTTATGTGATTGTGAGATTGATGGATTTATGTGTTATGTGTAGTATTAATTTCTTGTAAGTGTCATCATAGGAGGGAGTACGTTGGTGAAAGGGAACATGTATAATTATGGAGGCTTACATAATTATATATATGCCACAACACCACTGGACTTTCAAGTATGATTGCATGAAAGAGAGTTGATACATGCTTGTATAGTATATGTTGGTAGTACGTATGGTTATGTTAGGCGTGTGTATGGTGGTAAGTACTATATGGAGTATTTTGGTAGTTGTTAACGGGTGTCATGTTTTTACTATAGCATGGTGAATACGTGAAATGGTGCTAGGGGAAGTTGTAACACTCTCATTTTTCGTATTGGTACAGCGAAAGGGTCTTTCAGAGTGTTACGGGATAGCACAATAACTCCAATCATAGACAACACATAAAAATGGTTGTACAAGGTTTAACAAACATTCATTCGATAAAAAGGTTTAAGAGTGTACAACAGGTCCCAAATTATACAGGGCATTAAGTTTACAAAACACAGATCGAATGGACATTTTTAATATTAAGTGTGGGCCATCAGAGTCGATCTCCATCCGGATTACCTTCAAGCACCTGAGATAAAAACATGCAAAAATCATATCAGCGAATGCCGAGTGAATTCATAGAGTTTAATGAAAACCGTTATATAAAACAATCATTTACATTCATTTAAAATCAGAACACAAGTATAATATCGGAAGTAAGTCCACATATTGCTAGTCAGGCAATATATAAATCAAGCATACATCTGAAACCGTCCATGAGACCGTAGTCTCTATATTACCATGATAGGTAATATATTCATCGTAATAGCGTCGTTATCGTTTATTATTTATGTCTTATATTGTATTAGGTTGTAGGATTATTATTAGCCGCATGACATTGTTACCTTACTGTGAAAACAGCGGGCCGCGAACCCGACAAACAATTTGCCCATCTAAGTTAGCGTGTCGTCACAAAAATCACGCTATGGAATCTTCTCATACATAAATTCGCTTACCAATCAATGTGGTACGACGGGGATCAACCGTCAAGGCGCGAATTGGGGTGATCGTCCCCAAATAGTACTATCAAATGCATCAGCGTCTACCAAATCCAGGTAGTTCACAATTCATGCTAATGGGACTTTAAGTGACATAACCTAACTACTAATAATCCTTTTAGTCTCGAATATAGGGTCATAGCATCATTCGGGTCCATATCATTAAGCATACAATCGGACTACTTGTGTTCTATTTTTATAAAATCTAGCATGTTATCTCCCTCGCGGGTTTACAAATCATTTTATAAAACATTTAAAAGAGTGTGAGGCTATGAACTCACGTTGTTAATGAAAGGCGGATTATCGGCTACGGGCGTGCTTCGGTCACGGAAACCTATATAAATAATAATCGGTCTTAGACTCGGTCCAATGACTTTTATCAAAATAACAATATATATATGATGATTTTGTACATATGATGATGATCAAGTGGGTTTATACATCCTTGTTTACTCATTTTAGTGTTTACGTTTTGGTAACGTCTTACTAGTTCACTAGTTTTATCAATTTTACCTATTTTAAGTCCATTAATTCTTTTATAAGTTCTTTAACTTGTTTTTATCCATTTTATACCTATATGATCAGTATATATACTTTTCATGTTTGGCCCAAATGGGTTAAGCCCAATAAGCTCTTTTTACAAGTATTTATCTTATTAAGTCTAATTATTAGTCCAATAGGTTTAGTTAGCTCGTAAATGTCCGTAATTCTTATAGTTCGGGTTTTATCGGTTTTTACTTGTCTTAGTTATCTATACATCAGTATATGACTTTTATTAACTTTACATTAGACGGGTTTGGTCGTCTAAGTTTTATTTGGCGAAAAACGTTAATTTTACGGCGATAGCCGAAAAAGTCGTAAAAATCAAGTTTATAGTTTTTATTACTTATAAATATTATTTTTACCACCATTTATATAATTTACCCATTTAATTAACCTTTTATACATTTATATAAATAAGTTTTATAAGTTAGTGGGTTTATATTTTTACATTTTATACATTATAATGTGAGTGCTTATATAATAATAATAAACATTATTTCCAAAATCTGATTTTTAACTTCATGTTCACCATTTTTACCATATCTAGAGTTCTATAATGACTTAGAAGCTCATTTTTGGATGACATGTTCTTCATAATATGTGTTACATATAACTTAGTTATAGCTACTGCCCATTTTGAGTTTAAGTTGCCTTAACAGTCCCTACAAAACTGCTTATTCAGATTACACCACCTAACTTGTTTTGATCATATCTCACTCATTATTTTTATTCCATGGCATGGCCAACTCTCACATGTGTATAAAATCATATACTTAATTTAGATGGATCAAACCATGCAATTTTATCAGTTCATCCTTTAGTTATCTACTGTTTTTATACAGCCAACTAAATAGTCAAGATTTTAGCTTCCTTTCTTATGGTTATCATCATTTTTAAGCATATTTATCAACACTTGATCCCCACACAACATTTTTATCATCATATATACATCATATATATATATACAAAATGAAAGAAAATACATTTGTTCTTTACAAAATAATAAGAGAAAAATGTATAGGATGATCTTCTTTACCAATCCAAGTGGATTTCTTGTTTTAGGAAGACAAGAACTTGATGAACACAACAAGTATCTCCAAGACCATCAAATATCAAGAACATAGGTTGGAAAATCAGCCCTAGGACACAAGCAAATCACCTCCAAAGATGTTAATATGGCCACCAAATGATCAAGGCTTCAAGAGAACACCTTAATAGGACTAGTAAACATGTGGTTTATGGCTAGAAAAGATCAAAGATGGTGTTTGTTGGCTTATTTGGGACGACACAAAGGAGGGAGTTGAGAGGATTTTAGAGTGGATTGCATGTAGGAAATGATGGGAATGAAAACAATTTGCTAGTTTTGTGTTAGTGGAGAAAGGTTAAGCTTAAAGTGTAAGCTAGCTTACACTTGGTGTAAGTTAGCTAAACTTGATGCCACATATGTGTTGTGGTGTCAAGTTAGCCGTCCCATGTTGCTAGTGGGGTGGGACAAAGTGTTTTGTCCCATCTCACTAGTTTACGGGTATTTCTCGATTCTAGTTTTCTCGATTTGCGTGCCCTCGGGTCGTTTTACGAAAAACGTTTTTATAAATTATGAATCACCGTCACAAAACGAATCCAATAAAAATTGTCTCATCAAAAACGGAGTTCAAAAAAGTAAATACGTAATCCTAAGGTTTCCGGTTTAGTCGTAAAAGACGCCAAATTATGCATGTAAGCCCAAATTTAAATCCGTAAATTGTGAGTTCGTCAACCAACACAAAAATAAGTTTCAAAATATTATACGAGAAAATATTTTACTACCTGAAAATGTTATATTGTCACAGCTTTTCCTCCTAAAAGGGATCAACGTCCTCGTGATCCATTTCATTTGGATGTCCGTTTCTTATTGAAATCGAAGAGGTGCGGATATTTCTTCCACATTTCATCCTCTCGTTCGCAAGTATACTCCGGTCCATGCTTTGAATTCCATCAGATCTTGACAATAGGTATCCGACTTTGTTTCAGTTGCTTTACCTCACGGTCCATAACTTCTACGGGCTCTTCGATAAAATGCAACTTCCCATCTATTCGAACCTTACCTAACGGAATTTTCTCATCACTCACTGCTAGACATTTCTTCAAATTAGATACATGGAATGTGTTGTGAACACCATGAAGTTCTGGGGGTAACTCTA
Source organism: Glebionis coronaria (assembly GCA_025667525.1). Lineage (NCBI taxonomy): Eukaryota > Viridiplantae > Streptophyta > Magnoliopsida > Asterales > Asteraceae > Glebionis > Glebionis coronaria. Next base: position 367,919,695 of record CM046876.1, read on the forward strand.
GTTTGTAAGCCACCGGACCTACTCTAGATAAAATCTTAAAGGGTCCAATATAACGGGGATTCAATTTTCCTCGCTTTCTAAATCTTATAACGCCCTTCCATGGCGATACTTTCAACATTACTCGGTCACCCACTTCAAACTCCATTGGCTTCCGCCGCACATCCGCGTAACTTTTCTGTCTACTACGGGCAGTCAACAACCTCTTCTTAATCTGAACTATCATCTCCGTAGTCTCCCGGATCAATTCCAGTCCCGTGAGCTAGGTATCCCCAACTTCACTCCAACATACAGGAGATCTACACTTCCTACCATACAAAGCTTCAAACGGTGCAGCCTTAATACTAGAATCGTAACTATTTATACGAAAACTCTGCTAACGACAAATGTTTATCCCAATTCTTACCAAAGTCTAACACACAAGCTCTCAACATATCTTCCAGTGTTTGTATCGTCCTTTCACTCTGCCCATCAGTCTGGGGGTGATAAGCAGTGCTCATATCGAGATTCGTTCCCAAAGGTCTTTGGAGAGATTTCCAAAAATTCGATGCGAATCTAGGATCTCGATCTGAAATGATCGATACAGGCACTCCATGCTTGCATACAACATTATCAAGGTATATTCGAGTCAGCTTCTCTAGTGAGAACTGCTCCTTAACCGGAATGAAGTGTGCTGATTTGGTCAGTCTGTCGACAATAACCCAAATCGAATTGTTTCCAGATGATGTTCTAGGAAGCTTGGTGATAAAGTCCATTGTAATTCGCTCCCACTTCCATTCAGGAATCTTTGGTTGTTGAAGTAGTCCTGATGGCTTTTGGTGTTCAGCTTTAACTCTAGCACAAGTCAAGCATTGAAGAACATACATAGCTATGTCAGCTTTCATATTCGGCCACCAGTACAACTTCTTCAAATCATGGTACATCTTATCAGATCCCGGATGAATGGAATACTTAGATTTATGGGATTCTAACATAATCAAATCTCTTAAGCCTCCAAACTTAGGTATCCACATACGACCTCTTAAAAATTTCACTCCATCAGCTCTAACCTCTAAAGGATCTCCTTCTCCTCGGAACCCTTCATTAACAAAGTTCTCCTTCTTACAAGCTTCTATTTGCGCATTTCTAATTTGCTCAGACAAATTATTATGCACGGTCAAGACTAGAGAACGCACCCTGATAGGCTCTCTATCTTTCCTACTTAACGCATCTGCAACAACATTGGCTTTTCCTGGGTGATATTTTATATCACAGTCATAATCACTTAACAACTCTATCCATCTTCGTTGCCTCATGTTCAATTCCTTCTGGTCGAGAATATACTGTAGGCTTTTGTGATCGGTGAATACCGTACACTTGGTGCCATACAGATAATGTCTCCACAACCTAAGAGCAAAGACCACAGCTCCTAGCTCAAGATCATGAGTAGTATAATTCTCCTCATTCTTCCTTAATTTCCTAGAAGCATAAGCTATCACTTTCTCTCTCTGCATCAAAACAGTTCCATAACCTCTAAGAGATGCATCACAATACACTACAAAATCTTCACTCCCGTCGGGTAATGATAAGATTGGCGCACTACATAATTTTTGCTTCAATGTCTGAAATGCTCCATCTTCATCACTTCCCCAAACGAAAGGTTTATTCTTCTGAGTAAGCTTAGTCAAGGGTTTAGCTATCAAAGAAAATTCTTTAATGAATCGCCTATAATAGCCAGCCAATCCTAAGAATTGTCGCACTTCCGTTGGCGTTGTCGGTGCAGACCAATTCTTAATAGCTTCAACCTTTGCAGGATCAACATGAATTCCATCTCTGTTAATCACATGACCAAGAAATTGCACAGAATCTAACCAGAAATCACACTTCGAAAACTTAGCATACAACCTTTCATCCTTCAACAACTTCAAAACAATCCTCAAATGTTCTCTATGATCATCTTCATTCTTAAAATAGATTAGAATATCGTCAATAAACACAATCACAAATTTATCCAAGTAGGGCTTGCACACTCGATTCATTAAATCCATGAAAACCGCAGGTGCGTTAGTTAACCCAAATGGCATTACTTGAAATTCATAGTGTCCATAACGAGTTCTAAATGCAGTTATAGGAATATCTTCTTCACGGACGCGAAGTTGGTGATATCCTGACCGCAAATCTATCTTAGAATACACACTAGATCCTTGCAGTTGATCAAACAAATCATCAATCCTAGGTAAAGGATATCGATTTTTAATTGTCAACTTATTCAGTTCCCTATAATCAATGCAAATACGAAAAGATCCATCCTTCTTCTTAACGAACAAGACTGGAGCTCCCCAAGGCGACGAGCTCGGTCGAATAAAACCTTTATCAGACAACTCCTTAAGTTGCTCAGATAACTCCTTTAATTCAGAAGGGGCTAATCGGTAAGGCGCATGTGCCACCGGTGCATCACCAGGAATTAAATCGATTCGAAACTCTACTTGCCTTATCGGTGGAAGTCCGGGTAAATCTTTAGGAAATACCTCAGGAAATTCACAAATAATAGGTACATCTTCCAATCGTTTCTCCCTAGACTCATTCCCGGTCACTTGAGCTAAGAATAACTCACAACCATTCCTGATGTACTTTTGGACTTTAATACATGAAACGATTTTCAAACGGGATTCACCTCGACTACCATCAATTACTAACGTCCTATTCCTAAGAGGAATCTTAACTTTCTTTTCTCCACATAAAATAGTAGCATTGTTCAACGACAACCAATCCATACTAATAATAATATCAAAACTACCTAATTCTATCATCATCAAATCAATCGGAAAGGAATGGTTTAAGAGATTTAGAGAGCATCCTTCTAATAGCTTATTAGTTTTCACTAATTTACCATCAGCCAATTCCACCTCGTAACTGGTACTTATCTCAATAGGTTCAATATCAATAAGGGCACTAAATTTAGTGGATACAAAGCTCCTATCGGCACCCGAATCGAATAAAGCAACAGTATAATGATTGTTGAGTAAAAACGTACTGGTAACGACATTCGGATCCTCTTTCTTCACCTCAATTGTTCCAAGTTGGTAGATACCACCCTGGGGGTTTCTTCCAGGTACAATCTCTTTCAACTTGGGGCATTCCGATTTCCTATGACCTTCTTCATTACAGTTGAAGCAAATGGTTCCCTTCTTACACCTTTCAACCTTGTGTCCAAGCTTTCCGCAATTTCGGCACTTCCAGCAGTCGCCAGCATGCCTCTTGTTGCCACACTTAGGACATCTATCATCATTGCGCGGTGCATTGTTGGTAAGAGCATTTGCATTCCCCTTTCTCTTGTTCTGACGGCAATTGAAATTCTTCCTATTATCACCTCTATCTACACGCTCACCGTCTCCCTTTCTTTTCTCACCAACACGGGCTTCATCTTCCTTATCCTGAATTATCTGTCCAATGAGTTGGTAAGCCATTCGAACAGCATCATCAATGGTCAATGGTTTCGATGATGTTACGTCCACCCGGATATTCCTGGTCAACCCTTTCACATATTGCTCAATTCGGATCTCTTCGGGTTCAACCAATCGAGGACATAGCAAGGCCAACTCATGGAATCGATTCGTGTAACTATCAATGTCCACACCTTTCATTCTCAGATGAATCAACTCTTGTTCTAACCTAATGATCACACTACGAGGACAAAACCCCAAAGTCATCCACTTCTTAATTTCAGCCCAAGGAGTAGCATTAGCAGCATCAAGACCCATGAAAGCAATTCTCCCGTTCCACCAAGTCAACACACGACCTTTAAGAGTAGCCATAGCAAAAGTCACCTTATCTTCCTCTTTACACTTACTAATCCTAAACACCGATTCAATCTTCTCAATCCACTGGCTTAATCCTACAGCACCTTCAGTTCCATTAAAAGGTAGAGGTTCACACTTCATGAACGTCACATAAGTACAGCCACCAACTTCAGGTGCATTAGTTCCAAGTCCTCCTACATTTCCTCCAGCATTAGCATTCACATTATTAGCATTCACATTCACATTAGTACCGCCAATTCCACTACCGCCAGCTCCACTACCGCCAGCTCCACTACCGCCAGCTCCACTACCGCCAGCTTCATTTCTAGCATTTGCCATAAATTCAGTCATAGATGCGGTAACTTGCTCCGTAATAATCCTACGTACATCATCCTCAGTCACAGCCTTCTTCGGCGGCATAGTTCTATAATTCCACAATTTCAAAGTATTAAGCATTCATCCAACAAAGGATTCATATAATATGGATCGAATTCATAATCAAGATACAAATAAGGCACAATATGGAATTCAAGACAAGATACATATTTCATTCTATCTGAAACAAAAGTATTGTCTTAGTTACATCCCATATCAAAGTTCTAACACTATATACACTCAAAATTTGTGCCAAATCTATTACTAACAAGTCGGTTCAGTCAAATCTACAAGCACAAAAGATACAAAGGTCACTACTAAATACAGACTGGTCTACTGAGAACCGCCAGATGGTCCATCATCCATCGTCTTCTGGATCTTCGCCGGACGATCACTAGACACATCTTCAGCTGGGCGCTTACGGATTACTCCTCTTTCAACCATATCCGCATAAAATCTACTGTTCCATCCCACGGATATATTCAACTCCTTTTCGGCTTTCTCACGCATCGCACGAGCCATACTCAACTAAATCTCCATAGAATTCACCTTTCTCTTCATAGCAGCATACTCACCACTTTCCAACACCGATAACCTCCTAAAAGCCTCATTCAAACCACGTTCTACATCACTCAAATCCAAACTAAGCAATTCTCGCTCTTTCTCGCCAACCTTTGTCTTCGACTCCAAATAAGCAACCTGAGTCTGAACAACACCTAATCCAACCTCTGTCACACAACTCTTAACACGGGAAGCATCTAGATCACGTCTCAAGGCCCATGGTGTAAGACCATCAATATGAGTAGCCTCTCGAGTACTAGACGACTCTCCTATCTCACGTCTACGAGTATCAATACCATCAGTACTGTCAGGTGCATCGTCATCCTCATTCTCCTCTGATTCAGAATCAGATTTAGACGATTCAGACATTTCTTCCCTAGGTAACTCATCCTCAGAATCAGACAAACAAACTGGTGGGGGAAAGGCTCTCCCTCTGGAACATCATACGGATAAATAAGCTCAGCTTCCTCATCGTCATCAACCTCAACATCTATACCTACATCCTCCTCGACATCCTCGTCGTCAATCTCATCATCTAAATTATCTAATCCAATCTCATCATCGTTCTCAATATCAGCATTCTCAATCTCCACATTCTCAATCTCCACATTCTCATTATCCACATTCTCAATCTCATTCTCTACTAAGTCAACCTGAGGGGCAATCTGATCTCCTAGTCCTAACTCGGGCTCGGGATCCTCAAATGGTTCCTCCTCATCATCGATATCAAAATCTACTAAGTCTAAATAAGGATCATCTTCTATATTAGGTTCGGGAATAGCATGGTTATCTACAGGAATATTAGGGTCAGCCATGACAATATGCATTTATATATATATATATATATATATATATATATATATATATATCTCTCGTATTAGGATAACATACTAGTTAAACAATTACATAATGAAATCACGATATATACATATATATAAATTATATTATATATATCAAAATATATATCTTCTCAATAGGGCTTGTTGGTAACGTCGGAGATCTCTGGCACCGTTATAGTCAAAAGATTTTTTCAAATATTTTCTCAAATGTTCATTGTCAAAAGATTTTGAAAAGTTTTGTTCAAAACCTTGGTTTTTAAAATCTTTTGTTCTCTATAACGAGAGCTCTGGTACCAAACTGTAACACTCTCATTTTTCGTATTGGTACAGCGGAAGGGTCTTTCAGAGTGTTACGGGATAGCACAATAACTCCAATCATAGAAAACACATAAAAATGGTTGTACAAGGTTTAACAAACATTCATTCGATAAAAAGATTTAAAAGTGTACAACAGGTCCCAAATTATACAGGTCATTTAGTTTACAAAACACAGATCGAATGAACATTTTTAATATTAAGTGTGGGCCATCAGAGTTGATCTCCATCCAGATTACCTTCAAGCACCTGAGATAAAAACATGCAAAAATCATATCAGCGAATGCCGAGTGAATTCATAGAGTTTAATGAAAACCGTTATATAAAACAATCATTTACATTCATTTAAAATCAGAACACAAGTATAATATCAGAAGTAAGTCCACATATTGCTAGTCAGGCAATATATAAATCAAGCATACATCTGAAACCGTCCATGAGACCGTAGTCTCTATATTACCATGATAGGTAATATATTCATCGTAATAGCGTCGTTATCATTTATTATTTATGTCTTATATTGTATTAGGTTGTAGGATTATTATTAGCCGCATGACATTGTTACCTTACTGTGAAAACAGCGGGCCGCGAACCCGACAAACAATTTACCCATCTAAGTTAGCGTGTCGTCACAAAAATCACGCTATGGAATCTTCTCATACATAAATTCGCTTACCAATCAATGTGGTACGACGGGGATCAACCGTCAAGGCGCGAACTGGGGTGATCGTCCCCAAATAGTACTATCAAATGCATAAGCGTCTACCAAATCCCGGTAGTTCACAATTCATGCTAATGGGACTTTAAGTGACATAACCTAACTACTAATAATCCTTTTAGTCTCGAATATAGGGTCATAGCATCATTCGGGTCCATATCATTAAGCATACAATCGGGACTACTTGTGTTCTATTTTTATAAAATCTAGCATGTTATCTCCCTCGCGGGTTTACAAATCATTTTATAAAACATTTAAAAGAGTGCGAGGCTATGAACTCACGTTGTTAATGAAAGACGGATTATCGGCTACGGGCGTGCTTCGGTCACGGAAACCTATATAAATAATAATCGGTCTTAGACTCGGTCCAATGACTTTTATCAAAATAACAATATATATATGATGATTTTGTACATATGATGATGATCAAGTGGGTTTATACATCCTTGTTTACTCATTTTAGTGTTTACGTTTTGGTAACGTCTTACTTGTTCACTAGTTTTATCGATTTTACCTATTTTAAGTCCATTAATTCTTTTATAAGTTCTTTAACTTGTTTTTATCCATTTTATACCTATATGATCAGTATATATACTTTTCATGTTGGGCCCAAATGGGTTAAGCCCAATAAGCTCTTTTTACAAGTATTTATCTTATTAAGTCTAATTATTAGTCCAATAGGTTTAGTTAGCTCGTAAATGTCCGTAATTCTTATAGTTCGAGTTTTATTGGTTTTTACTTGTCTTAGTTATCTATAAATCAGTATATGACTTTTATAAACTTTACATTAGACGGGTTTGGTCGTCTAAGTTTTATTTGGCGAAAAACGTTAATTTTACGGCGATAGCCGAAAAAGTCGTAAAAATCAATTTTGTAGTTTTTATTACTTATAAATATTATTTTTACCACCATTTATATAATTTTCCCATTTAATTAACCTTTTATAAATTTATATAAATAAGTTTTATAAGTTAGTGGGTTTATATTTTTACATTTTATACATTATAATGTGAGTGCTTATATAATAATAATAAACATTATTTCCAAAATCTGATTTTTAACTTCATGTTCACCATTTTTACCATATCTAGAGTTCTATAATGACTTAGAAGCTCATTTTTGGATGACATGTTCTTCATAATATGTGTTATATATAACTTAGTTATAGCTACTGCCCATTTTGAGTTTAAGTTGCCTTAACAGTCCCTACAAAACTGCTTATTCAGATTACACCACCTAACTTGTTTTGATCATATCTCACTCATTATTTTGATTCCATGGCATGGCCAACTCTCACATGTGTATAACATCATCTACTTACTGTAAATGGATCAAACCATGCAATTTTATCAGTTCATATTTTAGTTATCTACTGTTTTATACAGCCAACTAAATAGTCAAGATTTTAGCTTCCTTTCTTATGGTTATCATCATTTTTAAGCATATTTATCAACACTTGATCCCCACACAACATTTTTATCATCCTATATACATCATATACATATACAAAATGAAAGAAAATACATTTGTTCTTTACAAAATAATAATAGAAAAATGTAGAGGATGATCTTCTTTACCAATCCAAGTGGATTTCTTGTTTTAGGAAGACAAGAACTTGATGAACACAACAAGTATCTCCAAGACCATCAAATATCAAGAACATAGGTTGGAAAATCAGCCCTAGGACACAAGCAAATCACCTCCAAATATGTTAATATGGCCACCAAATGATCAAGGCTTCAAGAGAACACCTTAATAGGACTAGTAAACATGTGGTTTATGGCTAGAAAAGATCAAAGATGGTGTTTGTTGGCTTATTTGGGACGGCACAAAGGAGAGAGTTGAGAGGATTTTAGAGTGGATTGCATGTAGGAAATGATGGGAATGAAAACAATTTGCTAGTTTTGTGTTAGTGGAGAAAGGTTAATCTTAAAGTGTAAGCTAGCTTACACTTGGTGTAAGTTAGCTAAACTTGATGCCACATATGTGTTGTGGTGTCAAGTTAGCCGTCCCATGTTGCTAGTGGGGTGGGACAAAGTGTTTTGTCCCATGTCACTAGTTTACGGGTATTTCTCGATTCTAGTTTTCTCGATTTGCGTGCCCTCGGGTCGTTTTACGAAAAACGTTTTTATAAATTATGAATCACCGTCACAAAACGAATCCAATAAAAATTGTCTCATCAAAAACGGAGTTCAAAAACGTAAATACGTAATCCTAAGGTTTCCGGTTTAGTCGTAAAAGACGCCAAATTATGCACGTAAGCCCAAATTTAAATCCGTAAATTGTGAGTTCGTCAACCAACACAAAAATAAGTTTCAAAATATTATACGAGCAAAATATTTTACTAGCTGAAAATGTTAGATTGTCACAGAAGTGGTGGTGACGGAAATCCTGATTTGGCTGCTTTGATTGCTGCTCAAATGGCCAACATAATACCAACCATTTTTCAGCAGGTGACTAATAACCTAAACAACAACAACAAAAACAATGGTCAAGGAGGAGGTGGAAACAGTCGTTGTAGCTATAAGGCATTCACTTCTTGTGGTGCAAAAGAGTATGATGGGAAGGGTGGCGCGGTAGTACTTACCCAATGGATTGAGAAGATGGAAAATGTGATTCAGATGAGTGGTTGTTTACCCAATCAAAGGGTAATGTATGTAACTGGTTCACTGGTAGGGAAGGCTTTAACTTTGTGGAATACTCAAGTTCAAGCAAGAGGGAGAGTTGCTGCAAATGTTATGGCTTGGGCCGATTTTAAGGCTCTTGTGACTACGTAGTTTTGTCCAAGCAATGAGATGGAGAAGCTGGAAAATGAGTTTTGGGGACATGCTATGGTTGGAGCGGCTCATGCATATTACACGGATCGCTTCCATGAATTGGCAAAGTTGGTTCCCCATTTGGTTACCCCTGAGGCAAACAAAATCAAGCGGTACATTGCTGGATTGCCTACTCAGATTAGGGGAATGATCAAGGCTACTCAACCTAACACGATACAGCAAGCTATACTTATAGCAGGAATACTTATTGAGGAGGCGGTATCTAGTGGAACCTTGGTAAAGGCGGAGGATAAAAGAAAGGAGCCAGAAGCCGCGAAATCGCCGGACACCAACTGGAAAAATGTTAAGAAGGCAAAAGATGGAAGAAATTTTGCCATGAGAGTACCTCAAGGTTCCGAAAATTCAAACAACAACAATGCAGCTTGCCAAACCTGCTCTAGGTTCCATCCAAGAGGTACACCATGCCAGATATGCTTCAATTGCCAGAAACCGGGACACCTTGCTAGGAACTGTGAAGCACCTAACAGGAACGCAACACCAATCCAGTCTGTGAGGATGAATGTCACCGGGGGAAACTGCTTTGAGTGTGGACAACTCGGGCATTTCAAGAGGGAGTGTCCTAGATTGGTTGGAGCAACCAACCAGGCCAGAGGCCAGCTAGCTTTGGAAGGAAATCTAGGAAACCAAGGCGGTAGAAACCAGAACAATGCCAACCGCAACAATGGAAACACTGGGAATCGGATCTGGAACAGGAACGAAGGAAATCAGAATAAGGGAAATCGGAATGGAGGCAGGGTTTACCTTGCAAATGCAGTAGAAGCGGTTTAGGACCCGAATGTAGTGAGGGGTACGTTTTCTGTTAACAATCACCTTGCTACGATTCTTTTTTACTCTGGGGCAGATTTTAGTTTTGTGTCTTCTCAATTCGTGCCTTTGTTAAATATGAACCCTAGTGTAGCGAAACCAGGGTATGTGATTGAGATAGCTAGTGGTAAGCAAGAAGAGGTAGATGAGATATTTTTAAACTGCAAATTAGAGTTGGGAGAATTTAAGTTTACCATAGATTTAATCCCTCTAGGACATGGGAGCTTCGATGTGATTATTAGGATGGATTGGTTATCGAAGCATAGGGCTGAGCTAATGTGTCATGAAAAGATTGTTAAGATCCCCATAGGTGATAATAAGGTGTTATACGTGTACGGAGAAAGGAAGGAGAAGAATACCAGGTCCTTTATGAATGCCAAGGATGATGAGCCACAAATAAATAAGATTTGAGTAGTAAGAGAGTTCATCGATGTATTCCCGGATGACTTGATGGGGTTACCACCGGTGAGACAAGTAGAGTTTAAGATTGACTTAGTACCCGGGGCAACACCCGTAGCAAAGTCACCATATCGTCTAGCACCGTCAGAGATGCAAGAATTAGCCGAGCAACTCAAGGAGTTGCAGAATAAGGGTTTCATTCGACCAAGTTCTTCTCCATGGGGAGCGCTGGTGCTATTCGTTAAAAAGAAGGATGGATCATTCCGGATGTGTATCGACTATCGGGAGCTGAACAAGCTAACCATTAAGAACCGTTATCCTCTGCCAAGGATTGACGATTTATTTGATCAGCTGAAAGGAGCAAGATACTTCTCAAAAATTGACCTTAGGTCCGGTTATCACCAACTAAGGGTCTGTGAGGAGGACATACAAAAGACCGCGTTCACAACAAGGTATGGACACTTTGAATTCACCGTTATGCCATTTGGATTGACAAACGTGCCAGCAGTGTTCATGGACCTAATGAACCGAGTGTGCAAGCCATATCTGGATAAGTTTATCATAGTTTTCATTGATGACATACTTATCTACTCTAAGACGGAGGAGGAGCACAACCAACATTTAAGGTCGGTATTGGAACTGCTCAGGAAGGAGAAACTTTATGGGAAGTTCTCCATGTGTGAATTTTGGCTGCAAGAAGTACAATTTCTAGGGCATGTAATCAACAATGATGGCATACATGTAGACCCAAAGAAGATTGAAGTCGTGAAGGATTGGAAGGAACCTACTACACCGTCAAATAAGGTCATTCTTAGGTTTGTCAGGATATTACAGACGATTTATAGAGAATTTCTCTAGAATATCAAACCCTTGGACATTGTTGACCCAAAAGAATCAGAAGTATGAATGGGGGGAAGAGCAAGAGAAGGCGTTTCAGGCAATAAAGGATAGGTTGTGTAATGCACCGATCTTGTCCTTAACAGAAGGGTTGGAAGATTTTGTGGTTTATTGTGATGCGTCCAACCAGGGGTTAGGATGTGTTCTTATGCATCGAGATAAGGTCATAGCTTATGCATCACGACAATTGAAAAACCATGAGAAGAATTACACCACACACGACTTGGAACTAGGAGCTGTAGTCTTTGCTCTTAAGATATGGAGACATTACTTGTATGGGACAAAAAGTGTGATCTATACGGATCACAAAAGCTTGCAGCACATCTTTGATCAGAAAGATTTGAACATGAGGCAGAGGCGGTGGTTGGAGTTATTTAGTGATTATGATTGTGAGATTAAGTACCACCCTAGAAAGGCCAATGTGGTGGCGGATGCTCTAAGTATGAAGGAGAGGCTAAAACCTAAAAGAGTAAGGGCAATGAGCATAACTATTCAGACAACCCTTAGAGATAGAATTCGAGCAGCACAAGTAGAGGTCGTTAAGGAGGAGAGGATGGTTGAAGAAAATCTACATACTATGGATCAGTACATGGAAGAAAGAGGATATGGTTGCAAGTATTACTTGGATAGAATCTGGGTTTCGTTGTATGGCGATACAAGGAAGTTTATATTGGATGAAGCCAATACGTCGAGGTATTCGATACACCCAGGAGCTAATAAGATGTATCGGGACATGAGGGATATGTATTGGTGGCCAGGAATGAAGAAAGATGTAGCTTTGTACGTTAGTGAGTGTTTGACTTGCGCCAAGGTGAAGGCTGAACATCAAAGACCAACAGGATTACTGCAACAACCAAAGGTTCCTAAGTGGATGTGGGAGAATATTGCCATGGACTTCATTACAAAACTGCTAAGGTCTAATAGTGGTAATGACATGACTTGGGTAATAGTGGACAGACTGACTAATTCTGCCCATTTTGTGGCAATGAAGGAGGATGATAAGATGGAAAGGTTTGCCAAGAAATACTTGGAACATGTGTTGGAAAAACATGGGGTGCCGGTGTCGATCATATCAGATAGGGATAGCAGGTTTACGTCTAGGTTTTGGGGACTATTGCAGAAAGCCTTGGGAATGAGACTGGATATGAGCACAGCTTATCATCCGCAAACGGCTGGACAGAGTGAGAGGACTATACAAACGCTAGAGGATATGTTGAGGGCGTGTGTGATACACTTTGGAGGAAGTTGGGAGAATCATCTAGCGTTGGAAGAATTTTCGTACAATAATAGTTACCATGCTAGTATAGAGTGTGCACCGTTTGAAGCACTTTATGGTAGGAAGTGTAGGTCACCGTTGCTATGGGCTGAAGTAGGAAGTAGTCAACTAATTGGACCGAAGATGGTACTGGAGACTACGGATGCGATAACTGTGCTTAAGGAGAAATTAAAGGCGGCTAGGGATCGACAAAAGAGCTACGCGGACAAGAGGCGTAAGCCGTTGGAATTTGAGGTTGGGGATAAGGTTATGCTAAAGGTTTCACCATGGAAAGGGGTGATGCGGTTTGGGAATAAAGGGAAGTTAGCGCCTAGATTTGTGGGTCCATTTGAAATCCTTGAAAGGATTGGGCTAGTGGCGTATAGGTTGAGATTACCGAAAGAGTTGAGTAGTGTACATGATGTGTTTCATGTCTCAAACTTGAGGAAATGCTTAGCAAGAACTGACTTGCCATTATCGGTGGATGATATTAGTATAGATGTGAGTCTTCGTTTTATTGAAGAGCCGATAGAGATTATGGACCGTGAAGTTAAATCATTGAAAAGAAGTAAGATACCGTTAGTTAAGGTAAGGTGGAATTCGAAACGTGGACCGGAGTTCACGTGGGAACGAGAAGAGTTTATGAGGAATAAGTATCCTCAGATGTTTGTTAATGACGATCCTAAGGAGTAATTCTCGGGACGAGATTTCTATTAGGAGGGAGTGATGTGACAACCGTGGTTTTGAGGTTCGTCACTTGGTCCTATTTTTAGGTTATTTTATGTGTGACTACTTGATTTGTGTGTTTACGTGTTTATTTTATGTGAATGAGGTTGGTGTGGTTATCGTTTATGACTATAGAGTACTCATAAGTAAATCGAGGAACGGTTATTTCATGTTCATGAGCTCACAATTAGTGACTATGAAATGAAATGGTGATATTTTGGTGTTTACGTATACATATAAGTATTATAGTAATTGTATTTTTATAGGATTTACGGTTTAGCATTTAGAGGTCTCAGATGAGGTAATTAGTCATATGAATATTTTTCGGGATGGTTTTAAGTCATTTAGGACTTAGTTATAAAGTTTATTTCAAAATTTGAGATTTTTTTAAAAAGTGTATATTTTACGTTTTTTTACGGTAAACGCGTAAATTTGACTAGTTTTACGGTTTTGAGGTTTTGGAGGTTTTAGGAGTTGTAATAAATTAAGGTAAATTAAGGTAATATTACTAGTGTATTATTTAACAATAATAAGAAAAAAAAATTAAAAAAATATACATAAAGGGGCGGTTTAGGCCGACTAAAACAAAGAAAAAAAAAGAAAAAGGAAAGTGGCCTATGGGTTGGACTAGGATTCACCCATGCCCTATATAAAAGGTTTTATTCACATCAAAAACATTATTTTTTTTCTTCTGGAGTTGAAGCCGACGGTTTATAGAAGTTTTTAGGGTTTCATAGTTTTTTTTTCATCTTCCATTAATTTAAAGGTAAACTTTCATAACCCTTTTCAATTAAATTGTTTTAATGTTTTCTTTAATTATCTTATGATGGATTTAGGTTAGGGTTTAATTTGAAAACAGTATATTAATGTTATATTAATGATATTATGATGATTACATAAATTAGGGCTTGTAATTAGTGGGGTTAGGGGTGATTAATGTGGTCAATTTAATTAAACCCGTTTTTAAAATCTGAGCAGAATTTTGAGTCAATTGTTTTGATCATATCGAGAGTTCTATAAACTCTTATTTTGCGATCCAAGTATCCCTGAAAAGGTAATTGAAGTGGCTTTCCAATGCAAGAAACGAGAACTAAATTGAAGGTAGGGAAGTGGGTCAAAAACAGGTTACAACAGTCGGAGGTCAAAACAGTTCTGAAGTCAGCCTGTTTTCTTTTTAAGTTTTGGGTTGTTTGGGGTACTTAGGGTTGCATTAGGATCTTATAACGAACATGAGAGATGGTTTATATATTATAGGAAGTATCTGTATTGGGGCTAAGATGGTGGGTTAGGGTAAGACCCCCTAATCATAACAAATGTTTTGTATGTTTAAAATCAGTAAAAGCTGGATAGACAAATATATATATATATATATATATATATATATATATATATATATATATATATATATATATATATATATATATATATATATATATATATATATATATATATATATATATATATATATATATATATATATATATATATATATATATATATATATATATATATATATATATATATATATATATATATATATATATATATATATATATATATATATATATATATATATATATATATATATATATATATATATATATATATATATATATATATATATATATATATATATATATATATATATATATATATATATATATATATATATATATATATATATATATATATATATATATATATATATATATATATATATATATATATATATATATATATATATATATATATATATATATATATATATATATATATATATATATATATATATATATGTATATATATATATATATATATATATACATATATATATATATCGGGGCCTTAACAGTAGCTTTAAGGTTAGGGCAAGTGGGAGGTGTTAGCTAACATATGTAAGGGCATAAGTATTCCCTTTACAGAGATCATGGGTATGTTTAAGTGGGCGTTTGGCTTATAATTTTGAGACCTAAAACCGGGACTGTTTTGGGTAAAATGTTAATGGGACGGGTTATGAAGTAAACTGAGTTAAGGGCTTTATAGAGGGGTTTAATTAGATGATTAGAGCATACAAATGAGGTATATATATAGGAGGAGGTTATATGTCCATCATAGGTTGATGAGCCATCTTAGTGATTGGTTCATGTTTTGATTATGTGTTTTTGGTTTGTTAGCTTTTTGCTAGTGCGAGAACTTTTGGAGAAGCTCAATCAGGTGAGTTTCATATTCCCATGTTTACTAATGTTTATGACTTCCATATGGGATGGAAGAGACACTGTTATGTTATTTATAAATTATGCTGTGAATGTTTGGCGTTGGTAATGGACTTATGTGTGCATAGTTATGTGATTAACTGCTAGTTGATTCTTGATTGTTTATGTTTTGACTTGGTACCAAGGGGGTGTTGACAAGGCGGGGCCTTGGGATTTGGTTCATAGGTGTTTGGATGCCTATGGGAGTATGGTGTTTGGTATGGCTGGGAGCCTGGGTTTTGGTTTGATTAGTTAAATCTTGAATGTTAGTTTGTTAATGCATATTAGTATCACATTGTCCATATATTTTTATTGTTGGTGGTTATTCACATCTTATATTATAACTGATTTGAGGTTTGAGTCAAAACCTATGACTCTCACCAACTTTATATTGATGTGTTTTAGTGTCTCTTTCAGGTGATACTATGGTTAAGCATGAGAACATAACTGGCTAGGATTTGGAGAGCGTAGGAATGCATTTAGAAGGAGATCCCCGTTTCCTTCTTAGTTTTTATTAGTTCATTTAATAAGTGATACTGTTGGCACACATATGTTTGTTTTGGTTATGTTATTTGTTTTTCTTGGGTAAGTGGTAGGACTGTTACCTACTTACCTAGACTCCTGCATTTGTTGAGATATTATCATGACTTTTGTGTCACCGTTTAATGACATTTCTTATTTCATATAGTTATCTCTATAGACACGCCATGTTGTGATGATATCCATACATCGCGCCCCATATTCCGCCATGGTGGGGTGTGACAAGGGGGGACTTCTATTGAAGTAAGTGGTCTTTTCCATGAATTTGCCCTCATTTTAACCAGAAAATCTTATTTTTCGACATTTTTCAAAATTTTTAATCTATTTTGGCCTTGTAATTTTCCTTTGTTATCGCTATTTTCAAAAATTTTCAAAATTTTTAGTAAAGTGGTTTTAAATTTTTCAAAGTCATGAATATTTTGACTCAACTCGAGTTTACTTATCTAAGTTTACGCTAGCTAGTATCCTTAACGTGTTTAAGTCAAGTTTTGCTAGGCTTTTATATAGGGAGCTTTAAAATGCGAAAGTCTTAACTCTCACGGGTTAAGAACAAGAACTTTTCGCAAGTTCGTATAATTGATCCTAGAAAGTCGTTTATCAAAGGAACTTTAAAACGCAAATTCTAAACTTGAAAAAGTCTAAGAAGATGCAAGATCCTATAGATGACTCGAAAACCCAAAACTTTGATTTAGTTGGATAAGCATCCACGAGTCTCATTCCTTGAGACTTTAAATTATGGAGGACGAGAGATGATAGAATCAATTATAAGTTTGGTGTTCTTTCGTGAATTTATGTGAGTTAATTATGAGCTTCTTCTCCCATCGCTTGCTAATAAATTTATCTGCAATAAATAAGGTTGTACGATTTGAAAAGTTACTTAGCTTCTATCCCAAGATCGCTTAAAAGTTGCTCGGTATTAATTAGAGTTCATAGCCAAGGCATAACTAATTGAAGCGGGATGCGAAGATTGGCGAGTCCGAAAAGGCCCTAACATGGCATGAGGGCTACATTTTGTTGCTAAAGATCCAAAAGTGATGTGAAGAATCATTTATCAAAAATCAATATGAAGGATCGAGACACACGACGGAAAGCAAAAACTCCCCAAAAGATCATGGAGAAGTCTATCCAAAAAGGCCCTAACAAGGTATGAGGATAAATAGATCCAAGTCCTAAAAGGAGGCGGATCGTTGTATATCAAAGTCCAAAATAAAGATTGTAGAAAAATGAAGAAGTCGTGGTCCAAATATGAAGAATCTCTCAAAAAGTTCAAGATAAGAAATTCCTATAATGAAGAGAAGACCATTATTTCATGAACGTCTCTCAAGATTCGAAGTATGAAGTCGCTGCCAAATATCGGTCCGAGAAAGGTCTCAAATCGTGAAGCAAGTTATGCCAAGATATGAACTTTAAGAGGTCCCGAGAAACAGTTATAAAAGATTTTGTCCTTTAGCTAACTATTGATTAAATCGTCCCACTTTATTTTCAGCCTAAATAACTATCGAAATAAGTCAAACAATGCATCCTCGTGATCATTCAAGACAAAAATAAAATATAAGAGATACACCTAGGAATAAGGGAGTCTAAGTAAATAATTGGCCCACATGAATTCGTGTTAGTTTGCTAACTTATAATAACAATGATCTCGTTTTTAAGCTTGGTATGGGGAACGTGAAACTTGAGGATGATAAACGTTCATGGCAGCTAAAACCCCAATGTAAGTCTTTGATTTCCTTACTTGTTTATATCTTTTTATTTTCCTTAATGTTTAGTATTTAATAAAGGCAAAGGTGGGTTACTTATGATGGAAAATGTAAATCGTGCTTTAAAATTAATGCATTGCATGAGGGCATTGCAATGGTCAAGTGTAGGGGATTTAATAAGTGTGAAAACACTTATCCTTTTACCACTTATTTCCAATAATAACAAGACCAAAACGTGTAATTTATGTCATAAAAGTCGGAATTATGCGTGGTTTGTGTTTTTATTGTGTTTTAGGACCAAAAGATGAAAAAAGAAGAAAACACGGGCTTTCACGGGCTTTTATCGAAGAAAACGAGAAAAGACGAAGTCAAAAGATCAAGAGTGCAAAAAGAACGGAAGTCCAAGGCCTATTCTGAAGATTTATCGAAGAAAAAGTCTAACGACGGAAGTTTAATGAAGTCGAAGAACTCAAGTCTAATTTTAGAAGAAAATTATAAGACGAGTTCAAATCCCGAGACGACGTCGAGAAAGACAAAGAATTTAAATCGAGTCGAGCCGAGAAGAAAGAAAGAGGAGGCAACACATGCACCTCCCCATTTTCCTATAAATACCCTCCAAAACACATTAGGAAGAGGGGTTAGCTAGTTTAATTTTCTTTGTTTTAGTTTTCATTTTAGATAGAGAAAGTGTTTAACTTTCTCTCACTAAAGCTTTATCTTTTCTTTCAAGTTAAGCTTTATTTAATCTTTGTATTTGAATTTCATTAATCAAAAGTTCAAGTTTAAGCTTTTAATCTTCAATCTTTTTCTTCCTTTCTTGATTTCACTTTTATTTTAATCCGAATTTTAAAACTTCGTGTGTGATTTTTATGTTTTGTTGATTAAAAAGTCAATCTTTTGATTCCTTATTAAGCTTTTATACGGTATAAGCTATAAGCTTGTTGTGCTTATTGGCTTATTTCATATATTTAGCTTATTGCGTTTTAATTTTCTTAAAAAGTTTCATCCTTTAAAGTTAATCTTTAAAAGTTTGCTTATTTTGTGATTTGATAAGTCTTACATTCGTAGCTTATTGAGTCTCCTTATTATTGGCCTTGTTAAGTTTTTGATAGGTGCTTATTGGAACTGTTTATTGAGTTTGTTGGCTTATTTTTCATTTTCGGATTAAGTTCTGTTCCATCGCAATATTTAGGGTATTACACATTCCGATAGGTTGCTTGTTTGTATCGCAATAACCCAAGGGGGTTCTACTTTGCGACACTTGAGTTTTCATTCCCTTATTCCGATATGGGATTGCGATCGCTCATTGAGATCGCATATTCCGACGTGTCTTAAGGTTATCTTAAGTCGAAACTCTGCCCAATCTTAGTTTGCCACTTTTCGATAGTTTTGTATTCCGACAGAAGTGCATTGCGACAGCTTGTATTCCGACATAATTGATCTTTTGTATTCCGATCTGAAACATTCCGATACCTTGGACATTCCGATAGATAGTGTATTCCGATTGACCTACATTCCGATGGAATTTACTTTAACATTCCGATGGTTTTATTTGCACTACATTCCGACAGTTTTAAGTTTGTTACATTCCGATGGCAACATTCCGATAGCTTTGTTTTAAATTTTTTTTTAAGTTTTTAGTTTTAACAAAGTTTTGTGTTTTTAATCATTTACGTTTTACATTTTACTCAATGACATTTATTTGCTTTTAGTTTAAAAATAGATAATCAACCAACCAAAATTATTTTCTACCAAGAACGATTGAGTCGCACTAATTAACGGTAATCGATTCGAAAAGATTGGAACGAAAATATTTTATACTTGGTTGAAAAACCTTGTATTAGAGATTCGAATACAATGATTGGGTAATGACCTCCCAAGTCAAGGTTGTGTTTTCACACTTTTGGAGTACTTGTGAATTTATTGTTCTACGTATACAATATAGTAATAATATTCACAAAAAAAACGAAAAACCGATAATACGTATTAGTAGAGTGCTACTAATACAAATAGATATTATGGCTATATAAAAAAACAACAATTGCCAAATCAAAAAACAGCACGCCTCCCCGGCAGCGGCGCCATTTTGATGTAGTAAAATCGTACATGTTTTAGGAAAAACGTGTATGAGCGGCAAGTATTAAGCGTTACGTTTTAGGAAAAACGTAAAACCGAATAAATGCGGGTTCGTTCTCGAAGGAGGTGTGTGTATTAGAGAGATGATTAACTTGTGATTATATGATTATGAGAAAAGAAAATAGAAATGAGGTAAGAAGAGAATGACGACTAAGACGAAAAGGTCGTACACGTAAAACCGTAAAAATACCAAATTTAAAAATTTACTCTAAAAATTCCTAGAAAATTGCAATAAATCCTAAATAATGTAATTAGAGTTTAAAAAAAATCAAAAATCACTCAAACCTTTTATTTAATTAAATAATGATTTTTTAATGCTAATTAAAGCCCTAAAATCAGTTTAATTAACAAAAAGCCCAAAATAAGATTTTATTAACTGTAAACCTCTAAAATGACCTAACTTAATTTAAAACTATTTTTGAAAATTTTAAAATTAATTAAAACTATTTAAAAACAATTAAAAACTATTAAAAGTTACAATAATTATAAAAATTAAACTAAGGACAATAAAAATATTCTAAAAGTTGTAAAATTCCTAACATAATGTATTTAACCTGAAAAAAATATAAAAACTTGAAAAATCTAAATTTTAATTTTTAATAATAAAATAATAATAAAAATCCGAAATTTATAAAAAATTCTAAAAACTTGCAAACTAGCTTAATTTAACCTAAATAAACAGAAAATGAAGTTGAAATTGCAAAAATACCCCTAATGGGACTCCAAATGGGCCAAAAGTCCAAACAGTCCCCTTATTGGGCTCAAATAGGCCCAATAAGCAAAATGTTGTCCAATTAGGCCCCAAAACTCTTATCTGACTCAAAATTTGATTCTGAACACAATTTTTCAAAGGCCTAAAAGCTGAAAATGTGAAATAAGCTGACTAATATCAAACAGCTTATTCTTAATGGGTTTTTTGGCCCATTAAGCTATAAGCTGATGCCATAAGCTCAAATTAGACACACAAGCTTCTTTTGAGTTGCTCAAGACTTCTGTAAAAAGAAATTTGAAAAAAGTCCAAGGAATAATCCTGAAAAAGCAATAAGCAATCTACAGAAAACGACAAAATAGTCGTTTTTGAGTTCTAGGCTATCCCAAGAGCTGATTCAAGTTTCAAAAGCTTTTAAATGACTTAACTAAGCTTAATCAACAAAAAGTTTTCAAATAAGTTCACTCAATAAGCTTAAATAAGCAAATAAGCACTTATGGAAAAGTCAAATGAGTTGGTTTTCTAGCAAAAAGTCAAAGTCAAAGTCTAATAAGCTCCGGTTCAAACAAATGGGTCAAATGATGAAGATTGATCACAAAAAATAAGTTGTTGCAGGTCTGGATAAGCCAAAATGGCTTATCAATAAGCTGAATGCAAATTAACACTAGCAGGGCTAATTTTAGATGTTGAGCAGTGGAAACTTTTTCCACTGCTTGACTTGTTTGACTTTTTGTCTTTAGTGACTTTTTTGGAGATTCAAGTTACACAAAGGCACCCAAATGATCAGTGGATCATAAGGAGTCAATGACAATCAAGAAATCACAATCACTAACAGCGAGTTAGCAGTTTAATCAAAACATCACCAGATCTAGCACAGACATGAACAAATAAGTAGTTATGGTTCAATAAGCACTTATAGCACAATTCAGCCAGCCAAACTTAACCAAATGCATACACAAGCAATAATAAACTTAAATAAGCAAGTCTAAACAGGTTTCATGCACTGATTCAAAGTATAGGTCAAGATTCAAGCACTTAAAGTTACTGATGAACTATGAACATGCAGTTTTTTCACTTTGCTGATGCAATTGACCAACAAGCCAAATTCAAACCTCCAAATCTCTAAGATATGTTATGATAACTTTGATTTAACAGGTTATAACCCAAACATGCATATACTCTAAGTATTCCCAAAATTTTAGGTAAAAAACAGTCAGACTCAACAAGCTATAGCACAATCTTTGATTTGGTGTTTCAATGTTGAAAACTTGCAGCAAATAGCACTCAAACAATTCAATAACAAATACAAAGCACAAATAACACTTTCCACAAACACAATAACCACTTATGATCTATAAAAGGTAATCCCAAACACCCCTTTTTATTTTTAAATCACAATTTTTCATATCAAAAGTGTATTTCAAGACCACCCAAGACCAAATAAGCACAATAACAGATATATTAAGCAGATTAGAGCAAGGTTAGACCATAAAATCAGCAAGAACACAAGTCACACACAAAATCACCAAAAATCCAAAGTTTTAACCGATTTTGGGTAAGATGATGTGTACCTCATGGATGTACATCCACACCCACGGATTTTGAGCTTATGTACTAGCAAGAACAAGTACAAGCTTCCACAAACAACCCTGCTAAGAATCAAAAAGGTTAAGAGCACAAATATCAAAATAGAAAGATGAAAACTTCTTGATTAATGCAACCTTAGTTCCCCACACTTGATTATCCCCAAGTTATAGGATTCACCACACCTTGATAACTTAATATCAGGATGCTATGATCAGCTTTATAGCCCAAGAATTCCAAGGTTTGAACAAGACTTAGCAAAATATCAAGAAAGTGGAAAATGTGCATACTTTTGCACACTCCTTTTGAAAACAGGTTTAGGATTCAAGAACTAGTAAACATCAACAACAATAAACAGATTATAAGATTGGCACTTGAGCTTTCATCACAAAATTCAAACACAATTCATTAATATGAATATATGATTTACAGATTTTTAAACCAAGGAAAATTCAAGGGCAAAGTACAAATGATGCACCCTAAGGCCTTTATATAGGCATACAAGTTAACTATGAAAGCTGAAAAACGTTTAACCCTAGCTTATGAAGTTCCAGATTTGCCCTTTGAGTAGTTTGAACTTTTGAAGATCATGTGACTATTTCTTGGATTTTTGTGGAGCTAGCAAAATAAAAGTGAATCCAATGGCTTGTAATGAGCTTAGAAAGTAAGCTAGAATCTCACACGTTGGATGACTGGCCAAGTTTTGGAAGTTTCTTCTTTTTTGCAGCAGGGGAATCATGTGTAGGACAATGGAGTGATGTGGTAAGTATTTTTAAGGTAGGGATGTGATTAAGGGATGCTTAATCACTAATCTGGACAATATTGGGGTTTAATTATAAGTAAATAAGAAAGCCCCAAATTGTGTTCTTGGCGAATAGTTGCTAGTTTGATCTGGATTAGGGGTGGATTAGTGTTTAAATTTGTGTTTTAGGCGCCAATGTTTAATAAACATTAAACTTGGTGAAGTGGAGTGTGACATGGCAGCAGGGTGAGTTGTGATTGGATGAGGGGTGTTAGTGGGGCACGTGTCAAGCCCCCATAGGTCTAGGTAAGGTTGTGTGTCTGCCAAAAATAGCTCCTAACTCCTTTCTTCTTGTCACTTGCAAATAAACTCATTAAATCTGGATTCCCTTTGTATTTCAAGTTTGCTTTTTCACACTTTTACCCTAAATACTTTTCCAAAGTATTTTCAGGGGTATTTCTTGCCATTTCTTGATTCTTGAAGGACTGGTTTGGTATTTTCTTCAAGGATT
Source organism: Glebionis coronaria (assembly GCA_025667525.1). Lineage (NCBI taxonomy): Eukaryota > Viridiplantae > Streptophyta > Magnoliopsida > Asterales > Asteraceae > Glebionis > Glebionis coronaria. The sequence continues at coordinate 367,943,371 of CM046876.1, forward strand.
ATGGTCTTGACTTGTATAATTGAAAATTTGGAGGACTGAAATTACCAAGTCATGATTAATGAGGGACCATTTTTGCCAAGTCTTCAAAGTCAAGGGTCCTTTTGGTAATTTTGATATTTTCAAAGGACCAAATTTGTAATTCTTGTAACTTGAAGTTCTTCATGGTATGTTTGACTTTGAGAAGGACTAATCTTGACATTTTAGTTTTGTTGAGGGACTAAAATTGCCAATTCATCAAAGTGGAGGGCCCTTTTTGCAATATTGACAAACTTTAGGGACCAATCTTGTAATTATGAGGATACAAGGGTATAAAGTGTCAATTCTTCAATAATAGAGGACCCTTCTTCAAATATCTTCAAATCTTTAAGGGTTTTCTTGGAAAATTCTTCATTAGGGCTTGGTTCAATGTGCGGCTTCGTTTCCCGTGTTCGTTTTTGCATGATTCTTGTGATCTTTTGTCATTTTTTCAATATCCGTACCTAAAATACATAAGCAACAAACACAAGCATATATTGGGGTATTTTCATGATATTTTATGCATTTAAAGCCCTTTTTGGACGACGAGACTATGTATAAAAGCAGTCTCATCATGGTTCTTGTCGCATGAAGGCTTAGGACAACCACCGATGAAATGATTCGAATCACCACATCTTAAGCATTTCCTATCACCTTTATCGTCTTTGGCAAATCGGTTTTTGGATAAGGGTTTCTTGTCGTTGTTTGGTTGCCTCACGTATTGACCTCGTCTTTTGAAGAACTTCTTAAAGTCTCTAACCGCCATGGCATATTCCTCATCATCACTATCCGAGGAGCTTTCATGGTCACTTTGCACCTTCTTGGCCTTGAGTGCAAGAGACTTTCTTTCACTCTTGGTTTTCACCATTTCCGAGTCCTTTAATGTTATCATCTCATGAACTTTCAAGTTACGTATGAGTTCATCGAGTGATAATTTGGCGAGATCCTTTGATTCTTCAATCGCCATGACTTTAGCTCTCCATTTTTGATGCAACGCCCTAAGAAAATTCCCAACATTGTTCTTGCTAGAAAAACCTTCATCAAGTGCTTTTAGACTAGTAATAATAGTGTTAAATCGAGCAAATGCACTATCAATAGTTTCATCTTCTAAGATGACTTGTTGAACAAGAAGATCGATTTCACTTTCTTTGACTTGGTTATTACCTTAGTGGGTTACTAAAAGAGTGTTCCAAATATCTTTAGCGGTTTCACACATAAAAATCCTTTCGTACTCTTTCTTTGGTAAAGCATTATAAATCACCATTTTATGCCTCATTATTTTTAGCAAGTTTCCCTTTAGTATCATCATTAGCTTTATCAAAAGTAACTATCTCTTTACTTTTAGAAACTTCATTATATTGATAAGGCAAAAAATCACCATTGGTAATAACATGCCAAAGATCTAAATCTTTTGATTTCACGTAAGTCTCAAATCTATTTTTCCAATAAATAAAACTATCGGTTTCAAAAAGAGGTGTTCTTTGCATGGATTGCCCTTCTAGATTATTGTTGGAATCCATAGATCTATTCAAGTTTTAAAATACAATATATTTTAAAAACGCTTGAGCAACCACGCTCTGATACCAATTGTAGAAACTAGAGGGGGGGTTGAATAGTTTCTTAAATTTACTTGTTAAAGGTTGGTTTTTAAAAATACTTTTCAAAAACATAGGCTTGAGATTAATGTGAAACCTTCTTATACACAATATGAACAAGGTATAGTGAAACTAAACTAATAATCACAAGTATAAAGAATAATGAATCTAAAGAGATAAGGGAAGGAAAGATCAAACCAAACACCAAGGATTTATAATGGTTCGGCAACGAATCTCACTCCTCGTTCCTACTCCACTCCTCGAGTACTCCTTACTAGAGAGTTCACTAATCAACAAGCTCTTTAAGGTGGAGAAACCGTACATAAAGTTGCTTATCCAGTTTCCGACTCTAAGCTAAAAGTCTAGCCCTAATCTTGGCTAGGACGAATCTACACCAATATACTTTAAGGACCAAGTATTAACCTTAATACATACACAACTTCCAAATAGACACAACTACTTGGATCTTCACAACTATGACATAACAATGAATAAATAAGTTTGGATCTTTAATGGATCTTTGAGGTAGAAACAACACTTCAAGGATGATAGAGTTCTTCTCTTTTCACTTTGAGAGGAAGAGATGAGAGGAGAAAGATTCACTTCTAAACAAGTAGTAATCAAACAAATGATCAAGGATTTGAGTGATTTAAGAAGTATGAAAGAATCTGGAAATGTATGTGAAAAAGAGGTGAGGAGAAAGTCTGAGAATGGTCTACTATTTATAAGACAAACTTCAAATGGCTATATCTGCCCGCGGTTCCTTATTGGAGACCGCGGTTCCTTATCGATAAGGAACCGTCAGAGTAAACTCCGGTCCCTTTTTTATTCTAGTGGTATGGTTCGAATCTGTAGATTAAATTATCCTGAAAGGATATTCCAAACCAAGATAGAATATGCCATTTTCAAATTTTCAAATAATTAATTTAATAAAACAATTTTCTTAAAAAGAAAGTTTAATAAAAACTTGTCACACTTAATAAAAAGTGAGCTTTAAGAAAATATTAAATCCTTGATCACTTAATTAAGATGAGTACTTGTTTGTACATACCTTAAGTGACAATGATTGAAATGAAAAATACTTGAACTCAAGAATTCGTTTTTTGTTGTTTTCGTAAATGCTTGTTTTTACATATTGTCGTAATAATAACAAAGCGAGACCGAAAAATGCAAGTAACGTTTTTAGGCATCATTTCATTAACACAATGTACTTTCTTGTAGTTGGTGTCGGGTGGAAACCGGTCTATCAATGGGACCAATATGTTTCGGATTGGATGATCCTTCATCCACTCGCTATTATGTTCATTAACCCTCGTATCAGAGTAGATCGTAGTAGGAACTTCCTCTGAAGTTGACGAACCGGAAGTATTCACGGGAAACGATAAACCAAAAATGGAAGTTCATGCTTATGAGCGAAATGTAAATCGTGATATTCGTGATCCTCTTCATCATCATTAGGAATGAATTGGGGAGCAGATTTAGGTGCAGTTTGAAAATTACTACGGGACGGTGTCTCTTGTGCAATAGTAATTGTAGATACATCAGATTGTGCTGCTATTACTTCAGGCACTTGAGCAACAACACTTGGATGATCAAATAAGTCATCAAACAACGGTTGAAAGAGCTCATTCCATTCGGGCCTTGTTGGTGGAACAAAAGATGATGAAGAAGGGTTATATAAGACAAATCGGAACTAATAGAGTTGTTGTCCCATTATTTGTGATGATTAAACAAGAAAGAAAAGTAGAAAATAGATGAATTCTAGAGAGAGAAAGTAGTGAGAGAAAGTACAGAGAAAATGGTTGGAACTTTTGGAGGATTAGATTAGTGAGAGAAAATGAAAGTGACCAACACCCTTCCTAACAATCTAGGAAGGTTATTTATAGTCCACTCACAAGCGGGCTTGGTTATGGACTATATTCTAATGGGCCGAACTTTCCTTTTGGGCTTTGGTTACTTATGAATGAACTTTAGCCTAAAGTTAAGCCCTAATAACACGACTAGTATACTACCTATTACAACGTTCTAAAATATGATACATAATAAACATATGACCGAGCATTCTTGTTTGACTCAATATTTTGAGGCTAACAATCTCCCCCAATGAGAGGTCATTACCCTTTAAGAGAGGCCATTACCCTTTTTCATTTGGAGATTTGTAGAGATTACTAATCTCGCCATAAATGAGTCTTGAACGTTTAATAGTAGTCTTGTTTCTTCATGTTGTGATCTTTGAGCCTTTGTTATTGTCTTTCGACTTTGTCTTTAATCTTGAGATCTTCAAATCACCCTTGACTTGTCTTTGCCATCTTGTGATCTTGTGTCTTCATCCACATGCTCACACTAATAATTGTTGAATATGTCTTTCGGCATGAGTATGTGGTTTTGAATCTTTGACTTTGCTGAGTACACTGTGACGTCACCTTCTCGAGACAAAACATGGACACAGACTGAATGGCTTTGACATTCCTCCTAAATCGGTAGGGTTTTACCTCCGGTCGGTGAAGACCGTTATGCGATATCAAATATCGTACCTATGATTAGGTAGATTCAATTAAGAATCTCATTGACATGGTTTCGCGGCTGTACTAGCCGTTCTCTTTACTCGACCGTCTCAAAGCAAGACTGCGAACATAAAGAGTGAATCAATTGGATAAATATCCGCTTGATTAAAGTCGTCAATTCAAATTCCTGGAACAAGTGTGGTTCATAAAGAATCTTACCATTGTTGCTTTCCAGTTGACAAAATCTTGATTCATAAGAATTTCACAAGTCACCTATCGTAGCGCTGTTTGAGGTTCACGCTAGAAGGATTTCCATTCGTCACTGTGAATATTAATGAATATGACTCTGAATGTTCTAGCAAGACAATAAAGATATTGCGTAGAAACTTGAAACGAGTTTGAATCAATTCAGAATCAAACGACTGTTGCTTTTCAGTTATACATATGTTTAATTCATAAAGAATCTTACATATGACCTACCGCAGTGCTGTTTGATGTTAACAATGGAAGGATTTCCACTCATCATTGTGAATACTAAGTAGTATTACTCTTAGTGTTCTAGCAATATCACAAGGATATAACATAGGACTCTCTTGTTCCTCATTCATGTGTCCTAACGAGATTTGATTGATCTCTAGGCTCTAGACTCGATTTGTGCACTTTTAGTGGTCGGAGGCTGGAGCAGATTGCAATCTATTCAATATCAACTATCTCGGAGTCAGAAAGCTAATAGAAGTCATGTTGATCTTCATGACAATGAAACAAAATTCTTTTGAGAGAAGCCTGAGTAGCTAGGAAAGGGTTGTGCTTTACATCACTGGGTCCATGATGAGTTGTCTTCATGATGTGTTGACCCGGTTTCTGCCTAAGTTGTATGGAGGGCTTCTTTGTTTACACCCTTTATCCTTACATTTCTTTTTCATTCTTCAACCCCTTCAATGCTTACCAAGACATCATTACTAGCACCTTGTTGTGATTGTTCCAGTGCTAGCATCAGTACTTAGTTGGCATTCAGCTACGTTCACATTCTACTTCATCTTTCCTAAGGACTTCTAATAATCTATTGGATTGTCCCTGGGAAAATCCCTCTGGTTCTGGTTGGATCATAGGTCTTAAACCTAACCACCGTTTTGAAACCAATAACGTCATGGATTAAAGATGTTGTGGGTATGAGATCGTAACCATAAAACCACTTTAACAGGTCTAACAAAGTGTTTGAAAAACATTTAAGACCTTGATAGTTTTGTCGTTTCAGAAATGCTCCCCCTTCACATGTGCATCGATAATCGAAAATGTTTTTACACATGTAGGTAAGAGTTAAAGTGCTTGAGTCTAATATAAGATCACATTTTAATCATATTTTCTCCCCTATCTCTAATATATAAAATCTTTTGATATTAGAGATACCAAATTTAATTAAAATATATTTTGAAAAATAGTCTTGAAAATCTCTGGGAGAAAGATGTGTCAATCTTTGCATGAAGTTGAAATGCTCCCCCTCAAAAATTGATCCAATTGAATTGTCATTGTGAGGATGTGATCCACATTTCGCTTTTTGAGGATGGGAGTTTTTTGAAGACACAATTTTTGAAAGATTTTGAATAATCATTGAAAAATTCTTGAAAAAATTGTGTTGGACGCTTTTTGAAAAATCCTATTTCTTTTTGGCGAAGAGGTTTTTCTAAAGCATAAACTTGAGTTCATAGACTTTGAATGTCTTGAAAAATCCACTCAAGTGTAAGAAGATTTCTCTTCTTTTGTTGAGGGTAAGCGCACTAAATCGTACACTCCCCCGTGAATATGGATCCGGGTTGCAGTCTGAAAGTGATTACAAGCCATTGTGTTGAGCTCAAAACGTTAAATGTTTTGTGACAAGCTCAACCCAAGATAGATTTCTCTACCCGTTGTTGGAAAATTTGTCCAACATACCAGAGTCCCAAGTGAATGGTATTCTTGAGGTACCGAAAGATCCGTTTAACCACCTTGAGGTCCTTTTCAGTGGGTCGTGCTTGATATCGTGCACAATAACACGTAGAATGTGAAATATCAGGTCTGCTTGCTGTCAAGTACATGAGGGAACTCGTTTGATCTATGGCATTTCCCTCCAAGTCAGCATCTAGCGATGTGGTTGATAATGGTGTCCCAACGGGGTCACATGAAGTCATACCATGATTTTTGATTATCTTTTGACAATACTTGGCTTGGTTTATAAAGATACCACTTGGAGATTGGTGAACTTAAATTCCTAGAAAGAATTTTAGTTCGCCCATCATTGACATTTCAAATTTGTTGTGCATTACTTTTCAAACCATTTTGAATGTTTTGGGTTTGTAGACCTGAAAATAATGTCATCAACATAAATCTGCACAAGCATATTTATAAGTGAACAGCGTTAGATCAATGGAACCTTTTGAGAACCCTTTGGATACCAGAAATTTTGAGAGCTCATCGTACCACGACCTTGGAGCTTGCTTGAGTCCATAAAGTGCTTTGTGTAGACGATACACCTGTTGGGAATAAATAGAAGTATATTAGTTACCCCTGCTAGTTGGTCATTTTCCCCCTGCTAGAGTAAGTTCCATCTGCTTAATAACAAAGGCAGGGGGATTGATTCCCCTGCGGAAGTCAAAGGCCCTGCCGCTAGAGATAAACTTGGAATAGATTATTACGCGTTTCTGTTACTACTCCGAGATACTTTCCAAGTTTTTTAGTAGTAATCTTGTACATGAGTTCTTATGCCTATAAAAGGACTCACTAGGTTATCATGCAAAGTGTGTCTTTCTCTATTGTCTTTCATTTCATACTTTAAGGTTTTTGTAACCTTAATACCATTATCGGGTATTCGTATATCTTTGATATATTAAAGTTCAACGTTTGCTTTAATCATTTGTTCTTGTGCTAAACACTATATTCCACATCTTGTTTAGTTACTTTGCCTTGCAAAGTTTCTCTAGTGTTAGATTGAATTTATTCTTTCCATCACAACCCTTAAACAAGCTATAAAGGTTTAAGATCCGAGTTTGGGATCAACAAGTGGTATCAGAGCTTGTTGAGAGACTTTGACTAAACCAAGAACAAAACCCTTACTACAACCATGTCTTCAGACTCTTCCTCAAACAACAATAACCACAACAACATCAAACAACCCATGATGGATCCTGAAAACTTCAAATTATGGGAGTTCAGGATCCAACAATACCTCAAAATGGAACACTATGTTCTCTGGGAGATCATAGAGTTTGGTGATCAATTTCCCAAAACAATGACGATAGAAGATGGTAAGGGAGAAGATAAAGCTGAAAGTTCCAAAAGTGGTGAAGTCAAGAAGAAATCTGCTGCTCTTTGTGACAAGGAAATACTGGCCAGAAGGCATGATGTCAGAGCTCACAGTTCATTGTTGTTGTCTCTACCTGATGGACATTAGCTAAGATTCAGAAAGTACAAAACAGCTAAGGAACTCTGGGAAGCCATAGGCACAACTTTTGGAGGAAATGAAGCCACAAAGAAGAAGAAGAAGAATCAAATGCTTGATGAATTTTCTTCTTTCAAAGCAATTGGTGATGAACCAATTGGTGCTATTTACAATAGGCTTCAAGATATGGTAGCTCAGTTGGAGTTCTTTGAAATTGAAGTGACAAGAGAACAGGTGAATACTAGGTTTCTTAACAGTCTCCAGATAGAATGGTTCGTCTACAAATCTATTTGGCAGAATAAGGATGACTTAGATAACAAGAACATTGATGACATATACAATAACATGAAAGTTTTTGAACCTGTTGTCAATGAGATGAAGTCAAAAGGAACAATTCCCAGCAACTCAAGTGGAACTACTGATTCCCCTGCTAACACGGCGTTCATATCACAAAGAAGTGGAATCTCCAAAGGAAGTGGAATCGAAGTTGGCCCTGCTAATTATTCCCCTACTACCAGGTCTGGATCATCTTATGATGAAGAAAGGCCTGCAACTTTCAGTCTTGACACTGTTTGTACTTTTATAGAATCCAACTACTGTGTTACACGAAGATCTGAGTCAAATCAGTAAGCAAGGACTGGAGGATATGGATATCAAGTGGAACATGGCTCTGCTTAGGATGAGAGGTAATAGGTTTTACAAGAAGTATGGGAAGAAGATCTTCATCAATCCCTCTGACGTGGCTGGGTTTGACAAAACAAAGGTTGAATGTTACAACTGTGGCAAGAAAGGTCACTTTGCTAGGGAATGAAGAGGACCTAAGACTGGGAACATCTATAGGAAGGAAACCAGAGATGATGATTATGGTGCTAAGGATATGGTAGCCATGCAGGGGATAGATGGAGCAGGTGGATGGGATTGGAGTGCCATGACAGAGAGTGTTGAAAGAAATCAAGCATTGGTTGCTGAGGAAAAAGAGGAAGATTTTGATCTTATGGCCATGTCAAGCTCCAGTTCAAACAATGAGGTATATGATGATTCATATTGTACTAAAGCTTGTAGGAAAAATACTGAGTCATTGAATGATTAAATAAGAAAGATAAAAGTTGATTATATCTATTGTGACAATGACCTTGATAATTACAAACGTGCTTTAGAACAGCTAGAATCCACCATAAGAGAGTATAAACAAAGAGAAAGTGATTATAGAGATCACATTGTGATTCTAGAAAGAGATGCTAAGGAAAATAATGATTCCATTAAGGAATTGACTGCTGAACTTGAAGTTCTTAAATCTAATAAAAAGATAGATGATGAAACTGTTAAAAAATTTGGAAAAGCTTCTAAAGATTTAACTAAAGCAGTTGAAATTGGTCAATCTCCTAGGGACAAAACAAGTTTTGGGATTAAAAATGAGCATGCTACCATACCACCACCTCTTGCCAATATTCATGTATCTTTTCCTAGAAAAGACTTGTCTTGGACTGGTCTCTCTTGTTTTCAAAAATAGGAAGATATTGAATTTGACTTAAGTGCTTACATACCTAATAGTCTTGAAACAGAAGAGCCACTAGTGAAAACTAGTATTGTTAGAAACTTTGAAAAGGAACAGATTGCTTTAAAACAATGGAAAATTGATAACCCTGTTCTCTTTTCAAGAGAAGGACTTTTTGGTAGTGATTCTAGTTCTAAAAGTAGTTCACCCAAATCTAAAACAGGATCAAAGTCCTCTAAGTCCACCGTTAAATATGCTGGTATGTATAGGTATGTCAGAGGAAATCATAGAAATTGGAATGACCAAAAGTCTCACCAATTAGGAGAAGACTTTGTGATAAATACAAAACCTTGTTTCACATGTGGCAGTTTTGATCATACTTATCAAGAATGTCAGGCACCAATGGAAGTTGTGGCTGCAAATCCTTTAAAGGATATGCAACCTAAAGCCATTCTTCTAAATGCAGGGGTAAAATCTGTTGGGTCAAAAAGTTGATGTGGCAGAAACTCAAAATCGAAGGACATTTACTCAGGCGTTGACAAGAGTAATACAAGAGTTGACAAGAGCAAATTAGGCGTTGTCAGAAGTCAACAAAAGTCAAACGCAGTCAACAAAAGTCAACGCTGATATTATTGATGGAGAATTCTATTTAGGGAATATATTGAGTATATTATTTATGATATACACAATATATAGTTTATCTAAATAGAATATTTAGATGTTTATTTGATTTGATCTCTTGTAGATTCTGTTCCTTCCACTATAAAAGGAACAAGGGTCTTAGGTTTTATTCATATACTTTCATTCACAATGTAAACCTAAAAGCGTGTGTCGACTAGGTGTGGGATTCAATGTACACACACCTAGTGGTTGTTCGTTATTAATATAATGGGCAATCCAATTGTGTTTTAATTCATGTTATTCATGCCTAAACACCTTGTTAATGTGTCATGTTCTAATTCCGCTTTGATTGTATAATCATATGAACATGGTGCATTCCTAGTTGCTTAAAAGATCCGGAAACCAAGGTTTCCACAATTGGTATCAGAGACTCGTGGCTCGTGATGCTAGGACCAACAAGGTGTTCGTGTATGGTGAAAAGAAGAAAAATCCGTCTAGGGTTTTTCTGGACATTTTTTGTGTGCGCAGCAGTATTCAGAAGGTCATAACTTTTGATTGAACCGTTGGATCGTCACGAAATTTTATATGCGTGTTCTACATACGAATATCTAAACATCCACCGGAGGGATTGTCGAGTTTTTTATCCCCATGCAAAAGTTATTAGGCGTCAAAGTTGGCTGATGAATGATTTTCAGATTTTTATATTTACATGAAATCATGATTTCGGGTTTCTGAAAACCCTAGATCGTTGCATATCACAGAAAATTGGATGTTTTGGAGCAGATTGATATTAAGAAGCGTGGTTAAGGCTATGTAAATATTAGGGTTTATGAAAAACCCTAGATCTATTATGAAACATAGCAGCCTTGTTTAAATCTTACTTCATAATTGATATAATGGAAACAGATCATTGGTATGCATTATTAAGTACAATCTGAGAAGAATTTTTGGATGAAACGTGACTGTATATCATTGTTACGTGATATGTGGAGTTATTTTCTCCATGAAGTATGGAATATTAGACGTGATATGTGTTCGTTTCCTACTTCATAGCTAAAGATGTAAACGTAAGAAGATATGCAGATTTCTTTATCATCAGACGTGGAAGCAAAGTTGATTTATGGAAAATATATCATCTTGTATGGAAAGCAAATAAAGGTACAATATTTTCGGATGACTTTGTCAAATCAAGAGTTTATATGTCCTAAAATTAAAGATGATAAAGATGTGATCAGTATGGGAAAGATACAAAATTTGCAATTCGTTCTATTATCAGATGTGGGCATTATGGTATTGATCGGGGTTTGAAGAATAAGATATACGTGACACTCCTGTATTTTAGGAGTTAATCTGTTATTCTTATTTTATTATTCTCATGATATATGCATTTACTGGGCTACAAAGATTGGGCTGTTCATATGGCAAAAAGTTAACGATTGACTACTGATTATCCTTACACAACAAGGAAATCAGTTAATTAAGGAGAAAGTGACTTTTTATGAAGATACGTTTTTTTTATGAGATGAGATACAAGCAGACGTTGGTTTTGGGAGAGTATGATTATAAGTTGCTGATTTTTAGGGATTTATTCCTACAAGATCTTCATGTGATATTTAGCTTGATTTTTGGAAGGATAATATTTTGATGGCTAAGTTGTTTTCACATGAGGCAATATTGTTGTGGCCCAAGGTCGATTGGTTGTTGTGGTCCCAAATCAAGACGCAGCAGATAAAGTCTGATATCCTATGTTCTTTTTAGTAACGTTGCAACATGGATCGGTAATGGTTGTTACTGATTTGTCACATGAATAACTTTGGAAGGTATATCACAGCTGTCGAAGATCATGCACCTGGAAGGATATTTATTTTCTATGATGGGATATGTTAAAGGGAATATACATGTGAAGGGATATATTAGAGTTATGGATGTGGGGCCATGTTTTCTTAAAGCAAAAATGAAAGTGACGGCTGATTTTGGTCATCATAAGCTTTCATTGATATAATATTGTTACTGTGTGCAAGGATGTCATGCAAACGTTCACGTGGGTTAAGCACGTACTATTTCAATTTTGTGTAGCAGCAGTTAATGCTAATACATTGGAATAATTCACGTGGGACTGCAAAAAGGTACAAGCTGCGATTGACAAAGTGTGAAGGAAAAGTTATTACTTTTGAGATTGAATATACAAGGCAAAAGAGGGCAGCAAAGAAGAAATTTGGTCACGTGAGATATGCTTGGGTATAATGGACGTTGCTGTTTGTTAGTTCGACGCTGACAAAGTTTTGGTGCAATGCTGACAAGAAAGTTTAAGGTTGACGCTGACGTTCGTATTTTGGACGCTGACGAGTGTTGGTCAGCCGCTGATGAAGTGGACGCTGACAGAATAAGTCAACGCTGACAGGTTGACAGTGTTATCCGATATATGAATTCCAACGCTGATAGGTATTGTTTGATATTGGACAATACAACTGATAGAGATCTTGGATAAAGATGATATTGGACAACACAAGGAAGGCTGCTGTTTGAGAAAATTAGTACGTTTTGAGCACACAAAAAGGAGGATTATACACACGAAGGTACATGGAATCTCCTTTTTAATTTAGAATATCATGATGATATTTATGGCTCGGATATTTTGAAAGGGATTAATGATTTTTATGTAAGTTAGCAACAATTCATGGAGAATTTTATTGGATTATGTAATCGGGATAGCCTTGTGCAAGAATTATTCGTTGACAGCTTTTACGTATGAAGATATTGACTTGTCATGAAGAGGTGTTGGCTTAAGGGGAAGAATTCTTATGGTAAGTTTGATGATTGAAGAAAATTTTCGTGAGTTTGTGTTCTATCATATCTTAAAGTCATGCACTTCCAGCCACTGACTTTAAAGGTAACTTGTTCGTGCTTTACATGATTGGTGACGAAGACTTGTCATAACACTTGAAGGAGTTACATTATCGTGCTCAGTGTCTCACATAGGATGAGAATATTGCCAAGGGATTGAGGTCTACTTATAATTTGCCTAGTATAAGTTCTTAGTCACGTGGATAGTACAAGACATGGAACACAAGGTTGGGTTATTCTACTTCTACATCAAAAATATTATATTAATTGTTCTTCAAGATCATTACATAGAGCTACATTTGGAGAATCTTCAAAGATTGCATACATTGTTTACTTCCTTGTTGATGTGACAAAAAGGGGAAGAAATACATGCTACACTTGAGGGGAAGCAACTTGAAGATCATGTACAACTTACAAGAGATACACATAGAGTTTTGCCACTATCAACTAGGGGAAGATTGTTGGGTCAAAAAGTTGATGTGGCAGAAACTCAAAATCGAAGGACATTTACTCAGGCGTTGACAAGAGTAATACAAGAGTTGACAAGAGCAAATTAGGCGTTGATAGAAGTCAACAAAAGTCAAACGCAGTCAACAAAAGTCAACGCTGATATTATTGATGGAGAATTCTATTTAGGGAATATATTGAGTATATTATTTATGATATACACAATATATAGTTTATCTAAATAGAATATTTAGATGTTTATTTGATTTGATCTCTTGTAGATTCTGTTCCTTCCACTATAAAAGGAACAAGGGCCTTAGGTTTTATTCATATACTTTCATTCACAATGTAAACCTAAAAGCGTGTGTCGACTAGGTGTGGGATTCAATGTACACACACCTAGTGGTTGTTCGTTATTAATATAATGGGCAATCCAATTGTGTTTTAATTCATGTTATTCGTGCCTAAACACCTTGTTAATGTGTCATGTTCTAATTCCGCTTTGATTGTATAATCATATGAACATGGTGCATTCCTAGTTGCTTAAAAGATCCGGAAACCAAGGTTTCCACAAAATCCTTTTCCCCTGCCAAGTATGTTGCCCCTGCTTTAAGAAACAGGGTTACTAACAAATATGTTGTTCCTACTCTAAGAAAGGTGAATGATGTTCATCCCAAGACCAGCTCTTCTATGACCAACCCAGCACCTCCTAATGCATATAGATCTGTCCCTAGACCTTACCAACACATAAATAGAGGCCAAAACAAAAGATGGGTTCCCTCTGCTAAGCATAGGGATTCCCCTGCTAAATCTGGGGTATCCCCTGCTAGCAAAGTTTTGCCCTCTAGGAACATGGGCATATGGGGGAAAGCTATGAAAGCCTCAGCTTGTTGGGTTTGGGTACACAAAATGGGTGCTCAGTCTAATGGTGTATCTCTAGTTTTTGATAAGCAATCCTACATTGATACACGAGGTATATCCAAGTCTGTAATGGATTGGGTCCCCAAGAAAAACTAATTTGTTTTTCTTTTTGCAGGTGACAAAGAAGACCAAGGATGATAGAGCATAGTGGGATAGTGGATGCTCAAGGAGCATGACTAGACAAAAATCTTATCTGTCTAACTTTGTGCCCCTGCATGACATTGATGGTGTTTCTTTTAGAGATGGGCATGGAACAATCACAGGAAAAGGAACTATTGTCACCAATGGGATGACCTTTGACAATGTCTACTTGGTGAAAGAGCTCAAATACAATCTATTCTGTGTGTCACAGATGACTGATAACAAGAATTTTGTCTTGTTTACTGATACTGAATGCCTGGTGTTAGGAAAGGAGTTTGTCTTACCACCAAACACTCCTATTGTACTCAGAACACCAAGACAAAAGAATATGTACACAATTGATCTCAAAGACATCTCTCTTCAAGACAATGAAACATGTTTCATTGCCAAAGCCTTAGTTGATGAGTATAAGAAATGGCATAGAAGACTTGGTCATCTTAATTTTAAGAACATGAAAAAACTGGTAAAATATAATCTGGTTCATGGTCTTCCTTCCAATTACTTTGTCAATGATCATATTTGTGTTGTTTGTCTGAAAGGGAAGCAACATAGAGCATCTTGCAAATCAAAAACAATGATGTCCACTACCAAGCCATTGGAACTACTACATATGGATCTTTTTGGTCCTACTTCTGTGGCAAGCATAATGAAGAAATAGTACTGCCTAGTGATTACTAATGATTTTTCAAGGTTCAAATGGACATTCTTTCTGTTTGAAAAGAGTGACACAGCTGATGTACTCATTGGGTTCATCAATCAGATTGAACTATCAAAAAGCATGAAGGTAGTGACCATGAGATCAGACAATGGTGGTGAATTCAGAAACCAGAAACTGGATACTTTTTGCATGAACAAAGGAATCAAGAGGGAATTTAGTATTGCAAGAACACCTAAATAGAATTGAGTTGTAGAGAGAAGGAACAGGACACTCATTGAAGCAGCAAGGACTATGCTGTCTGATTCCAAACTTCCAGTTATCTTTTGGGCTGAGGCTGTATCCACTGCTTGTTATCTCCAAAAAAGGGCCTTGGTGGTTAAGGCACAAAACAAGACTCCTTATCAGCTGTTCAATGGAAGACCTCCTTAAATTGATTTCATTAGACCATTTGGATGTCATGTGATCATTCTCAACACAATTGACAATCTAGGCAAGTTTATTGAAAAGGGGGATGATGGGTATTTTGTTGGTTATTCATTAAAGAGCAAGGGATATAGGGTCTTCAACAAGAAGACAAGCAAAATAACAGAAAATCTTCATGTGGATTTTCTTGAAGACAAGCCTGAAGATGTTTAAACAGGTCCTGATTGGTTCTTTGATATTGAGGTTATTTCAAAATCTATGAATTATGTACCTGTTGCATTGCAGAATACTAATATTTCAGGTACTCAAGAACCAACTGGTGTGGAGAAGCCACCATTGAGGTACATGAATGTACCCTCACTATTTCCCATTGAAGCTGCTTCAAAAACAAGTGAAGAAGATGATACCTCTCAAAGAAAAGAACAGACAATCTCTTCCCCTGCTAAGTCATCTTCTGAAAGCAGTGGAATGGCTGAAAGCAGTGGAATCCAGGGTTCCCCTACTAGATCAATTGCTTCCCCTGCTACAAAGGATCCAGCTGTCAATGACATCAATGATGAAGAAAGAGAATCCCCACTCATTTCCTCATCTACACCCATATCTGATGGTCCTCTCATATCCAGCAGTGGAAGCAGAATAATTAAGAGCGGAGGTCCAAGTTATTCAGAGCTGCATTCAGCTCATCAGTACCCATCTCTAGGTCATGTTGTATCTTTTGGAAGATCTTTTGAGGAGTTCTTTCCCAATCAAGATAGCCCCATTAATTCTGATTTGGAAGAGGATGAAACAGAAGTAATCATGAGTATGTAGCCTACCTATAAAATCAATAAGGATCACCCTCTCTCACAAATCATGGGTGATCCTGAAGCCCCTAGACATACAAGTTATACAGCTAAGGAGCATAGCTTCATTGCTAACATCACCATGAAGTTTAACCATGACAACATGCAGTGTTGTCTGTTTACTGCATTTTTGTCACAAGAAGAGCCAAATAAGATTTTTCAGGATTTAAATGATCCAAGTTGGGTTGAAGCTATGCAAGAGGAGCTCTTACAGTTTGACATTCAAGAGGTTTGGATTCTGGTAGATTGTCCAAAATGGGCAAGGCCCATTGGGACAAAGTGGGTGCTCAAGAACAAAAAGGATGAGAGGGGTATAGTAGTCAGGAACAAAGCAAGACTGGTGGCACAAGGATATACACAGGAAGAAGGCATTGATTATGAGGAAGTCTTTGCTCTAGTTGCCAGGATTGAAGCCATTAGATTATTTCTTGCTTATGCTTCATTTTTGGACTTCACAATGTTCCAAATGGATGTAAAGAGTGCCTTTTTATATAGCACCATTGATGAAGAAGTCTATGTTATGCAACCTCCAGGGTTTGAAGACCCAGAACATCCAGACAAAGTATACAAGCTGAAAAAGGCTATGTATGGACTTCACCAAGCTCCCAGGGCCTGGTATGGAACTCTTTCTAAATATCTATTGGATAATGGCTTCAATAGGGGGAAGATTGATCAGACCCTGTTTATCAAGAAACAAAAGGGTGACCTTCTGTTGGTATAAGTCTATGTTGATGATATAATCTTTGGATCCACAAACTCTATGCTTAGCAAAGAGTTTGCCAAGTTGATGTAGGACAAATTCCAAATGAGTGCCATGGGTGAGCTAAACTTCTTTTTGGGGTTACAAGTTCAGCAGAGGAAAGATGGGATATTTATCTCACAAGACAAATATGTGGCTGAAATTGTGAAGAAGTTTGGCATGTCTGAGGGAAAGAAGGTGTCCACACTAATGGAAAAGGATCATCCATGGGGCAAAGATGGTCCTGGAAAGCTTATAGATGTCAGGAATTACAGGTCTATGATTGGGTCTCTCATGTACCTCACAGCTTCAATACCTGACATCATGTTTGCAGTCTGCTTATGTGCAAGATACCAGGTGGCACCAACAGAGTGTCATTTATTTGCTGTAAAAAGAATTTTTAGGTATCTAAAGTGACATCCAACCATAGGACTTTGGTATCCCAAGGAGTCACCATTTGAGCTGATATCCTACTCAGATAGTGACTATGCTGGTGACAACAATGATAAGAAGTCTACAACAGGTGGATGCCAATTTTTGGGAAGCAGACTTATATCTTGGCAATGTAAGAAGCAGACTATTATGGCCACATCAACAACTGAAGCTGAGTATGTAGCAGCTGCTGCATGCTGTGGTGAAGTACTTTGGGTTCAGAATCAGCTGCTTGATTATGGGTATAACTTTCTTAAAACCAAAATATTTATTGACAATAATAGCACCATTTGCATTATTAAGAATCCTGTTTTTCATAGCAAGACTAAACATATTGAAATAAGACATTATTTCATCATAGATTGTTTTGAAAAAGGGCTAATTGTCCCTGAGAAAATTGATACAGAACTTAATGTTACTGATCTTTTGACAAAAGCTTTTGAAGTGGGGAGGTTTCAGATCCTGGTTGCAGGTATTGGAATGGTTTCTCCCTAGAAAATTGATGTCTATTGTGTCTTGTATATCCGGGGTTGCTTTATTGCTGTTGTTGTGTTAATGTTAGTCAATTTTTCCATCATTTTTCATTCCATTGCTTTTGAACAAAGATTCCCCTGCTAGGGTTCATTCCCCTGCTAAAAGAGTTTTTCTCTTAAGTTAGGTTTGTTCTTTTTAAAAGTGGTTATATGTGGTTTTAGACTAACAATGCATAGATCCAAATGGTGCATACTACACTCATGGGTGAAGCAGGTATATGCTCTATGTTTTAGGGGAGGTTAGGTGATAGGTGTGAAAACACCCATCCTTTTACCACTTATTTCTGGCTAAAACGAAACCAAAACACGTATTTAATATCATTTGTTTGGAATTATGTGTGGTTTTTGTGTTTATTGTGTTTTCATAGTCAACCAGATGAATATTGAAGAAAACATGGGATTGCACGGGTTTTATCGAAGAAAAAGACTCAAGACGAAGTCTATTGTCCAAGAGATGCAAAAGATTTGAAGTCATTGTGCCTATTTGAAGATTTATCGAAGAAAATGGCCAAAGATGGAAGATTCATATATGTCGAAGAACTCGAGTCTATTAAACATAAGATTATAAGACGAGTTGGAATTATTCACCGACATGATACAAGGCTTTTGACACCCCGTATAAAAATTAAGTTCGTTAGTGTGTGTCTAATCGAATTGATCTTAGTTCTCTATGTGACTCAGTTTTATTTTGGTGAAAAAGAATATTTTGGGTTGGTTTTTAATTTAAATGTGCAAAACTTAAAAGTAAATGTCGTTAAAGTAAAGTGGCGTTAAAATAAAGTGCGTGAAAATAAATCTAAATCTAACTAAACAAAAGTGTGCGATATTTAAAAAACGTGACGAAAAGTAACTTAATTAAAATGAATAAAAATAAAGCGTGACGGAAATTAAAGTTAGACAAATATCAAAAACATAAGCTAACAATTAAACAAGAAAAAGTATGGAAAATCACCCCAATCGGAATATATTCCGATCTCACCGATCGGAATATCAAAACCAAACCTATCGGAATGTCTTTTACACCTGATCGGAATACGGCTGGATGCTGGTCGGAATGATGCTCGGGTCCTTTGATCGGAATCCTGTCACTATTTCCAATCGGAATACCAAAACATGCACCTCAATCGGAATGAGGAGTGAAGATCCAATCGGAATGTTGTCACTTGCACACCAATCGGAATATCACTTACCTGCTCTGATCGGAATACCAAAACACCCTCCAATCGGAATAATGAATCCCTTTTCAGATTGAACCAATCTGAATGTAAAACCCCTTTCGGATTGGTACCAATCGGAATACAGAAAGGATTACTAAAAATAAGCTACGTAAACAAGCTATAATCCTAATAAGCACTAGACGAAAAACTTAGCTAAAACCGTGTAAAAATAAGCTATAAAACTGAAAGTTAAAAACTTTTAAGACACTAAAAAGATAAACTTTAAGAAAAACAAATTTTATATAAAAATAACTTTTATATAAACTATATAAACTTGAAAATAAATCAAATAAGCTATGAAAATAAGAAGTTTAAAACAATCAAAAGCATAAAAATCAAATCTTTAACAAATCAACGAATTAAAAACGTGTAAATCAAAGAAAGGTAGAAGAAGATTAAGATCAACAAGATAAAGTAAAGGTGCAAGAAATTAAAGAAACACTTACTTGAAAATTAAAGGTAATTAAAAGTGCAAGACAAGTAATTAAATGTGCAAGTAATTAAATGTGCATAAAATAAAGATGGAAGAACTAATTGTCACGATTAGTCAACAAGAGGAAAATGAAAATGATCTAATCTATATATAGGGGAGATTAAGGCTTGCTTAGGAAGCTTCCTTAATTGCATGCTTAGTCCCTCCTTCTTTAATCTTCTTTTAATTGCACCATTAGTCCTTTTCTTCTAATCTTTCTTTTAAATTTGGACTTCAAGGACTTGTGGCTCGGGATATCTTTTGAACTCGTCTTTAATTTTTCAGTAAACTAGACTTGAGTTTCTCGACTTTTGATAAACTTCCGTCTTTTGACTTTTTCTTCGATAAATCTTCAGAACTGGTCTTGGACTTCCGTTATTTTTCCACTTTTGACTTCTCGACTCCGTCTTTCATCTTTTTCTTCAATAAAAGCCGTGAATGCCCGTGAATTCCCGTGTTTTCTCCACTTTTCACAATTTCGTCCTAAATTACAACAAAAACACAAACCACGCATAATTCCGACATAAAAGACATAAAATACACGTTTTGGTCCGGTTATTGTAGTAATTAAGTGGTAGAAAAGATGGGTGTTTACACACCTATCAAATCCCCTACACTTGACCATTGCAATGTCCTCATGCAATGCATTAGTTACAAAGCATGTTTACACTTTTCATCATAATCAATCCATACTGGCCTTTATTAAAGAGATAGAAAATTATAAAAAAAATGCAAAGCAAAGAAATTAAAAGCATACCTTGGGTTTTGAAAATGTCATGAATAATCATCATCCTCAACTTTTCACTTTCTCCAAACCAAGCTTAAAAACGAGATCATTGTTATTATAAGTTAGTAAACTAACACGAACTCATGTGGGCCAATTATTCACTTAGACTCCCTTATTCCTATGGGTATCTCTTATATTTTATTATTTGTCTTGAATGATCACGAAGATGCATTGTTTGACTTATTTCGATAATTATTTAGTCTGAAAATAAAGTGCACGATTTAATCAATAGTTAGCTAAAGGACCAAATCTTTTAAAACTGCTTCTCGGGATATCAGAAAGTTCATATCTTGGCATAACTTGGTTCGCGATTTGAGACCTCTCTCGGGCCGATATTTGGCAGCGACTTCATACTTCAAATCTTTAGAGACGTTCATGAAATAATGGTCTTCTCTTCATAATTGGAATTTCTTCACTTGGAATTTTTGAGAGATTCTTCATATATGGACCACGACTTCTTCATTTTTATCCAATCTTTATTTTGGATTTTGATATACAACGATCCGCCTCCTTTATTGACTTGGATCTATTTATCCTCATACCTTGTTAGGGTCTTTTCGGATACACTTCTCCATGACTTTTGGGGAGTTTTTGCTTTTCGTCGTGTGTCTCGATCCTTCATATTGATTTTCGATAAATGATTCTTCACATCACTTTTGGATCTTTAGCAACAAAACATAGCCCTCATGCCTTGTTAGGGCCTTTTCGGACTCGCCAATCTTCGCGCCCCGCTTCATAAGTTATGCCTTGGCTATGAACTCTCGTCATTACCGAGCAACTTTTAAACGATCTGGGGCTAGAAGCTAAGTAACTTTTCAAATCGTACAACCTTATTTATTAGCAAATAAATTATTAGCAAGCGATGGGAGAATAGGCTCATAATTAACTCACATAAATTCACGAAAGAATACCGACTTATAATTGGCTCTATCATCTCTCGTTCTCCACAGTTTAAAATCTCAAGTAATGAGACTCGTGGATACTTAGCCTATTAAATCAAAGTTTTGGGTTTTCGAGTCGCCTATAGGATCTTGCAAATTCTTAGACTTTTTCAAGTTTTAGAATTCGCATTTTAAAGTTCCCTTGATAAACGACTCTCTAGGATCAATTATAGGAACTTGCGAAAAGTTCTTGTTCTTAACCCGTGAGGGTTAAGACTTTCGCGTTTTATAGCTCCCTATATAAAAGCCTAGCAAAACTTGACTTAAACATGTTAAGGATACTAGCTAGAGTAAACTCGAATTGAGTCAAAAGATTCACAACGTTTGAAAATTAAAACCACTTATTAAACATTTATTCTAATGAGGAAAGAAAATAACTATACAAAGGGAAAAAACTAATAGGCCAAAATAGATCAAAAATTTTAAAAAATGTCGAAAAATTGATTTTCCGGTTAAAATGAGGACAAATACAAGGAAAAGACCACTTAACTTCGATAGAAGTCCCCCCTACACTTAAGATAAACATTGTCCTCAATGTTTAAGCATGTGGGAGTAGACTCCCCTACACTTAGGGCATTGTGCACGTTGTTTAAATCTTGCTAAGGAAAAGACAACTAAAGAGATTCCTATTTTAATATTGAGAAAATATAAAATAGTGAATCGAAAAGAGTTTAGGATAGAACCGGGATAAAGTAGAACACGGAATCACGGGTCGTCAAGAATCATCAAGAGTGGATCATTGAAGCTCGAATCCCTGATTAAGAAGTGAGGAGAGGAAATAGCAATCCAAAGGGTCCCCCCTACACTTATGATAGAGAAAGCGGAAAGATAGATGCATGGGTTGCCTCCCAAGAAGCGCTTGGTTTTTGTTAACCGAGTCGTGAGCCTGACTCGACCTTGATTATCAACGGAAGTAGCATGAAACATATCCACCAGGATCGAAGACATAGTTTTCATCCATCAATAAGCACGAGCTTAAGGCGAATAAGGCAAGCCAAAAGAGAAGTGGCAGGGTTCCCTTAAGCAGTGATGGAGCATGGTGGGAGCAAGTATGAAGCGGTGTAAGCATGTCTTCAAAATTTCCAAAGATATTTCCATTTATTTCATCAGGTGGATACTGAGATGGCTTAAAGACTTCAATACCGGGATCGAACACCTTTTCCTTCAGGGGAAAATAGCACTCCGGCTCAGCCGAGTGTGAAGAAGATCCGCAAAGAAGCACAACCTCGTCCTCCGAAGTGGGACAAAGAGGTGTCAAATCATACGTGCAACGGATTTCGGTGTCAACCGGTTTCTTCTCCTTTGACAAAATGCTCTTCAAATCTAAAGTAGGATCAAGACGATAATCTTCAAAGTCATAAGGAGGAGCATCACTCTCATGAGGGAAGTATGTGTTAAGAAATTCAGAAAAATCTTCCTCAAATGAATAATCGTCCAAAGTAGGATCGAGTGATGGCGGAGGATCTTCATCATGTGAAGAATCACTCGAGAGAGTATCAGCCTCATCAAAATCATCGAAAGTGGGCAGCTCGGGATACTCAGAAGTACAATCATCAAAATCATCCGAATCTGAGCTAGAATCATTATCATCATAAGCATCGAAGATCGGTGGCGAATCATAAATGGGAGAAGCTTCCAAAGTAGGGAAAGAATCATCCACATCATCATGAAAAAGTGGATTATCGATGCAAGAGTTGAATAGAGGATTGTCATAGACGACAAAGTCATCGAGCACATTTATCATATTCACTGATTCTCGGCCTCCAAAGGATTTGCCTGTAAGCTTCCCCATTTTAAAAACTTTTGAGTCATCCCCGACTCGTAAGATTAACTCACCTTCGGCCACATCTACTAAAGCACGTCCGGTTCTCAAGAATGGCCGACCAAGTATTAAAGGAATACGAGGGTCCATTTCATAATCAACTACGACAAAATCGACCGGGAAAGTAAATGTGCCAACTTTGATAAACACGTCTTCAGCTATACCAACGGGGTAAGCGAGAGTGCGATTTGCAAGTTCGAGAGTCATCTTTGTTGGAATGAGGTCGGGCAATGATAGTGTTTTCCAAACACTGAGTGGCATTAAATTAATACTAGCCCCGAGATCAGCAAGGGCAGTAAATTCTTCAGTTTTGTTGAACACGCAAGGCAACACAAAACGACCGGGATCTCCAAGCTTTTCTGGAAGTTCTTTAAGAATAACTGCAGAGCAGTTTTCATTTAATCGTGTGTTGGCGAGTTCAATCAGCTTCTCCTTCTTATTAAGCAATTCCTTAAATGCTTTAACAAATTTGGGCATGTGGACAAGTGCTTCAAGAAAGCTAATGTTGAAGTTCATTTGAGAAATCATTTTGATATAGCTAGTCACTTGAGCGTCCTCCTTGTTTAGCATTTTGTTCTTGCCCAAGCGAGAAGGATAGGGGATATTAGGTTTGGGTTGTGAGGGTGCAGGTGTAGGTGGTAAAGGTTGAGATGTTGAAGGGTCATTGGTGGGAACTTCATCACGTCGAGGCGGAGACGGTAATGGTGTACTAATACTAGGTGTAGGAGGAGTAGGGATACATGGTGGTGGAGGAGGTGTAGATGATGGTGGTGGGATTGTTGGTCCTACGATGGTGACTCCACTACGAGTAGTAATAGCACTTACATTGGCTCGCGGATTAGTGACGGTGTTTGAAGGTAGAGAACTTGAAGTAGAAGGTTGAGCAGCGGGCAAGAAACTAGCAAGCATATTCTTCAAATCATTGGTTTGATTGCTGAAGGAGGATTGAATATCATTTCGAAGCTCGGATCTTATCTCATTTCCTTGCTTTGTGATATCTCCTTTCAGATTGATAATTTGGCTCTGCAAGTTCTTGATTTGCTCACCTTGGGTTCTCATGATGGCCTCAACATCCGGATTACTGGGTGGGTTTTGTTGGGCGGGTGGGTGATAAGGATTAGAAGCTCTTGGTGGGATTTGGTTGCTTCTAGTGTAGTTGTTGGCGGGGTTTTGGTTTTGAGGAGAAAAACCGGGTGAAAGGTAGTTGTTAGAACGGTAGCTCAGCAGATTTCTATCCCCTTGAGGTCGAGCTTGGTAATTTTCCGGTGAATAATTACCGTAAGCTGCATATACATTTTCCGGATTTCCTTGTGTCGAAGGACAATCGGTGTATGAGTGAGGACCGCCACATGTTTCACAAGGATTAGCAACCGCTTTAACTTGTTGTTGTTGTTGATTTGAAGCGAGAAGCGTAATACTTTTGCTCATTTCAGTCATCATGCGGGTGAGTTCGGTCATCTCAGGGTTTGCTGAGGTTGAGGAAACATTGACTCTCGGGTTGTTCCTAGAAGATGCAGAGGAATCCCAGTTCTTGTGGTGAGTAGTCATGTTCTCAATTAACTCTCTACACTCCTCGGGTCTCCTTTTCATGAATGTGCCACCGGCGGCTGCATTGATCGTATCACGATCTCGAAAAGTTAAACCGTTGTAGAAAGTATCGATCAAGGTGACCGGAAGCATGTTGTGGTTTGGACAACGGTCGATCAAGACATTATATCTCTCCCATGCATCGAAAAGAGATTCATCGGGATCTTGCATGAAACCGCTGATCTGATTGCGAAGGCTTGTGACCATGGATGGTGGAAAGTAGCGCGAAAGAAAACGTTGAGTCATGTCATCCCAAGTGTGAATAGAATTCTTCGGGAGACGATCAAACCATTTCTCGGCATGATGTAATAGAGTGTGTGGAAATAGTTGTAGGCGAAGCTCATCCATAGTGGCACCAGCCAACTTCATGCTCTGGGTGATAGTAATGAACTTGTCGAGATGTTTGTTGGCATCATCATCAGGCAATCCTCTAAATGGGTTTGTTTGCACTTGCTGAATCATATGGTGCTTCAACGAAAACTCAGGAGCGTTGATTTGCATCGGCGCAATCGGTCCTCCTCGTCCAAACATTGTTAGTTGACAAAGTTCCTCCATGGTCCGAAGATCGGGCTGTGGAAGAGCATTGTTGTTGTTATTATTATTATTGAGGTGCGGTAGTTGATTATTGTTGTTAACACCTGCCATATCTAAATCTTCTTGAGGCTCGGGCTCTTGATAATTAGAAGATCTAGTACGCATACACCTGAAAATGCAAAAGAAAGCAAAACCAAACACAAAGACAATATATATACACAATAAAGATAAAAAATTTTTGGATTTTTGATATTTTTAATTTTTATGGTTTTTATGAATTTTTTTAATTTTTATATGATTTTTGAAATTTTATGTAAGAAAAATAACGTTCACAAGTGAACGGGTCCCAAAAAGCAACGTGTCTCTCACAAAAAACTGTTGATCTTTACGAAAAGAGCCGGCAGCGGCGCCATTTGATACAAGGCTTTTGACACCCCGTATAAAAATTAAGTTCGTTAGTGTGTGTCTAATCGAATTGATCTTAGTTCTCTATGTGACTCAGTTTTATTTTGGTGAAAAAGAATATTTTGGGTTGGTTTTTAATTTAAATGTGCAAAACTTAAAAGTAAATGTCGTTAAAGTAAAGTGGCGTTAAAATAAAGTGCTTGAAAATAAATCTAAATCTAACTAAACAAAAGTGTGCGATATTTAAAAAACGTGACGAAAAGTAACTTAATTAAAATGAATAAAAATAAAGCGTGACGGAAATTAAAGTTAGACAAATATCAAAAACATAAGCTAACAATTAAACAAGAAAAAGTATGGAAAATCACCCCAATCGGAATATATTCCGATCTCACCGATCGGAATATCAAAACCAAACCTATCGGAATGTCTTTTACACCTGATCGGAATACGGCTGGATGCTGGTCGGAATGATGCTCGGGTCCTTTGATCGGAATCCTGTCACTATTTCCAATCGGAATACCAAAACATGCACCTCAATCGGAATGAGGAGTGAAGATCCAATCGAAATGTTGTCACTTGCACACCAATCGGAATATCACTTACCTGCTCTGATCGGAATACCAAAACACCCTCCAATCGGAATAATGAATCCCTTTTCAGATTGAACCAATCTGAATGTAAAACCCCTTTCGGATTGGTACCAATCGGAATACAGAAAGGATTACTAAAAATAAGCTACGTAAACAAGCTATAATCCTAATAAGCACTAGACGAAAAACTTAGCTAAAACCGTGTAAAAATAAGCTATAAAACTGAAAGTTAAAAACTTTTAAGACACTAAAAAGATAAACTTTAAGAAAAACAAATTTTATATAAAAATAACTTTTATATAAACTATATAAACTTGAAAATAAATCAAATAAGCTATGAAAATAAGAAGTTTAAAACAATCAAAAGCATAAAAATCAAATCTTTAACAAATCAACGAATTAAAAACGTGTAAATCAAAGAAAGGTAGAAGAAGATTAAGATCAACAAGATAAAGTAAAGGTGCAAGAAATTAAAGAAACACTTACTTGAAAATTAAAGGTAATTAAAAGTGCAAGACAAGTAATTAAATGTGCAAGTAATTAAATGTGCATAAAATAAAGATGGAAGAACTAATTGTCACGATTAGTCAACAAGAGGAAAATGAAAATGATCTAATCTATATATAGGGGAGATTAAGGCTTGCTTAGGAAGCTTCCTTAATTGCATGCTTAGTCCCTCCTTCTTTAATCTTCTTTTAATTGCACCATTAGTCCTTTTCTTCTAATCTTTCTTTTAAATTTGGACTTCAAGGACTTGTGGCTCGGGATATCTTTTGAACTCGTCTTTAATTTTTCAGTAAACTAGACTTGAGTTTCTCGACTTTTGATAAACTTCCGTCTTTTGACTTTTTCTTCGATAAATCTTCAGAATTGGTCTTGGACTTCCGTTATTTTTCCACTTTTGACTTCTCGACTCCGTCTTTCATCTTTTTCTTCAATAAAAGCCGTGAATGCCCGTGAATTCCCGTGTTTTCTCCACTTTTCACAATTTCGTCCTAAATTACAACAAAAACACAAACCACGCATAATTCCGACATAAAAGACATAAAATACACGTTTTGGTCCGGTTATTGTAGTAATTAAGTGGTAGAAAAGATGGGTGTTTACACACCTATCACGACACTTCTCAAAATCCAAAGTCAGAAACGTTTATTTAAAGAAACGTAAAGACTAAAGAAGAAAGAAGAAGAGAAGCCCATTAACAAAGCCCATTCACAAGCCCACAAGCAAACGCCTATAAATAGGACTTCTCCTCACAATTTTGGGAGGGAGTTAGTTTTTTAGTCATTTTCTTTCATTCGTAGCTTGTAGGTTCTAGAGAGAGAAAGCTTAACTTTCTCTCACTAGAAAACTTTTATCTTCCTTTATTGTTTTTAATCAATACTTTACCTTTTAAGCTTAATCTTGTTTTCATCTTCATCTTTTTCAAGTTTCTTGTTATTCGTAATCTTATTTTCTTCATTTTTTCGTCTTCGATTTCTTCATACGACATAAAAAGTTTATACCTTTTGTGTTTTGTGATTCGTGTGTTAAAGATTGACAAGGGTTATCATTTGATTATTATGTGTCTAGCTTATTTCATTTTTAATCTTCTCAAAAGTTTAATCTTTCAAAAGTTACTTTACAAAATTTGCGTATTCGGTGTTTTGGAAGTTTTTCCATTCGTAGCTTATTTTGTTCCCCTTGATATTGATCTTGTTGAGTTTTGGATAAGTGCTTATTGTGGATGCTTATTGAAATTTTAACTTATCACCATTTTCGTATTGATTTTGTGTCCCATCGCAATATTAGGGTTTCTACACATTCCGACGAGAAGCTTGTTTGGATCGCAATAACCAAGAGTGGTTCTACTTTGCGATCAAAAGTATTTCCCCCTTCTTTCCGATCTGGGATTGCGATTGTTCATTACGATCGCATATTCCGACGGGGCTAAGGTTACTTTGAAACGAAAATCTGCCCAATTTTAGTTTACAACTTTCCGATCTGACATTGCGATCTAGTACATTTCGATAGATGCACATTGCGACAGAAGTATTTACTTGCATTCCGATCTGAACTTTACGACAGAACCATATTCCGATAGAATTGACTTTAACATTCCGACAGCTTTGCATTTATGTATTCCGATGGTTTTGATTCTGGTTCATTCCGATGGACATGATTTGCAATATTCCGATGGACTAAGTTTTTTAAGTTTTTGAGTTTTATAAAGTTCTTTCTAAATAGCTTTTAGTTTAATATTTAAACGCTTTGATTTCGCTCAATGACAATTTCATACTTGCTTTTAATTTAAAATAGATAATCAAACCAACCCCTTTTTTAGTAACTAAGAACAACCATTCCACTTTGAACCGTGATCAATTCGAGAAGATACCGAGATTAAATCTGAACCCAATGAAAATGTGAGTATCAAATAGCGCCGCTGCCGGCTCTTCTCGTTAAGATTAACAGTTTTTCTTGAGAACTTGGATTTTGGGATCCGTTCACCGTGAACGTTACTTTTTCATAAAAATTCTCAAAAAAAACCTTAAAAATATTAAATTTTCAAAAATCCTAAAAAGTAAAAAACATAAAAAAAGAAAAAAATATTTCTTGTTTGCTTTGTTAGTTCTTTTGCAGGTGCATGCGTACATGATAAACGTCTTATCAAGAGCCCGAGCCTCTCGAAGACTTAGACATGGCCGGTGTACACAACAACAACAATAACCCACCTCAAAACAACAACAATAACAATCCACCTCTCAACAACAATAATAACAACAACAATGAACCTTTACCGGACAATCGCCCTATGATTGAACTATTACAAGCACATGTGGAGGGCAACAATGATCAAATTGTCATACCCGCGATTGCAGCCAACAACTTTGAGCTTAAATCCGGCTTTATTCAGATGGTCTCAGCTCAACCATTCTTGGGGCGTACCATTGATGATCCTCATGACCACATCAAACGATTCCTGCAACTCACGAATACGGTCAAATTCAATGGTGTTCCACAAGAGGTAATCCGTTTACAACTTTTTCCCTTTTCTTTCGAGGGACAAGCCCGGCATTGGCTTGCAAAGGAACCGCCACAAAGTATTCTGACGTGGACGGATTTGGAGACCAAGTTTATAAACTACTTTTTCCCACCCTCTCGTACTACCGCTTTGCGGAATGAAATCATTAATTTTGAACAAAAGTACGATGAATCTTTTAGTGAATCTTGGGACCGTTTTAAAGACCTTTTAAGAAAGTGCCCACAACATGGTTTTACCAAAGTGCACAAAATTAATACTTTTTATAATGGTTTAAGCATGAATGACCAAGATTCACAAAACAGTGCCTCGGGGGTAATATTTTGGTTAAGACTTCTAATGCCGCTTGGGATATCACTGAGAATAAGTCTCGTGTGCAAACCAAGAGTGTTCGGACCAATGCCGCTAGTGCTAGTACTAGTGACAGCGACAAGCGACTTGACAAAATTACTACGCTTCTTGAATCGCTTGTTACCCACACCGCTAACAACACCAACAGCATCAACGCTAAAAACGCTCACGACGCTCAAGTCAATGCTGTTAGCCAACCATGTGAGATATGCGGGGGTCCTCACTCTTACACCACTTGTACCGCCACCCAAGACTATCCTTCTAAGAATGTGAATGCAGCATACGGTACCTATCCTCTGGCCACTTATCAAGCTCGTCCTCAAGGTGACCGCAACTTGCTTAGATACCGCTCTAACAACTTTCTTTCCCCACCCGGTTTTCCTCCTAACAACCCAAACCAACAACAAAACCTCAATCGCCCTACTCAACAACGACAACAACCTCGTGCACCATACCAACCACCTCACAAACAACCATATCCACCTCAAAGAAACAACCAAGTTTACCAACAACCTGCTTATCAACCACCCGCCTACAATGCTCCTCCCTACCAACCCACCGCATTACCCTAAGATATTGGAACCTACATGAGGACTAATGATGTGATCACGGACAATCTCCAGCGGGAAGTGCTCAACTTGAAAGCAGACATGGTGAAACAAGGGAACGATCTGCGAGCTGATATGAGAAACACTATGGCAAGTCAAACGAATGACTTAAGGAACATGATGGTTGGTTTCTTCCAAGGTAATCAACCCTCTTCTTCAGGTACTCTTCCGAGTAACACCGTTGCGCATCCAAGAGGGGAGATGAAAGCAATCACCACTCGCAGTGGTAAAGGTACCAAGGAACCCGAGCTTCCTATACCTCCACCGGTGATTGTGACTAAGGAAAACGAGTCACCTGCTCCTATTCCTCATCCTTCTACTTCCCCAATTTCTCCACCTCTTACTTCTACCCCTACTCCACCCACGGATGTGAGTGATCCTACTCTCCCAAAGCCTTCCTCTTCTTCCAATATATCTTATCCCTCAAGGTTGAGGAAAGAGAAGCTGAAAAGAAAGGATGATATTCAGGTTTCAAACTTTCTCAAAATGTTTAAACAATTGAATTTTAACATCTCCTTCGTTGAGGCTCTCGCTCACATGCCTAAGTATGCGAAAATGTTCAAACATCTTCTTAGTGACAAGGAGAAGCTTCTTGATATTGCTAACACCCAACTTAATGAGAATTGCTCTGCAGTGCTCTTAAGGAAATTGCCAACCAAGCTTGGTGATCCGGGTCGTTTCTTAATCCCTTGCAACTTCCCGGGAGTAGAGAATTGCATGGCCCTAGCCGATCTAGGTGCCAGTATTAACTTAATGCCCTTAAGCGTTTGGAAGCAATTATCTCTCCCTGAGCTAGTCCCCACCAAAATGACTTTGGAATTAGCTAACCGTACGGTTGCTTATCCAGTGGGGATAGCCGAAGACGTTTTTGTAGGAGTCGACAAATTCACTTTTCCTGCCGATTTCGTCGTCGTCGACTACGATATGGACCCTCGTGTGCCAATGATCGTTGGTCGTCCATTCTTGAGTACCGGTCGCACTCTCATCGATGTTGAAGCGGGTGAGGTTATCTTGAGAGTAGGTGACGACAAAATCGTCTTCAACATAGGAAAGCTTTCTAAACAGCCTTATTCATACGAGAGTGTTAATTGTATTGATGTTCTTGATGAGGCTTGTGAAGAACACTTCAAAGATGCTTGTAAAAGTATTCCTACCTCTCTTCCCAATGTTGTGACCGTTTCTTCTATTGATTCATCACTATCTCTATTTGGAGAAAGTGATTTCCTTTGGAAAGATTTGGAAGCCACCATGGGAGATGTGAACTTAGAACATGACGATTCTCCCACCGATTGGGATGAAGATCTTCGCCTCATTGAGAACCTTCTTAAAGAAGACAATATTTCTCCACCATCTCCCAAGGATATTGATATCGATGCACCGACTTTGAATACGCCTCCCATCGAAAATCCTCCGGATTTAGAACTTAGCGAGTTGCCGTCCCATCTCGAGTACGTGTTCCTGGAAGAAAAGAAGAAGTCGCCCGTCATCATTGCTAAGGACTTGAAAGAAGAAGAGAAATATCGCCTCATCGTCGTGCTTAAAGATCATAAGAAGGCAATTGCTTGGAAAATTTCCGATATCCGCGGAATTGATCCAAACTTTTGTACTCACAAGATTCTCATGGAAGACGACTTTAAACCCGCAATCCAGAGCCAAAGAAGGGTTAATCCTCGCATTCACGACGTCATCAAACAAGAGGTTATCAAACTTCTTGATGCCGGCTTGATTTACCCTATCTCGGATTCGCCTTGGGTAGGTCCCGTCCATTGTGTACCCAAGAAGGGCGGAATAACCGTTGTTCCCAATGAAAAAAACGAGTTGATTCCCACTCGTCTCGTTACTGGGTGGAGAGTTTGTATCGACTATCGCAAGCTCAATGATGACACGAGAAAAGATCACTTTCCTCTTCCTTTCATGGATCAAATGCTCGAGCGTCTAGCTGGTAATGACTATTACTGCTTCTTAGACGGTTTCTCCGGGTATTTTCAAATTCCCATCTATCCCAAAGACCAAGAAAAGACCACATTTACTTGTCCCTACGGAACATTTGCTTACAAGCGCATGCCTTTTGGTTTATGCAATGCTTCTGGAACGTTCCAAAGGTGTATGATGGCTATCTTCCATGACATGGTTGAAGAAACTATGGAAGTATTCATGGATGATTTCTCGGTTTATGGCGATTCTTTCTCTACTTGCCTTGCCAATTTAGAACGTATGCTTAAGCGGTGTGAAGACACTCGCCTTGTTCTTAATTGGGAAAAATGCCATTTCATGGTAAAAGAGGGCATCTTGCTAGGACACAAAACTTCCAAAGCCGGTCTTGAAGTAGACCGTGCTAAAGTCGATGTTATTTCTAAGTTGCCTCCACCTTCAACCGTGAAGTGTGTGAGAAGTTTCCTCGGTCATGCGGGCTTCTACCGTCGTTTCATCAAATATTTTTCTAAAATCGCTCGCCCGATGACCCACCTCTTGGAAAAAGATACTCCTTTTATCTTTTCCAACGAGTGTATTGAAGCCTTCAACCTGCTTAAGGATAAGCTAACTAAGGCACCGGTCTTGGTTACCCCTAATTGGGAGCTTCCCTTTGAGTTGATGTGCGATGCTAGCGACTATGCTATTGGAGCGGCTTTGGGCCAACGAGTGAACAAACACTTCCAACCGATCCATTACGCTAGTAAGACAGTGACGGGGCTCAATTGCATTACACGACAACCGAAAAAGAGCTTTTGAGTTTTGATAGGGTCGTATCTATATATACTCATAGAAAGTTGGTAGGAAAGCCCACACTGCTTGAAATACAAAGCAACATGCAACTACCCTGATTTCCGACCTAGCCCCTCCGATCTTGCCAATGAGCTTGTCAACCGAGTTTTAGCTGTTGTCTATGCTTTTGAAAAGTTCCGCCCCTATCTTGTCCTTTCTACCACCATCGTGTATACCGATCATTCCGCGTTGAAGTACTTGTTGACTAAGCAAGATTCCAAACCAAGACTTCTTCGCTGGGTTTTGCTACTTCAAGAATTTAAAATCGAAATTCGTGATAAGAAGGGAGTTGAAAACCTAGCCGCGGATCATCTCAGTAGACTTGAGGATACTTATCAAGGGGATCATCCGAACAAAGAGATCAATGACTCTTTTCCCCTGGAGACCTTAATGTCTATCAACTCGAATTCTGATGAAACCCCATGGTTTGCGGACATTGCAAACTACTTGGCGGGTGGAATTCTCGTTGACGGGTTAACATCCCAGCAAAAGAAAAAGTTCTTCAAAGACATTAAGACTTACTTTTGGGATGACCCGTATCTATTCAAACAATGTGCTGATTTGATTATTCGCCGATGTGTTGATGGACCGACAGCTTTAAAAATCTTTGACGCTTGCCACAAAGGACCCACCGGCGGTCACTTTGGTCCCAACTACACCGCCAAAAAAGTATTTGACTCGGGATTTTATTGGCCCACCATTTATCGTGATGCTCACGAGATGGTTAAACGTTGTGATGCTTTCCAAAAACAAGGCAATATCACACATAAAGACGAGATGCCTCAGAATTTCATTCAAGAATGTGAAATCTTTGACGTTTGGGGTATCGACTTTATGGGGCCATTCCCTTCCTCTAAAGGAAACAAATACATCCTTGTAGCCGTTGACTACGTCTCAAAATGGGTTGAAGCCAAATCTTTACCCACTAATGACGCAAGGGTGGTTTGTAACTTTTTGAAGTCGCTATTCGCTAGATTCGGTGTGCCTCGTGCCATTATTAGTGATCGCGGGACTCATTTTTGCAATGACCAATTCGCAAGAGTCATGGCTAAGTATGGTGTAAATCATCGTCTTTCCATCGCATACCACCCACAAACTAATGGCCAGGCTGAAATCTCTAACCGAGGATTAAAGCAAATTCTTGAACGAACCGTGGGAGAGCATCATGCCTCATGGGCCGATAAACTTGATGATGCTTTGTGGGCTTTTTGTACCGCATACAAGACTCCGATTGGTTGTACACCATATCGTCTCGTGTACGGGAAAGCCTGCCACCTCCCCATGGAGTTGGATCACAAGGCTTACTGGGCCTTGAAGTGGGCTAATTTTGATATCAACAAAGCCGGTGACCTACGCAAGATCCAACTCAATGAGCTGAATGAACTCCGGAATGAGGCTTATGAAAATTCATTGATCTATAAGGAAAATACTAAGCTCATTCACGACTCCAAGATTAAAAACCGAGAGTTCCAAGTTGGAGACAAAGTTTTACTCTTTAACTCTCGGTTTAAAATCTTTTCAGGCAAGCTGAAATCTCGTTGGTCCGGCCCATTCACCATTGCCCAAATTTTTCCATATGGTACTCTCGAGCTCGCTCAACCTAATGGACCTAATTTTAAGGTGAATGGTCAACGAGTGAAGTTGTGCTTTGGTGAGGACATCTCTCAAGAGATGATTCCATCCCTCACCACGTTTCCCATGAACTAATTTTGGGTCGAGTCAGGCTCGTGACTCGGTTATCAAAAACAAGCGCTCCTCGGGAGGCAACCCGAGTATCTATCCTTTTCCGTTTTAACCTCCTAAGTCTAGGGGGACCTCTATAGGTGTTTATGTCTGTGTGGTGATGTGATTACAGGGATGAATGCACTGTTGGAATCTTTGAAGAACCGTGCTCCCGTGTTATCCGAAATCTGGTTCTATCTCTTAACTATCGTGATTCAATTTTCTTCATACTCACATTTGAAATTGATCACTTTAGTCGTCTCTTCCTTAACTTGATTTAACCAACGTGCACAATGTCATAAGTGTAGGGGAGACTTTTCCCACATGCTTAAACATTGAGTAAAATGTTTATCTTAAGTGTAGGGGGGACTTCTATCGAAGTTTTAAGTGGACTTTTGCATGAAAATGCCTTCATTTAACCGGAAAATCATTTTTTTCAGCATTTTTCAAATTTTAATTAACTTTGGCCATGTAGTCGTAATTTTTAAATTTTTATCGTTGCTTTCATATGTATATATCCCGCAATAAAGTCAAAAATATTATTAAAGTGGTGTAGCTAGTTTAGAAGTCTTTGACATATTAGGCCCGTTGCGATTATTTTGACTCAACCCGAATAGACTTGTCCAAGTTTATTCTAGCTAGTATCCTTAACCATGTAGACCTTAATTGGTTTATTAGGCTAAGCATCCACGAGTCTCATTACTTGAGATTTTAAATTATGGAGAACGAGAAATGATAGAGTCAATTATAAGTCGGTATTCTTGCACAAGCACACTTGGTGTAATTATCTGCCTATTCGCCCATCACTTGCTAATAATTTATCTGCAATAAGTAAGGTCGTACGATTTGAAAAGTTATTTAGCTTCTAGCCCAAGATCGTTTAAAAGTTGCTCGGTAATGATAAGATTTCATAGCCAAGGCATAACTTATGAAGCGGGGCGCGAAGATTGGCGAGTCCGAAAAGGCCCTAATAAGGCATGAGGATTCAATTTTATTGCTGAAGATCCAAAGTGATGTGTAAAGCATTATTTCCAAAATCAATATGAAGGATCAAGACTCACGACAAAAAGCAATCAACTCCCATAAAGATCATGGAGAAGTCTATCCGAAAAGACCCTAACAAGGTATGAGAATAAATAGATCCAAGTCCGAAAATGAGGCGGATCGTTGTATCTCAAAATCCTAATTAGAGATTGAAGAAATAATCATGAAGTCGTGGTCAACAAAGTTGGAGTACCCCTCAAAAGTCTCCAAGTGAAGAAACTCTATTACGAAGAGAAGACCATTATCTCAAGAACGTCTCTCAAGATATGAAGTATGAAGTACATGCCAAATATCGGCCCGAGAAAGGTCTCAAATTGTGAACCGAGTTATGCCAAGATATGAACTTTTTGATATCCCGAGAAGCAGTTTTAAGATATTTTGTCCTTTAGCTAACTATTGATCAAATCGTCCTACTTTGCTTTCAGCCTAAATAAACTATCGAAATAAGTCCAAAAATGCATCTTCATGATCATTCTAAGACAAAAATAAAATATAAGAGATACACCTAGGAATAAGGGAGTTTAAGCATATAATTAAGCCATGTGTGTAAGTGTTTGATTTGCTAACTTATAATAACAATGATCTCGTTTTTAAGCTTAGTTTGAGGAACGTGAAACTTGAGGGTGATAAATCTTCGCAGCACCAAAGCCCTAATGTAAGTCCTTGATCTCTTTGCAAGTTATTTCCATATAGCTATTTTCAAGAGAAAATGGTTTTCTACCCTTTTGTTTACTTTAAAGTTTTAATTTCTCTTAGTACTTTAATTTTTGTTTAGTAGTATTTTAATAAGGCCAAGGTTAATTGATTATGAGAAAAGTGTAAAATTGCTTTATAGCTAAGCATTGCATGAGGGCATGGCAATGGTTAAGTGTAGGGGATTAGATAGGTGTGAAAACACTCATCCTTTTACCACTTATTTCTGGCTAAAACAAAACCAAAACACGTTTTTAATATCATTTGTTTGGAATTATGCGTGGTTTTTGTGTTTATTGTGTTTTTAGAGTCAACCGGATGAATATTGAAGAAAACATGGGATTGTACGGGTTTTATCGAAGAAAAAGACTCAAGACGAAGTCTATTGTCCAAGAGATGCAAAAGATTTGAAGTCATTGTGCCTATTTGAAGATTTATCGAAGAAAATGGCCAAAGATGGGAGATTCATATATCTCGAAGAACTCGAGTCTATTAAACATAAGATTATAAGACGAGTTGGAATTATTCACCGACATTTCTCAAAATCAAAAGTCGGAAATGTTTATTTAAAGAAACGTAAAGACTAAAGATGAAAGAAGAAGAGAAGCCCATGAACAAGCCCATTCACAAGCCCACAAGCAAACGCCTATAAATAGGACTTCACCTCACAATTTTGGGAGGGAATTAGTTTTTTAGTCATTTTCTTTCATTCGTAGCTTGTAGGTTCTAGAGAGAGAAAGCTTAACTTTCTCTCACTAGAAAACTTTTATCTTCCTTTCTTGTTTTTAATCAATACTTTACCTTTTAAGCTTAATCTTGTTTTCATCTTCATCTTTTTCAAGTTTCTTGTTATTCGTAATCTTATTTTCTTCATTTTTTTGTCTTTGATTTCTTCATACGACATAAAAAGTTTATACCTTTTGTGTTTTTTGATTCGTGTGTTAAAGATTGACAAGGGTTATCATTTGCTTATTAGGTGTCTAGCTTATTTCATTTTTAATCTTCTCAAAAGTTTAATCTTTCAAAAGTTACTTTACAAAATTTGCGTATTCGGTGTATTGGAAGTTTTTCCATTCGTAGCTTATTTTGTTCCCCTTGATATTGATCTTGTTGAGTTTTGGATAAGTGCTTATTGTGGATGCTTATTGAAATTTCAGCTTATCACCATTTTCGGATTGATTTTGTGTCCCATCGCAATATTAGGGTTTCTACACATTCCGACGAGAAGCTTGTTTGGATCGCAATAACCAAGAGTGGTTCTACTTTGCGATCAAAAGTATTTCCCCCTTCTTTCCGATCTGTGATTGAGATCGTTCATTGCGATCGCATATTCCGACGGGACTAAGGTTACATTGAAACGAAACTCTGCCCAATTTTAGTTTACAACTTTCCGATCTGACATTGCGATCTAGTACATTCCGATAGATGCAAATTGCGACAGAAGTATTTACTTGCATTCCGATCTGAACTTTGCGACAGAACCATATTCCGATAGAATTGACTTTAACATTCCGACAGCTTTGCATTTATGTATTCCGATGGTTTTGGTTCTGGTTCATTCCGATGGACATGATTTGCAATATTCCGATGGACTAAGTTTTTTAAGTTTTTGAGTTTTATAAAGTTCTTTCTAAATAGCTTTTAGTTTAATATTTAAACGCTTTGATTTTGCTCAACGACAATTTCATACTTGCTTTTAATTTAAAATAGATAATCAAACCAACCCATTTTTAGTAACCAAGAACAACCATTCCACTTTGAACCATGATCAATTCGAGAAGATACCGAGATTAAATCTGAACCCAATGAAAATGTGAGTATCATTAGGTCACACCTTTAGGACTG
Source organism: Glebionis coronaria (assembly GCA_025667525.1). Taxonomy (NCBI): domain Eukaryota; kingdom Viridiplantae; phylum Streptophyta; class Magnoliopsida; order Asterales; family Asteraceae; genus Glebionis; species Glebionis coronaria. The sequence continues at coordinate 367,981,396 of CM046876.1, forward strand.
AGGTTATCCTTAGGACACTCATTTATGATTCTAGATCATATCCATTGGTGAGTAAGGGTAATAATGATGAAGACTTGCTGCAAAGATTGTCAGAATTCTAAAACCTTGAGGCACTATAATGTGTACTTGTACTTCTATATCAAAACAACTTACTGTTTAGGTACAGATGTGTGGTACACATTGCCAAGACTAAACTGACTATAAGTAAGGGAAAAAGTAAGGCTGGTAACTAGGGTATGCTTATTTTCTTGGGTTGACCAGGTGCAGGGGTGACTTATGTGTTAACTTTTTGTGCTTAGACCATTGTTGAATAGAGGACTCTTGAGTTTTTGTGTATCTACCTTGTGTATACAAGGATGTGCATTAGAGCAGAGCTAGTTAGCATTGGTCTTTCCATGATTAGCCTAATAACCCTAGGAAAGTTTCCCCTGCTTTCACCTTTTGATTCCCCTGCTTAATCAACATTCCCCTGTTTGACCGTTGACCGACAATACCGTTACCCTTCTTATAGTCGTTGGGCCTGCTTGCTAAAATTTTGGTTAGGGAATATTTTATTATTTTCAAAAGATATTTAAGGCGCTTTCTTCGCTGATTGGTAATCTTCTATTTATTATTTCAAATAAATTACTTTTTTATCAAGATTTATCTTTGATATTTTTGCAATTTGAAATTTTGGTCCAATCACAGCTCTTCAATTCGCCTATAAAAACTTAATTCCCTTCATCAGCAGGTCCATCTCTCTCCTTCGATCAAATCCCACCTAACTCTCACCTTTATAACCTTCAAACGTTTTCAACCTTTATCATGCCTCTCAAAATTGCTGCTAATCATAATCAAATTGCTTTATTACATGATGAACCAGCAGAATTTGTTGATGCTATGGCTTTTCTAAAATCCTCGTATTTTAGAGTGGCTCTTCTCATCAACCCTAGGATTTACACCTCACACATTCAACAGTTTTGGTCTAAATCAATGACCAAAATAGTGAATGGATAGGTAACAATTCAAAGCACAGTAGATGGTCATCCCAAGGTGATTTCACTTGCCTCCATCAAAGACAAACTCATTATAGATGATGAGGATGGGATAACCAACCTACCTGAGTCTGACATATTTGAGGGTCTTGTTAAATTGGGGTATACTCTATCTGATGATCAAAAATGTAAGTTTGCTAAAGGTCAGTTTGCCCCATATTGGAAATATTTGATTCATACATTTTTACAATGTTTGTCACCTAAAACCACTGCTTTTAATGAATTTGGTAGTGAAATTGCATCTGCCCTGTTCTGCTTAGCAACAGGGAGGAAGTACTGTTTTTCTCAAATGATTTTCAAAGGAATGGTTAAAAATGTTACAAGCAATTCAAAATTTTGTATGTACCCAAGGTTTACAGAACTTTTGCTGAATATGAGTCAACATGGTCCTATAACACACAAAAACTACTTTTCAGCAACCAAACATACTACTAAACTGTTCGCCAAACTCCTTGATCCATCTCCCCAATTTTATGGCAGGTCTATTCCACTCACTTCAATCATAATGAAACAAATCAGACAGGAAGAAGCCAAAACAAAAACAGCCACACACAACCCTTCTAATTCCCCTGCCAAGAAACTACCCCTGCCAGTACTCTACCCCCTGCTGATCCAAAACATGAAAGGAGGACTAAATCCAGGTTTTCCAGGTCTCCCTTGCCTGGTGAATCTTCACAAGTAGCAGAGAGGAGAGCCTCCAAAAGGTTGGAGCACACTGAGGGTTTGGCTGCCACTATTGTCTCATCCTCAAGGGGTGAGCAGGATAGTGACACCATCAGTAAGTCCTATCCCTCACTCAATGATACCCAAAAAGGGGAGAAATCCCCTTGTAGGGTTGAGAGCAACATGCAACCAATGACCATTTTGGAATTGACGAATATGTGAATGAGCTTGAAAAAGCAGAATGCACAACTTGTACAAACTGTGAAAAAGCAAGGTCTGGTTATCAATAATTTAGAAACCAAACTTCCTACACTTGAGGGGAGGAGAAAGCCCAAGCTTATCATATCTACAGATGAGGATTCTTCCAGAGGGGAGGAAGTTCCTAATATAGAAGAATCTGCTCAATGGTATGAATATCCTGGTGGTCATGGTTTAAAGCAAGGAAAGATAGCAAGTGCTGAGAAAGGGATTGAGAAAGGAAGTGCTGAGAAAGGAAGTGCTGAGAAAGGAAGTGATAAGGGGAGTGCAAAAGAGATTGCTCAAACATTGCTAACTATGGGCAATCAAGAAGAAGCCCCTGCTTCAAAAATTTCCCCTGCTATTGATGATCCCACTGCTGTAAGTCATTCCCCTGCTAAGCCTATTACTCAAACTGTTGTTAGAAAGAATAGAAGACAACCAGCTCAGAAGGGAATTACAATTTGAGAACCTGCATCTAAAGCCAAACCAACACCAACAGTGGATCCAAAAGACAAGGGAAAGGGAATCATGGTTGAACAGCCCAAGAGGAAATACAAGCATAGAACTCCTGAACAACAAAGGGCTCAAGAAGAACATGATGCACAGGTAGCTCTCAAGCTACAAGAAGAGGAGATTGATATGCAGGATCCGAGAATGCAAAAGATGAGGCCCAGAGAAATGCTTAAGCAGGTTGAAATTATGCATAGAGAGTTAAATGAAAGGGTGCCTCATGTTCAAGAATTTCTAGATCAATAGGAAAAGGAGTTAGTAAATGCTCCTTTGTAATACATGTATAGAAGTCAACAAAAGTCAAACGCAGTCAACAAAAGTCAACGCTGATATTATTGATGGAGAATTCTATTTAGGGAATATATTGAGTATATTATTTATGATATACACAATATATAGTTTATCTAAATAGAATATTTAGATGTTTATTTGATTTGATCTCTTGTAGATTCTGTTCCTTCAACTATAAAAGGAACAAGGGCCTTAGGTTTTATTCATATACTTTCATTCACAATGTAAACCTAAAAGCGTGTGTCGACTAGGTGTGGGATTCAATGTACACACACCTAGTGGTTGTTCGTTATTAATATAATGGGCAATCCAATTGTGTTTTAATTCATGTTATTCGTGCCTAAACACCTTGTTAATGTGTCATGTTCTAATTCCGCTTTGATTGTATAATCATATGAACATGGTGCATTCCTAGTTGCTTAAAAGATCCGGAAACCAAGGTTTCCACAAAATCCTTTTCCCCTGCCAAGTATGTTGCCCCTGCTTTAAGAAACAGGGTTACTAACAAATATGTTGTTCCTACTCTAAGAAAGGTGAATGATGTTCATCCCAAGACCAGCTCTTCTATGACCAACCCAGCACCTCCTAATGCATATAGATCTGTCCCTAGACCTTACCAACACATAAATAGAGGCCAAAACAAAAGATGGGTTCCCTCTGCTAAGCATAGGGATTCCCCTGCTAAATCTGGGGTATCCCCTGCTAGCAAAGTTTTGCCCTCTAGGAACATGGGCATATGGGGGAAAGCTATGAAAGCCTCAGCTTGTTGGGTTTGGGTACACAAAATGGGTGCTCAGTCTAATGGTGTATCTCTAGTTTTTGATAAGCAATCCTACATTGATACACGAGGTATATCCAAGTCTGTAATGGATTGGGTCCCCAAGAAAAACTAATTTGTTTTTCTTTTTGCAGGTGACAAAGAAGACCAAGGATGATAGAGCATAGTGGGATAGTGGATGCTCAAGGAGCATGACTAGACAAAAATCTTATCTGTCTAACTTTGTGCCCCTGCATGACATTGATGGTGTTTCTTTTAGAGATGGGCATGGAACAATCACAGGAAAAGGAACTATTGTCACCAATGGGATGACCTTTGACAATGTCTACTTGGTGAAAGAGCTCAAATACAATCTATTCTGTGTGTCACAGATGACTGATAACAAGAATTTTGTCTTGTTTACTGATACTGAATGCCTGGTGTTAGGAAAGGAGTTTGTCTTACCACCAAACACTCCTATTGTACTCAGAACACCAAGACAAAAGAACATGTACACAATTGATCTCAAAGACATCTCTCTTCAAGACAATGAAACATGTTTCATTGCCAAAGCCTTAGTTGATGAGTATAAGAAATGGCATAGAAGACTTGGTCATCTTAATTTTAAGAACATGAAAAAACTGGTAAAATATAATCTGGTTCATGGTCTTCCTTCCAATTACTTTGTCAATGATCATATTTGTGTTGTTTGTCTGAAAGGGAAGCAACATAGAGCATCTTGCAAATCAAAAACAATGATGTCCACTACCAAGCCATTGGAACTACTACATATGGATCTTTTTGGTCCTACTTCTGTGGCAAGCATAATGAAGAAATAGTACTGCCTAGTGATTACTAATGATTTTTCAAGGTTCAAATGGACATTCTTTCTGTTTGAAAAGAGTGACACAGCTGATGTACTCATTGGGTTCATCAATCAGATTGAACTATCAAAAAGCATGAAGGTAGTGACCATGAGATCAGACAATGGTGGTGAATTCAGAAACCAGAAACTGGATACTTTTTGCATGAACAAAGGAATCAAGAGGGAATTTAGTATTGCAAGAACACCTAAATAGAATTGAGTTGTAGAGAGAAGGAACAGGACACTCATTGAAGCAGCAAGGACTATGCTGTCTGATTCCAAACTTCCAGTTATCTTTTGGGCTGAGGCTGTATCCACTGCTTGTTATCTCCAAAACAGGGCCTTGGTGGTTAAGGCACAAAACAAGACTCCTTATCAGCTGTTCAATGGAAGACCTCCTTAAATTGATTTCATTAGACCATTTGGATGTCATGTGATCATTCTCAACACAATTGACAATCTAGGCAAGTTTATTGAAAAGGGGGATGATGGGTATTTTGTTGGTTATTCATTAAAGAGCAAGGGATATAGGGTCTTCAACAAGAAGACAAGCAAAATAACAGAAAATCTTCATGTGGATTTTCTTGAAGACAAGCCTGAAGATGTTTAAACAGGTCCTGATTGGTTCTTTGATATTGAGGTTATTTCAAAATCTATGAATTATGTACCTGTTGCATTGCAGAATACTAATATTTCAGGTACTCAAGAACCAACTGGTGTGGAGAAGCCACCATTGAGGTACATGAATGTACCCTCACTATTTCCCATTGAAGCTGCTTCAAAAACAAGTGAAGAAGATGATACCTCTCAAAGAAAAGAACAGACAATCTCTTCCCCTGCTAAGTCATCTTCTGAAAGCAGTGGAATGGCTGAAAGCAGTGGAATCCAGGGTTCCCCTACTAGATCAATTGCTTCCCCTGCTACAAAGGATCCAGCTGTCAATGACATCAATGATGAAGAAAGAGAATCCCCACTCATTTCCTCATCTACACCCATATCTGATGGTCCTCTCATATCCAGCAGTGGAAGCAGAATAATTAAGAGCGGAGGTCCAAGTTATTCAGAGCTGCATTCAGCTCATCAGTACCCATCTCTAGGTCATGTTGTATCTTTTGGAAGATCTTTTGAGGAGTTCTTTCCCAATCAAGATAGCCCCATTAATTCTGATTTGGAAGAGGATGAAACAGAAGTAATCATGAGTATGTAGCCTACCTATAAAATCAATAAGGATCACCCTCTCTCACAAATCATTGGTGATCCTGAAGCCCCTAGACATACAAGTTATACAGCTAAGGAGCATAGCTTCATTGCTAACATCACCATGAAGTTTAACCATGACAACATGCAGTGTTGTCTGTTTACTGCATTTTTGTCACAAGAAGAGCCAAATAAGATTTTTCAGGATTTAAATGATCCAAGTTGGGTTGAAGCTATGCAAGAGGAGCTCTTACAGTTTGACATTCAAGAGGTTTGGATTCTGGTAGATTGTCCAAAATGGGCAAGGCCCATTGGGACAAAGTGGGTGCTCAAGAACAAAAAGGATGAGAGGGGTATAGTAGTCAGGAACAAAGCAAGACTGGTGGCACAAGGATATACACAGGAAGAAGGCATTGATTATGAGGAAGTCTTTGCTCTAGTTGCCAGGATTGAAGCCATTAGATTATTTCTTGCTTATGCTTCATTTTTGGACTTCACAATGTTCCAAATGGATGTAAAGAGTGCCTTTTTATATAGCACCATTGATGAAGAAGTCTATGTTATGCAACCTCCAGGGTTTGAAGACCCAGAACATCCAGACAAAGTATACAAGCTGAAAAAGGCTATGTATGGACTTCACCAAGCTCCCAGGGCCTGGTATGGAACTCTTTCTAAATATCTATTGGATAATGGCTTCAATAGGGGGAAGATTGATCAGACCCTGTTTATCAAGAAACAAAAGGGTGACCTTCTGTTGGTATAAGTCTATGTTGATGATATAATCTTTGGATCCACAAACTCTATGCTTAGCAAAGAGTTTGCCAAGTTGATGTAGGACAAATTCCAAATGAGTGCCATGGGTGAGCTAAACTTCTTTTTGGGGTTACAAGTTCAGCAGAGGAAAGATGGGATATTTATCTCACAAGACAAATATGTGGCTGAAATTGTGAAGAAGTTTGGCATGTCTGAGGGAAAGAAGGTGTCCACACTAATGGAAAAGGATCATCCATGGGGCAAAGATGGTCCTGGAAAGCTTATAGATGTCAGGAATTACAGGTCTATGATTGGGTCTCTCATGTACCTCACAGCTTCAATACCTGACATCATGTTTGCAGTCTGCTTATGTGCAAGATACCAGGTGGCACCAACAGAGTGTCATTTATTTGCTGTAAAAAGAATTTTTAGGTATCTAAAGTGACATCCAACCATAGGACTTTGGTATCCCAAGGAGTCACCATTTGAGCTGATATCCTACTCAGATAGTGACTATGCTGGTGACAACAATGATAAGAAGTCTACAACAGGTGGATGCCAATTTTTGGGAAGCAGACTTATATCTTGGCAATGTAAGAAGCAGACTATTATGGCCACATCAACAACTGAAGCTGAGTATGTAGCAGCTGCTGCATGCTGTGGTGAAGTACTTTGGGTTCAGAATCAGCTGCTTGATTATGGGTATAACTTTCTTAAAACCAAAATATTTATTGACAATAATAGCACCATTTGCATTATTAAGAATCCTGTTTTTCATAGCAAGACTAAACATATTGAAATAAGACATTATTTCATCATAGATTGTTTTGAAAAAGGGCTAATTGTCCCTGAGAAAATTGATACAGAACTTAATGTTACTGATCTTTTGACAAAAGCTTTTGAAGTGGGGAGGTTTCAGATCCTGGTTGCAGGTATTGGAATGGTTTCTCCCTAGAAAATTGATGTCTATTGTGTCTTGTATATCCGGGGTTGCTTTATTGCTGTTGTTGTGTTAATGTTAGTCAATTTTTCCATCATTTTTCATTCCATTGCTTTTGAACAAAGATTCCCCTGCTAGGGTTCATTCCCCTGCTAAAAGAGTTTTTCTCTTAAGTTAGGTTTGTTCTTTTTAAAAGTGGTTATATGTGGTTTTAGACTAACAATGCATAGATCCAAATGGTGCATACTACACTCATGGGTGAAGCAGGTATATGCTCTATGTTTTAGGGGAGGTTAGGTGATAGGTGTGAAAACACCCATCCTTTTACCACTTATTTCTGGCTAAAACGAAACCAAAACACGTATTTAATATCATTTGTTTGGAATTATGTGTGGTTTTTGTGTTTATTGTGTTTTCATAGTCAACCAGATGAATATTGAAGAAAACATGGGATTGCACGGGTTTTATCGAAGAAAAAGACTCAAGACGAAGTCTATTGTCCAAGAGATGCAAAAGATTTGAAGTCATTGTGCCTATTTGAAGATTTATCGAAGAAAATGGCCAAAGATGGAAGATTCATATATGTCGAAGAACTCGAGTCTATTAAACATAAGATTATAAGACGAGTTGGAATTATTCTCCGACATGATACAAGGCTTTTGACACCCCGTATAAAAATTAAGTTCGTTAGTGTGTGTCTAATCGAATTGATCTTAGTTCTCTATGTGACTCAGTTTTATTTTGGTGAAAAAGAATATTTTGGGTTGGTTTTTAATTTAAATGTGCAAAACTTAAAAGTAAATGTCGTTAAAGTAAAGTGGCGTTAAAATAAAGTGCGTGAAAATAAATCTAAATCTAACTAAACAAAAGTGTGCGATATTTAAAAAACGTGACGAAAAGTAACTTAATTAAAATGAATAAAAATAAAGCGTGACGGAAATTAAAGTTAGACAAATATCAAAAACATAAGCTAACAATTAAACAAGAAAAAGTATGGAAAATCACCCCAATCGGAATATATTCCGATCTCACCGATCGGAATATCAAAACCAAACCTATCGGAATGTCTTTTACACCTGATCGGAATACGGCTGGATGCTGGTCGGAATGATGCTCGGGTCCTTTGATCGGAATCCTGTCACTATTTCCAATCGGAATACCAAAACATGCACCTCAATCGGAATGAGGAGTGAAGATCCAATCGGAATGTTGTCACTTGCACACCAATCGGAATATCACTTACCTGCTCTGATCGGAATACCAAAACACCCTCCAATCGGAATAATGAATCCCTTTTCAGATTGAACCAATCTGAATGTAAAACCCCTTTCGGATTGGTACCAATCGGAATACAGAAAGGATTACTAAAAATAAGCTACGTAAACAAGCTATAATCCTAATAAGCACTAGACGAAAAACTTAGCTAAAACCGTGTAAAAATAAGCTATAAAACTGAAAGTTAAAAACTTTTAAGACACTAAAAAGATAAACTTTAAGAAAAACAAATTTTATATAAAAATAACTTTTATATAAACTATATAAACTTGAAAATAAATCAAATAAGCTATGAAAATAAGAAGTTTAAAACAATCAAAAGCATAAAAATCAAATCTTTAACAAATCAACGAATTAAAAACGTGTAAATCAAAGAAAGGTAGAAGAAGATTAAGATCAACAAGATAAAGTAAAGGTGCAAGAAATTAAAGAAACACTTACTTGAAAATTAAAGGTAATTAAAAGTGCAAGACAAGTAATTAAATGTGCAAGTAATTAAATGTGCATAAAATAAAGATGGAAGAACTAATTGTCACGATTAGTCAACAAGAGGAAAATGAAAATGATCTAATCTATATATAGGGGAGATTAAGGCTTGCTTAGGAAGCTTCCTTAATTGCATGCTTAGTCCCTCCTTCTTTAATCTTCTTTTAATTGCACCATTAGTCCTTTTCTTCTAATCTTTCTTTTAAATTTGGACTTCAAGGACTTGTGGCTCGGGATATCTTTTGAACTCGTCTTTAATTTTTCAGTAAACTAGACTTGAGTTTCTCGACTTTTGATAAACTTCCGTCTTTTGACTTTTTCTTCGATAAATCTTCAGAACTGGTCTTGGACTTCCGTTATTTTTCCACTTTTGACTTCTCGACTCCGTCTTTCATCTTTTTCTTCAATAAAAGCCGTGAATGCCCGTGAATTCCCGTGTTTTCTCCACTTTTCACAATTTCGTCCTAAATTACAACAAAAACACAAACCACGCATAATTCCGACATAAAAGACATAAAATACACGTTTTGGTCCGGTTATTGTAGTAATTAAGTGGTAGAAAAGATGGGTGTTTACACACCTATCAAATCCCCTACACTTGACCATTGCAATGTCCTCATGCAATGCATTAGTTACAAAGCATGTTTACACTTTTCATCATAATCAATCCATACTGGCCTTTATTAAAGAGATAGAAAATTATAAAAAAAATGCAAAGCAAAGAAATTAAAAGCATACCTTGGGTTTTGAAAATGTCATGAATAATCATCATCCTCAACTTTTCACTTTCTCCAAACCAAGCTTAAAAACGAGATCATTGTTATTATAAGTTAGTAAACTAACACGAACTCATGTGGGCCAATTATTCACTTAGACTCCCTTATTCCTATGGGTATCTCTTATATTTTATTATTTGTCTTGAATGATCACGAAGATGCATTGTTTGACTTATTTCGATAATTATTTAGTCTGAAAATAAAGTGCACGATTTAATCAATAGTTAGCTAAAGGACCAAATCTTTTAAAACTGCTTCTCGGGATATCAGAAAGTTCATATCTTGGCATAACTTGGTTCGCGATTTGAGACCTCTCTCGGGCCGATATTTGGCAGCGACTTCATACTTCAAATCTTTAGAGACGTTCATGAAATAATGGTCTTCTCTTCATAATTGGAATTTCTTCACTTGGAATTTTTGAGAGATTCTTCATATATGGACCACGACTTCTTCATTTTTATCCAATCTTTATTTTGGATTTTGATATACAACGATCCGCCTCCTTTATTGACTTGGATCTATTTATCCTCATACCTTGTTAGGGTCTTTTCGGATACACTTCTCCATGACTTTTGGGGAGTTTTTGCTTTTCGTCGTGTGTCTCGATCCTTCATATTGATTTTCGATAAATGATTCTTCACATCACTTTTGGATCTTTAGCAACAAAACATAGCCCTCATGCCTTGTTAGGGCCTTTTCGGACTCGCCAATCTTCGCGCCCCGCTTCATAAGTTATGCCTTGGCTATGAACTCTCGTCATTACCGAGCAACTTTTAAACGATCTGGGGCTAGAAGCTAAGTAACTTTTCAAATCGTACAACCTTATTTATTAGCAAATAAATTATTAGCAAGCGATGGGAGAATAGGCTCATAATTAACTCACATAAATTCACGAAAGAATACCGACTTATAATTGGCTCTATCATCTCTCGTTCTCCACAGTTTAAAATCTCAAGTAATGAGACTCGTGGATACTTAGCCTATTAAATCAAAGTTTTGGGTTTTCGAGTCGCCTATAGGATCTTGCAAATTCTTAGACTTTTTCAAGTTTTAGAATTCGCATTTTAAAGTTCCCTTGATAAACGACTCTCTAGGATCAATTATAGGAACTTGCGAAAAGTTCTTGTTCTTAACCCGTGAGGGTTAAGACTTTCGCGTTTTATAGCTCCCTATATAAAAGCCTAGCAAAACTTGACTTAAACATGTTAAGGATACTAGCTAGAGTAAACTCGAATTGAGTCAAAAGATTCACAACGTTTGAAAATTAAAACCACTTATTAAACATTTATTCTAATGAGGAAAGAAAATAACTATACAAAGGGAAAAAACTAATAGGCCAAAATAGATCAAAAATTTTAAAAAATGTCGAAAAATTGATTTTCCGGTTAAAATGAGGACAAATACAAGGAAAAGACCACTTAACTTCGATAGAAGTCCCCCCTACACTTAAGATAAACATTGTCCTCAATGTTTAAGCATGTGGGAGTAGACTCCCCTACACTTAGGGCATTGTGCACGTTGTTTAAATCTTGCTAAGGAAAAGACAACTAAAGAGATTCCTATTTTAATATTGAGAAAATATAAAATAGTGAATCGAAAAGAGTTTAGGATAGAACCGGGATAAAGTAGAACACGGAATCACGGGTCGTCAAGAATCATCAAGAGTGGATCATTGAAGCTCGAATCCCTGATTAAGAAGTGAGGAGAGGAAATAGCAATCCAAAGGGTCCCCCCTACACTTATGATAGAGAAAGCGGAAAGATAGATGCATGGGTTGCCTCCCAAGAAGCGCTTGGTTTTTGTTAACCGAGTCGTGAGCCTGACTCGACCTTGATTATCAACGGAAGTAGCATGAAACATATCCACCAGGATCGAAGACATAGTTTTCATCCATCAATAAGCACGAGCTTAAGGCGAATAAGGCAAGCCAAAAGAGAAGTGGCAGGGTTCCCTTAAGCAGTGATGGAGCATGGTGGGAGCAAGTATGAAGCGGTGTAAGCATGTCTTCAAAATTTCCAAAGATATTTCCATTTATTTCATCAGGTGGATACTGAGATGGCTTAAAGACTTCAATACCGGGATCGAACACCTTTTCCTTCAGGGGAAAATAGCACTCCGGCTCAGCCGAGTGTGAAGAAGATCCGCAAAGAAGCACAACCTCGTCCTCCGAAGTGGGACAAAGAGGTGTCAAATCATACGTGCAACGGATTTCGGTGTCAACCGGTTTCTTCTCCTTTGACAAAATGCTCTTCAAATCCAAAGTAGGATCAAGACGATAATCTTCAAAGTCATAAGGAGGAGCATCACTCTCATGAGGGAAGTATGTGTTAAGAAATTCAGAAAAATCTTCCTCAAATGAATAATCGTCCAAAGTAGGATCGAGTGATGGCGGAGGATCTTCATCATGTGAAGAATCACTCGAGAGAGTATCAGCCTCATCAAAATCATCGAAAGTGGGCAGCTCGGGATACTCAGAAGTACAATCATCAAAATCATCCGAATCTGAGCTAGAATCATTATCATCATAAGCATCGAAGATCGGTGGCGAATCATAAATGGGAGAAGCTTCCAAAGTAGGGAAAGAATCATCCACATCATCATGAAAAAGTGGATTATCGATGCAAGAGTTGAATAGAGGATTGTCATAGACGACAAAGTCATCGAGCACATTTATCATATTCACTGATTCTCGGCCTCCAAAGGATTTGCCTGTAAGCTTCCCCATTTTAAAAACTTTTGAGTCATCCCCGACTCGTAAGATTAACTCACCTTCGGCCACATCTACTAAAGCACGTCCGGTTCTCAAGAATGGCCGACCAAGTATTAAAGGAATACGAGGGTCCATTTCATAATCAACTACGACAAAATCGACCGGGAAAGTAAATGTGCCAACTTTGATAAACACGTCTTCAGCTATACCAACGGGGTAAGCGAGAGTGCGATTTGCAAGTTCGAGAGTCATCTTTGTTGGAATGAGGTCGGGCAATGATAGTGTTTTCCAAACACTGAGTGGCATTAAATTAATACTAGCCCCGAGATCAGCAAGGGCAGTAAATTCTTCAGTTTTGTTGAACACGCAAGGCAACACAAAACGACCGGGATCTCCAAGCTTTTCTGGAAGTTCTTTAAGAATAACTGCAGAGCAGTTTTCATTTAATCGTGTGTTGGCGAGTTCAATCAGCTTCTCCTTCTTATTAAGCAATTCCTTAAATGCTTTAACAAATTTGGGCATGTGGACAAGTGCTTCAAGAAAGCTAATGTTGAAGTTCATTTGAGAAATCATTTTGATATAGCTAGTCACTTGAGCGTCCTCCTTGTTTAGCATTTTGTTCTTGCCCAAGCGAGAAGGATAGGGGATATTAGGTTTGGGTTGTGAGGGTGCAGGTGTAGGTGGTAAAGGTTGAGATGTTGAAGGGTCATTGGTGGGAACTTCATCACGTCGAGGCGGAGACGGTAATGGTGTACTAATACTAGGTGTAGGAGGAGTAGGGATACATGGTGGTGGAGGAGGTGTAGATGATGGTGGTGGGATTGTTGGTCCTACGATGGTGACTCTACTACGAGTAGTAATAGCACTTACATTGGCTCGCGGATTAGTGACGGTGTTTGAAGGTAGAGAACTTGAAGTAGAAGGTTGAGCAGCGGGCAAGAAACTAGCAAGCATATTCTTCAAATCATTGGTTTGATTGCTGAAGGAGGATTGAATATCATTTCGAAGCTCGGATCTTATCTCATTTCCTTGCTTTGTGATATCTCCTTTCAGATTGATAATTTGGCTCTGCAAGTTCTTGATTTGCTCACCTTGGGTTCTCATGATGGCCTCAACATCCGGATTACTGGGTGGGTTTTGTTGGGCGGGTGGGTGATAAGGATTAGAAGCTCTTGGTGGGATTTGGTTGCTTCTAGTGTAGTTGTTGGCGGGGTTTTGGTTTTGAGGAGAAAAACCGGGTGAAAGGTAGTTGTTAGAACGGTAGCTCAGCAGATTTCTATCCCCTTGAGGTCGAGCTTGGTAATTTTCCGGTGAATAATTACCGTAAGCTGCATACACATTTTCCGGATTTCCTTGTGTCGAAGGACAATCGGTGTATGAGTGAGGACCGCCACATGTTTCACAAGGATTAGCAACCGCTTTAACTTGTTGTTGTTGTTGATTTGAAGCGAGAAGCGTAATACTTTTGCTCATTTCAGTCATCATGCGGGTGAGTTCGGTCATCTCAGGGTTTGCTGAGGTTGAGGAAACATTGACTCTCGGGTTGTTCCTAGAAGATGCAGAGGAATCCCAGTTCTTGTGGTGAGTAGTCATGTTCTCAATTAACTCTCTACACTCCTCGGGTCTCCTTTTCATGAATGTGCCACCGGCGGCTGCATTGATCGTATCACGATCTCGAAAAGTTAAACCGTTGTAGAAAGTATCGATCAAGGTGACCGGAAGCATGTTGTGGTTTGGACAACGGTCGATCAAGACATTATATCTCTCCCATGCATCGAAAAGAGATTCATCAGGATCTTGCATGAAACCGCTGATCTGATTGCGAAGGCTTGTGACCATGGATGGTGGAAAGTAGCGCGAAAGAAAACGTTGAGTCATGTCATCCCAAGTGTGAATAGAATTCTTCGGGAGACGATCAAACCATTTCTCGGCATGATGTAATAGAGTGTGTGGAAATAGTTGTAGGCGAAGCTCATCCATAGTGGCACCAGCCAACTTCATGCTCTGGGTGATAGTAATGAACTTGTCGAGATGTTTGTTGGCATCATCATCAGGCAATCCTCTAAATGGGTTTGTTTGCACTTGCTGAATCATATGGTGCTTCAACGAAAACTCAGGAGCGTTGATTTGCATCGGCGCAATCGGTCCTCCTCGTCCAAACATTGTTAGTTGACAAAGTTCCTCCATGGTCCGAAGATCGGGCTGTGGAAGAGCATTGTTGTTGTTATTATTATTATTGAGGTGCGGTAGTTGATTATTGTTGTTAACACCTGCCATATCTAAATCTTCTTGAGGCTCGGGCTCTTGATAATTAGAAGATCTAGTACGCATACACCTGAAAATGCAAAAGAAAGCAAAACCAAACACAAAGACAATATATATACACAATAAAGATAAAAAATTTTTGGATTTTTGATATTTTTAATTTTTATGGTTTTTATGAATTTTTTTAATTTTTATATGATTTTTGAAATTTTATGTAAGAAAAATAACGTTCACAAGTGAACGGGTCCCAAAAAGCAACGTGTCTCTCACAAAAAACTGTTGATCTTTACGAAAAGAGCCGGCAGCGGCGCCATTTGATACAAGGCTTTTGACACCCCGTATAAAAATTAAGTTCGTTAGTGTGTGTCTAATCGAATTGATCTTAGTTCTCTATGTGACTCAGTTTTATTTTGGTGAAAAAGAATATTTTGGGTTGGTTTTTAATTTAAATGTGCAAAACTTAAAAGTAAATGTCGTTAAAGTAAAGTGGCGTTAAAATAAAGTGCTTGAAAATAAATCTAAATCTAACTAAACAAAAGTGTGCGATATTTAAAAAACGTGACGAAAAGTAACTTAATTAAAATGAATAAAAATAAAGCGTGACGGAAATTAAAGTTAGACAAATATCAAAAACATAAGCTAACAATTAAACAAGAAAAAGTATGGAAAATCACCCCAATCGGAATATATTCCGATCTCACCGATCGGAATATCAAAACCAAACCTATCGGAATGTCTTTTACACCTGATCGGAATACGGCTGGATGCTGGTCGGAATGATGCTCGGGTCCTTTGATCGGAATCCTGTCACTATTTCCAATCGGAATACCAAAACATGCACCTCAATCGGAATGAGGAGTGAAGATCCAATCGAAATGTTGTCACTTGCACACCAATCGGAATATCACTTACCTGCTCTGATCGGAATACCAAAACACCCTCCAATCGGAATAATGAATCCCTTTTCAGATTGAACCAATCTGAATGTAAAACCCCTTTCGGATTGGTACCAATCGGAATACAGAAAGGATTACTAAAAATAAGCTACGTAAACAAGCTATAATCCTAATAAGCACTAGACGAAAAACTTAGCTAAAACCGTGTAAAAATAAGCTATAAAACTGAAAGTTAAAAACTTTTAAGACACTAAAAAGATAAACTTTAAGAAAAACAAATTTTATATAAAAATAACTTTTATATAAACTATATAAACTTGAAAATAAATCAAATAAGCTATGAAAATAAGAAGTTTAAAACAATCAAAAGCATAAAAATCAAATCTTTAACAAATCAACGAATTAAAAACGTGTAAATCAAAGAAAGGTAGAAGAAGATTAAGATCAACAAGATAAAGTAAAGGTGCAAGAAATTAAAGAAACACTTACTTGAAAATTAAAGGTAATTAAAAGTGCAAGACAAGTAATTAAATGTGCAAGTAATTAAATGTGCATAAAATAAAGATGGAAGAACTAATTGTCACGATTAGTCAACAAGAGGAAAATGAAAATGATCTAATCTATATATAGGGGAGATTAAGGCTTGCTTAGGAAGCTTCCTTAATTGCATGCTTAGTCCCTCCTTCTTTAATCTTCTTTTAATTGCACCATTAGTCCTTTTCTTCTAATCTTTCTTTTAAATTTGGACTTCAAGGACTTGTGGCTCGGGATATCTTTTGAACTCGTCTTTAATTTTTCAGTAAACTAGACTTGAGTTTCTCGACTTTTGATAAACTTCCGTCTTTTGACTTTTTCTTCGATAAATCTTCAGAATTGGTCTTGGACTTCCGTTATTTTTCCACTTTTGACTTCTCGACTCCGTCTTTCATCTTTTTCTTCAATAAAAGCCGTGAATGCCCGTGAATTCCCGTGTTTTCTCCACTTTTCACAATTTCGTCCTAAATTACAACAAAAACACAAACCACGCATAATTCCGACATAAAAGACATAAAATACACGTTTTGGTCCGGTTATTGTAGTAATTAAGTGGTAGAAAAGATGGGTGTTTACACACCTATCACGACACTTCTCAAAATCCAAAGTCAGAAACGTTTATTTAAAGAAACGTAAAGACTAAAGAAGAAAGAAGAAGAGAAGCCCATTAACAAAGCCCATTCACAAGCCCACAAGCAAACGCCTATAAATAGGACTTCTCCTCACAATTTTGGGAGGGAGTTAGTTTTTTAGTCATTTTCTTTCATTCGTAGCTTGTAGGTTCTAGAGAGAGAAAGCTTAACTTTCTCTCACTAGAAAACTTTTATCTTCCTTTATTGTTTTTAATCAATACTTTACCTTTTAAGCTTAATCTTGTTTTCATCTTCATCTTTTTCAAGTTTCTTGTTATTCGTAATCTTATTTTCTTCATTTTTTCGTCTTCGATTTCTTCATACGACATAAAAAGTTTATACCTTTTGTGTTTTGTGATTCGTGTGTTAAAGATTGACAAGGGTTATCATTTGATTATTATGTGTCTAGCTTATTTCATTTTTAATCTTCTCAAAAGTTTAATCTTTCAAAAGTTACTTTACAAAATTTGCGTATTCGGTGTTTTGGAAGTTTTTCCATTCGTAGCTTATTTTGTTCCCCTTGATATTGATCTTGTTGAGTTTTGGATAAGTGCTTATTGTGGATGCTTATTGAAATTTTAACTTATCACCATTTTCGTATTGATTTTGTGTCCCATCGCAATATTAGGGTTTCTACACATTCCGACGAGAAGCTTGTTTGGATCGCAATAACCAAGAGTGGTTCTACTTTGCGATCAAAAGTATTTCCCCCTTCTTTCTGATCTGGGATTGCGATTGTTCATTACGATCGCATATTCCGACGGGGCTAAGGTTACTTTGAAACGAAAATCTGCCCAATTTTAGTTTACAACTTTCCGATCTGACATTGCGATCTAGTACATTTCGATAGATGCACATTGCGACAGAAGTATTTACTTGCATTCCGATCTGAACTTTACGACAGAACCATATTCCGATAGAATTGACTTTAACATTCCGACAGCTTTGCATTTATGTATTCCGATGGTTTTGATTCTGGTTCATTCCGATGGACATGATTTGCAATATTCCGATGGACTAAGTTTTTTAAGTTTTTGAGTTTTATAAAGTTCTTTCTAAATAGCTTTTAGTTTAATATTTAAACGCTTTGATTTCGCTCAATGACAATTTCATACTTGCTTTTAATTTAAAATAGATAATCAAACCAACCCCTTTTTTAGTAACTAAGAACAACCATTCCACTTTGAACCGTGATCAATTCGAGAAGATACCGAGATTAAATCTGAACCCAATGAAAATGTGAGTATCAAATAGCGCCGCTGCCGGCTCTTCTCGTTAAGATTAACAGTTTTTCTTGAGAACTTAGATTTTGGGATCCGTTCACCGTGAACGTTACTTTTTCATAAAAATTCTCAAAAAAAACCTTAAAAATATTAAATTTTCAAAAATCCTAAAAAGTAAAAAACATAAAAAAAGAAAAAAATATTTCTTGTTTGCTTTGTTAGTTCTTTTGCAGGTGCATGCGTACATGATAAACGTCTTATCAAGAGCCCGAGCCTCTCGAAGACTTAGACATGGCCGGTGTACACAACAACAACAATAACCCACCTCAAAACAACAACAATAACAATCCACCTCTCAACAACAATAATAACAACAACAATGAACCTTTACCGGACAATCGCCCTATGATTGAACTATTACAAGCACATGTGGAGGGCAACAATGATCAAATTGTCATACCCGCGATTGCAGCCAACAACTTTGAGCTTAAATCCGGCTTTATTCAGATGGTCTCAGCTCAACCATTCTTGGGGCGTACCATTGATGATCCTCATGACCACATCAAACGATTCCTGCAACTCACGAATACGGTCAAATTCAATGGTGTTCCATAAGAGGTAATCCGTTTACAACTTTTTCCCTTTTCTTTCGAGGGACAAGCCCGGCATTGGCTTGCAAAGGAACCGCCACAAAGTATTCTGACGTGGACGGATTTGGAGACCAAGTTTATAAACTACTTTTTCCCACCCTCTCGTACTACCGCTTTGCGGAATGAAATCATTAATTTTGAACAAAAGTACGATGAATCTTTTAGTGAATCTTGGGACCGTTTTAAAGACCTTTTAAGAAAGTGCCCACAACATGGTTTTACCAAAGTGCACAAAATTAATACTTTTTATAATGGTTTAAGCATGAATGACCAAGATTCACAAAACAGTGCCTCGGGGGTAATATTTTGGTTAAGACTTCTAATGCCGCTTGGGATATCACTGAGAATAAGTCTCGTGTGCAAACCAAGAGTGTTCGGACCAATGCCGCTAGTGCTAGTACTAGTGACAGCGACAAGCGACTTGACAAAATTACTACGCTTCTTGAATCGCTTGTTACCTACACCGCTAACAACACCAACAGCATCAACGCTAAAAACGCTCACGACGCTCAAGTCAATGCTGTTAGCCAACCATGTGAGATATGCGGGGGTCCTCACTCTTACACCACTTGTACCACCACCCAAGACTATCCTTCTAAGAATGTGAATGCAGCATACGGTACCTATCCTCTGGCCACTTATCAAGCTCGTCCTCAAGGTGACCGCAACTTGCTTAGATACCGCTCTAACAACTTTCTTTCCCCACCCGGTTTTCCTCCTAACAACCCAAACCAACAACAAAACCTCAATCGCCCTACTCAACAACGACAACAACCTCGTGCACCATACCAACCACCTCACAAACAACCATATCCACCTCAAAGAAACAACCAAGTTTACCAACAACCTGCTTATCAACCACCCGCCTACAATGCTCCTCCCTACCAACCCACCGCATTACCCTAAGATATTGGAACCTACATGAGGACTAATGATGTGATCACGGACAATCTCCAGCGGGAAGTGCTCAACTTGAAAGCAGACATGGTGAAACAAGGGAACGATCTGCGAGCTGATATGAGAAACACTATGGCAAGTCAAACGAATGACTTAAGGAACATGATGGTTGGTTTCTTCCAAGGTAATCAACCCTCTTCTTCAGGTACTCTTCCGAGTAACACCGTTGCGCATCCAAGAGGGGAGATGAAAGCAATCACCACTCGCAGTGGTAAAGGTACCAAGGAACCCGAGCTTCCTATACCTCCACCGGTGATTGTGACTAAGGAAAACGAGTCACCTGCTCCTATTCCTCATCCTTCTACTTCCCCAATTTCTCCACCTCTTACTTCTACCCCTACTCCACCCACGGATGTGAGTGATCCTACTCTCCCAAAGCCTTCCTCTTCTTCCAATATATCTTATCCCTCAAGGTTGAGGAAAGAGAAGCTGAAAAGAAAGGATGATATTCAGGTTTCAAACTTTCTCAAAATGTTTAAACAATTGAATTTTAACATCTCCTTCGTTGAGGCTCTCGCTCACATGCCTAAGTATGCGAAAATGTTCAAACATCTTCTTAGTGACAAGGAGAAGCTTCTTGATATTGCTAACACCCAACTTAATGAGAATTGCTCTGCAGTGCTCTTAAGGAAATTGCCAACCAAGCTTGGTGATCCGGGTCGTTTCTTAATCCCTTGCAACTTCCCGGGAGTAGAGAATTGCATGGCCCTAGCCGATCTAGGTGCCAGTATTAACTTAATGCCCTTAAGCGTTTGGAAGCAATTATCTCTCCCTGAGCTAGTCCCCACCAAAATGACTTTGGAATTAGCTAACCGTACGGTTGCTTATCCAGTGGGGATAGCCGAAGACGTTTTTGTAGGAGTCGACAAATTCACTTTTCCTGCCGATTTCGTCGTCGTCGACTACGATATGGACCCTCGTGTGCCAATGATCGTTGGTCGTCCATTCTTGAGTACCGGTCGCACTCTCATCGATGTTGAAGCGGGTGAGGTTATCTTGAGAGTAGGTGACGACAAAATCGTCTTCAACATAGGAAAGCTTTCTAAACAGCCTTATTCATACGAGAGTGTTAATTGTATTGATGTTCTTGATGAGGCTTGTGAAGAACACTTCAAAGATGCTTGTAAAAGTATTCCTACCTCTCTTCCCAATGTTGTGACCGTTTCTTCTATTGATTCATCACTATCTCTATTTGGAGAAAGTGATTTCCTTTGGAAAGATTTGGAAGCCACCATGGGAGATGTGAACTTAGAACATGACGATTCTCCCACCGATTGGGATGAAGATCTTCGCCTCATTGAGAACCTTCTTAAAGAAGACAATATTTCTCCACCATCTCCCAAGGATATTGATATCGATGCACCGACTTTGAATACGCCTCCCATCGAAAATCCTCCGGATTTAGAACTTAGCGAGTTGCCGTCCCATCTCGAGTACGTGTTCCTGGAAGAAAAGAAGAAGTCGCCCGTCATCATTGCTAAGGACTTGAAAGAAGAAGAGAAATATCGCCTCATCGTCGTGCTTAAAGATCATAAGAAGGCAATTGCTTGGAAAATTTCCGATATCCGCGGAATTGATCCAAACTTTTGTACTCACAAGATTCTCATGGAAGACGACTTTAAACCCGCAATCCAGAGCCAAAGAAGGGTTAATCCTCGCATTCACGACGTCATCAAACAAGAGGTTATCAAACTTCTTGATGCCGGCTTGATTTACCCTATCTCGGATTCGCCTTGGGTAGGTCCCGTCCATTGTGTACCCAAGAAGGGCGGAATAACCGTTGTTCCCAATGAAAAAAACGAGTTGATTCCCACTCGTCTCGTTACTGGGTGGAGAGTTTGTATCGACTATCGCAAGCTCAATGATGACACGAGAAAAGATCACTTTCCTCTTCCTTTCATGGATCAAATGCTCGAGCGTCTAGCTGGTAATGACTATTACTGCTTCTTAGACGGTTTCTCCGGGTATTTTCAAATTCCCATCTATCCCAAAGACCAAGAAAAGACCACATTTACTTGTCCCTACGGAACATTTGCTTACAAGCGCATGCCTTTTGGTTTATGCAATGCTTCTGGAACGTTCCAAAGGTGTATGATGGCTATCTTCCATGACATGGTTGAAGAAACTATGGAAGTATTCATGGATGATTTCTCGGTTTATGGCGATTCTTTCTCTACTTGCCTTGCCAATTTAGAACGTATGCTTAAGCGGTGTGAAGACACTCGCCTTGTTCTTAATTGGGAAAAATGCCATTTCATGGTAAAAGAGGGCATCTTGCTAGGACACAAAACTTCCAAAGCCGGTCTTGAAGTAGACCGTGCTAAAGTCGATGTTATTTCTAAGTTGCCTCCACCTTCAACCGTGAAGTGTGTGAGAAGTTTCCTCGGTCATGCGGGCTTCTACCGTCGTTTCATCAAATATTTTTCTAAAATCGCTCGCCCGATGACCCACCTCTTGGAAAAAGATACTCCTTTTATCTTTTCCAACGAGTGTATTGAAGCCTTCAACCTGCTTAAGGATAAGCTAACTAAGGCACCGGTCTTGGTTACCCCTAATTGGGAGCTTCCCTTTGAGTTGATGTGCGATGCTAGCGACTATGCTATTGGAGCGGCTTTGGGCCAACGAGTGAACAAACACTTCCAACCGATCCATTACGCTAGTAAGACAGTGACGGGGCTCAATTGCATTACACGACAACCGAAAAAGAGCTTTTGAGTTTTGATAGGGTCGTATCTATATATACTCATAGAAAGTTGGTAGGAAAGCCCACACTGCTTGAAATACAAAGCAACGTGCAACTACCCTGATTTCCGACCTAGCCCCTCCGATCTTGCCAATGAGCTTGTCAACCGAGTTTTAGCTGTTGTCTATGCTTTTGAAAAGTTCCGCCCCTATCTTGTCCTTTCTACCACCATCGTGTATACCGATCATTCCGCGTTGAAGTACTTGTTGACTAAGCAAGATTCCAAACCAAGACTTCTTCGCTGGGTTTTGCTACTTCAAGAATTTAAAATCGAAATTCGTGATAAGAAGGGAGTTGAAAACCTAGCCGCGGATCATCTCAGTAGACTTGAGGATACTTATCAAGGGGATCATCCGAACAAAGAGATCAATGACTCTTTTCCCCTGGAGACCTTAATGTCTATCAACTCGAATTCTGATGAAACCCCATGGTTTGCGGACATTGCAAACTACTTGGCGGGTGGAATTCTCGTTGACGGGTTAACATCCCAGCAAAAGAAAAAGTTCTTCAAAGACATTAAGACTTACTTTTGGGATGACCCGTATCTATTCAAACAATGTGCTGATTTGATTATTCGCCGATGTGTTGATGGACCGACAGCTTTAAAAATCTTTGACGCTTGCCACAAAGGACCCACCGGCGGTCACTTTGGTCCCAACTACACCGCCAAAAAAGTATTTGACTCGGGATTTTATTGGCCCACCATTTATCGTGATGCTCACGAGATGGTTAAACGTTGTGATGCTTTCCAAAAACAAGGCAATATCACACATAAAGACGAGATGCCTCAGAATTTCATTCAAGAATGTGAAATCTTTGACGTTTGGGGTATCGACTTTATGGGGCCATTCCCTTCCTCTAAAGGAAACAAATACATCCTTGTAGCCGTTGACTACGTCTCAAAATGGGTTGAAGCCAAATCTTTACCCACTAATGACGCAAGGGTGGTTTGTAACTTTTTGAAGTCGCTATTCGCTAGATTCGGTGTGCCTCGTGCCATTATTAGTGATCGCGGGACTCATTTTTGCAATGACCAATTCGCAAGAGTCATGGCTAAGTATGGTGTAAATCATCGTCTTTCCATCGCATACCACCCACAAACTAATGGCCAGGCTGAAATCTCTAACCGAGGATTAAAGCAAATTCTTGAACGAACCGTGGGAGAGCATCATGCCTCATGGGCCGATAAACTTGATGATGCTTTGTGGGCTTTTTGTACCGCATACAAGACTCCGATTGGTTGTACACCATATCGTCTCGTGTACGGGAAAGCCTGCCACCTCCCCATGGAGTTGGATCACAAGGCTTACTGGGCCTTGAAGTGGGCTAATTTTGATATCAACAAAGCCGGTGACCTACGCAAGATCCAACTCAATGAGCTGAATGAACTCCGGAATGAGGCTTATGAAAATTCATTGATCTATAAGGAAAATACTAAGCTCATTCACGACTCCAAGATTAAAAACCGAGAGTTCCAAGTTGGAGACAAAGTTTTACTCTTTAACTCTCGGTTTAAAATCTTTTCAGGCAAGCTGAAATCTCGTTGGTCCGGCCCATTCACCATTGCCCAAATTTTTCCATATGGTACTCTCGAGCTCGCTCAACCTAATGGACCTAATTTTAAGGTGAATGGTCAACGAGTGAAGTTGTGCTTTGGTGAGGACATCTCTCAAGAGATGATTCCATCCCTCACCACGTTTCCCATGAACTAATTTTGGGTCGAGTCAGGCTCGTGACTCGGTTATCAAAAACAAGCGCTCCTCGGGAGGCAACCCGAGTATCTATCCTTTTCCGTTTTAACCTCCTAAGTCTAGGGGGACCTCTATAGGTGTTTATGTCTGTGTGGTGATGTGATTACAGGGATGAATGCACTGTTGGAATCTTTGAAGAACCGTGCTCCCGTGTTATCCGAAATCTGGTTCTATCTCTTAACTATCGTGATTCAATTTTCTTCATACTCACATTTGAAATTGATCACTTTAGTCGTCTCTTCCTTAACTTGATTTAACCAACGTGCACAATGTCATAAGTGTAGGGGAGACTTTTCCCACATGCTTAAACATTGAGTAAAATGTTTATCTTAAGTGTAGGGGGGACTTCTATCGAAGTTTTAAGTGGACTTTTGCATGAAAATGCCTTCATTTAACCGGAAAATCATTTTTTTCAGCATTTTTCAAATTTTAATTAACTTTGGCCATGTAGTCGTAATTTTTAAATTTTTATCGTTGCTTTCATATGTATATATCCCGCAATAAAGTCAAAAATATTATTAAAGTGGTGTAGCTAGTTTAGAAGTCTTTGACATATTAGGCCCGTTGCGATTATTTTGACTCAACCCGAATAGACTTGTCCAAGTTTATTCTAGCTAGTATCCTTAACCATGTAGACCTTAATTGGTTTATTAGGCTAAGCATCCACGAGTCTCATTACTTGAGATTTTAAATTATGGAGAACGAGAAATGATAGAGTCAATTATAAGTCGGTATTCTTGCACAAGCACACTTGGTGTAATTATCTGCCTATTCGCCCATCACTTGCTAATAATTTATCTGCAATAAGTAAGGTCGTACGATTTGAAAAGTTATTTAGCTTCTAGCCCAAGATCGTTTAAAAGTTGCTCGGTAATGATAAGATTTCATAGCCAAGGCATAACTTATGAAGCGGGGCGCGAAGATTGGCGAGTCCGAAAAGGCCCTAATAAGGCATGAGGATTCAATTTTATTGCTGAAGATCCAAAGTGATGTGTAAAGCATTATTTCCAAAATCAATATGAAGGATCAAGACTCACGACAAAAAGCAATCAACTCCCATAAAGATCATGGAGAAGTCTATCCGAAAAGACCCTAACAAGGTATGAGAATAAATAGATCCAAGTCCGAAAATGAGGCGGATCGTTGTATCTCAAAATCCTAATTAGAGATTGAAGAAATAATCATGAAGTCGTGGTCAACAAAGTTGGAGTACCCCTCAAAAGTCTCCAAGTGAAGAAACTCTATTACGAAGAGAAGACCATTATCTCAAGAACGTCTCTCAAGATATGAAGTATGAAGTACATGCCAAATATCGGCCCGAGAAAGGTCTCAAATTGTGAACCGAGTTATGCCAAGATATGAACTTTTTGATATCCCGAGAAGCAGTTTTAAGATATTTTGTCCTTTAGCTAACTATTGATCAAATCGTCCTACTTTGCTTTCAGCCTAAATAAACTATCGAAATAAGTCCAAAAATGCATCTTCATGATCATTCTAAGACAAAAATAAAATATAAGAGATACACCTAGGAATAAGGGAGTTTAAGCATATAATTAAGCCATGTGTGTAAGTGTTTGATTTGCTAACTTATAATAACAATGATCTCGTTTTTAAGCTTAGTTTGAGGAACGTGAAACTTGAGGGTGATAAATCTTCGCAGCACCAAAGCCCTAATGTA
Source organism: Glebionis coronaria (assembly GCA_025667525.1). NCBI lineage: Eukaryota > Viridiplantae > Streptophyta > Magnoliopsida > Asterales > Asteraceae > Glebionis > Glebionis coronaria. The sequence continues at coordinate 368,007,222 of CM046876.1, forward strand.
AGTCCTTGATCTCTTTGCAAGTTATTTCCATATAGCTATTTTCAAGAGAAAATGGTTTTCTACCCTTTTGTTTACTTTAAAGTTTTAATTTCTCTTAGTACTTTAATTTTTGTTTAGTAGTATTTTAATAAGGCCAAGGTTAATTGATTATGAGAAAAGTGTAAAATTGCTTTATAGCTAAGCATTGCATGAGGGCATGGCAATGGTTAAGTGTAGGGGATTAGATAGGTGTGAAAACACTCATCCTTTTACCACTTATTTCTGGCTAAAACAAAACCAAAACACGTTTTTAATATCATTTGTTTGGAATTATGCGTGGTTTTTGTGTTTATTGTGTTTTTAGAGTCAACCGGATGAATATTGAAGAAAACATGGGATTGTACGGGTTTTATCGAAGAAAAAGACTCAAGACGAAGTCTATTGTCCAAGAGATGCAAAAGATTTGAAGTCATTGTGCCTATTTGAAGATTTATCGAAGAAAATGGCCAAAGATGGGAGATTCATATATCTCGAAGAACTCGAGTCTATTAAACATAAGATTATAAGACGAGTTGGAATTATTCACCGACATTTCTCAAAATCAAAAGTCGGAAATGTTTATTTAAAGAAACGTAAAGACTAAAGATGAAAGAAGAAGAGAAGCCCATGAACAAGCCCATTCACAAGCCCACAAGCAAACGCCTATAAATAGGACTTCACCTCACAATTTTGGGAGGGAATTAGTTTTTTAGTCATTTTCTTTCATTCGTAGCTTGTAGGTTCTAGAGAGAGAAAGCTTAACTTTCTCTCACTAGAAAACTTTTATCTTCCTTTCTTGTTTTTAATCAATACTTTACCTTTTAAGCTTAATCTTGTTTTCATCTTCATCTTTTTCAAGTTTCTTGTTATTCGTAATCTTATTTTCTTCATTTTTTTGTCTTTGATTTCTTCATACGACATAAAAAGTTTATACCTTTTGTGTTTTTTGATTCGTGTGTTAAAGATTGACAAGGGTTATCATTTGCTTATTAGGTGTCTAGCTTATTTCATTTTTAATCTTCTCAAAAGTTTAATCTTTCAAAAGTTACTTTACAAAATTTGCGTATTCGGTGTATTGGAAGTTTTTCCATTCGTAGCTTATTTTGTTCCCCTTGATATTGATCTTGTTGAGTTTTGGATAAGTGCTTATTGTGGATGCTTATTGAAATTTCAGCTTATCACCATTTTCGGATTGATTTTGTGTCCCATCGCAATATTAGGGTTTCTACACATTCCGACGAGAAGCTTGTTTGGATCGCAATAACCAAGAGTGGTTCTACTTTGCGATCAAAAGTATTTCCCCCTTCTTTCCGATCTGTGATTGAGATCGTTCATTGCGATCGCATATTCCGACGGGACTAAGGTTACATTGAAACGAAACTCTGCCCAATTTTAGTTTACAACTTTCCGATCTGACATTGCGATCTAGTACATTCCGATAGATGCAAATTGCGACAGAAGTATTTACTTGCATTCCGATCTGAACTTTGCGACAGAACCATATTCCGATAGAATTGACTTTAACATTCCGACAGCTTTGCATTTATGTATTCCGATGGTTTTGGTTCTGGTTCATTCCGATGGACATGATTTGCAATATTCCGATGGACTAAGTTTTTTAAGTTTTTGAGTTTTATAAAGTTCTTTCTAAATAGCTTTTAGTTTAATATTTAAACGCTTTGATTTTGCTCAACGACAATTTCATACTTGCTTTTAATTTAAAATAGATAATCAAACCAACCCATTTTTAGTAACCAAGAACAACCATTCCACTTTGAACCTTGATCAATTCGAGAAGATACCGAGATTAAATCTGAACCCAATGAAAATGTGAGTATCATTAGGTCACACCTTTAGGACTGAGGTTATCCTTAGGACACTCATTTATGATTCTAGATCATATCCATTGGTGAGTAAGGGTAATAATGATGAAGACTTGCTGCAAAGATTGTCAGAATTCTAAAACCTTGAGGCACTATAATGTGTACTTGTACTTCTATATCAAAACAACTTACTGTTTAGGTACAGATGTGTGGTACACATTGCCAAGACTAAACTGACTATAAGTAAGGGAAAAAGTAAGGCTGGTAACTAGGGTATGCTTATTTTCTTGGGTTGACCAGGTGCAGGGGTGACTTATGTGTTAACTTTTTGTGCTTAGACCATTGTTGAATAGAGGACTCTTGAGTTTTTGTGTATCTACCTTGTGTATACAAGGATGTGCATTAGAGCAGAGCTAGTTAACATTGGTCTTTCCATGATTAGCCTAATAACCCTAGGAAAGTTTCCCCTGCTTTCACCTTTTGATTCCCCTGCTTAATCAACATTCCCCTGTTTGACCGTTGACCGACAATACCGTTACCCTTCTTATAGTCGTTGGGCCTGCTTGCTAAAATTTTGGTTAGGGAATATTTTATTATTTTCAAAAGATATTTAAGGCGCTTTCTTCGCTGATTGGTAATCTTCTATTTATTATTTCAAATAAATTACTTTTTTATCAAGATTTATCTTTGATATTTTTGCAATTTGAAATTTTGGTCCAATCACAGCTCTTCAATTCGCCTATAAAAACTTAATTCCCTTCATCAGCAGGTCCATCTCTCTCCTTCGATCAAATCCCACCTAACTCTCACCTTTATAACCTTCAAACGTTTTCAACCTTTATCATGCCTCTCAAAATTGCTGCTAATCATAATCAAATTGCTTTATTACATGATGAACCAGCAGAATTTGTTGATGCTATGGCTTTTCTAAAATCCTCGTATTTTAGAGTGGCTCTTCTCATCAACCCTAGGATTTACACCTCACACATTCAACAGTTTTGGTCTAAATCAATGACCAAAATAGTGAATGGATAGGTAACAATTCAAAGCACAGTAGATGGTCATCCCAAGGTGATTTCACTTGCCTCCATCAAAGACAAACTCATTATAGATGATGAGGATGGGATAACCAACCTACCTGAGTCTGACATATTTGAGGGTCTTGTTAAATTGGGGTATACTCTATCTGATGATCAAAAATGTAAGTTTGCTAAAGGTCAGTTTGCCCCATATTGGAAATATTTGATTCATACATTTTTACAATGTTTGTCACCTAAAACCACTGCTTTTAATGAATTTGGTAGTGAAATTGCATCTGCCCTGTTCTGCTTAGCAACAGGGAGGAAGTACTGTTTTTCTCAAATGATTTTCAAAGGAATGGTTAAAAATGTTACAAGCAATTCAAAATTTTGTATGTACCCAAGGTTTACAGAACTTTTGCTGAATATGAGTCAACATGGTCCTATAACACACAAAAACTACTTTTCAGCAACCAAACATACTACTAAACTGTTCGCCAAACTCCTTGATCCATCTCCCCAATTTTATGGCAGGTCTATTCCACTCACTTCAATCATAATGAAACAAATCAGACAGGAAGAAGCCAAAACAAAAACAGCCACACACAACCCTTCTAATTCCCCTGCCAAGAAACTACCCCTGCCAGTACTCTACCCCCTGCTGATCCAAAACATGAAAGGAGGACTAAATCCAGGTTTTCCAGGTCTCCCTTGCCTGGTGAATCTTCACAAGTAGCAGAGAGGAGAGCCTCCAAAAGGTTGGAGCACACTGAGGGTTTGGCTGCCACTATTGTCTCATCCTCAAGGGGTGAGCAGGATAGTGACACCACCAGTAAGTCCTATCCCTCACTCAATGATACCCAAAAAGGGGAGAAATCCCCTTGTAGGGTTGAGAGCAACATGCAACCAATGACCATTTTGGAATTGACGAATATGTGAATGAGCTTGAAAAAGCAGAATGCACAACTTGTACAAACTGTGAAAAAGCAAGGTCTGGTTATCAATAATTTAGAAACCAAACTTCCTACACTTGAGGGGAGGAGAAAGCCCAAGCTTATCATATCTACAGATGAGGATTCTTCCAGAGGGGAGGAAGTTCCTAATATAGAAGAATCTGCTCAATGGTATGAATATCCTGGTGGTCATGGTTTAAAGCAAGGAAAGATAGCAAGTGCTGAGAAAGGGATTGAGAAAGGAAGTGCTGAGAAAGGAAGTGCTGAGAAAGGAAGTGATAAGGGGAGTGCAAAAGAGATTGCTCAAACATTGCTAACTATGGGCAATCAAGAAGAAGCCCCTGCTTCAAAAATTTCCCCTGCTATTGATGATCCCACTGCTGTAAGTCATTCCCCTGCTAAGCCTATTACTCAAACTGTTGTTAGAAAGAATAGAAGACAACCAGCTCAGAAGGGAATTACAATTTGAGAACCTGCATCTAAAGCCAAACCAACACCAACAGTGGATCCAAAAGACAAGGGAAAGGGAATCATGGTTGAACAGCCCAAGAGGAAATACAAGCATAGAACTCCTGAACAACAAAGGGCTCAAGAAGAACATGATGCACAGGTAGCTCTCAAGCTACAAGAAGAGGAGATTGATATGCAGGATCCGAGAATGCAAAAGATGAGGCCCAGAGAAATGCTTAAGCAGGTTGAAATTATGCATAGAGAGTTAAATGAAAGGGTGCCTCATGTTCAAGAATTTCTAGATCAATAGGAAAAGGAGTTAGTAAATGCTCCTTTGTAATACATGTATGAATTGATTTGTCTAGTTTACAAATATCAAAATGAATATCTGGAAAGAAGTGCAAGTCAGATTCAGAAGGAGAAATACTTAAAGTCTGAGAAGGGAATGCTGGCACACTACAAAGTTTTGCTCAAGAGACATAAGAAGTGGAAGGATGGTGATTTCACATACATGAATTTTGGGGATATAGAAAAGGCAGTCAGACCAGTTTTAAGAGAATTAGATGTGGAAGACTTCATGACTATTAACTCTCCTGAGGAAGCTGAGTATCTTAGGAGGCAAAATAAAGTGTTACAGAAAGCTAGGGAATCCAAAAAAAGAAAGGCTGAAGGAATAACTTTGGAAACTACACAAGCAGGTGCATCATCCCAAGCAGGTGCATCATCACATGCAGGGGTATCACATCAAGCAGGTGAAAGTTTTCCAGCAATTGAGAGATCTGTACTCAATGCACAAAGGGCAGCCAAAAGACTCAAGAGGATGGAAAAAGTTGTCATAGTTACTAAGGAGTCTCAACGTCCTTCAAATGAAGAAATTGATAAACAGCTAATTGTGCAGGAAAATGATGATATCTCACCTAGTGAACTTGGGAAGAAATTTGCTATAATAGAATATTCTGTTTATGAACACAAGGGGAGGACATGGTGGAAGCTTACAAGAGCTGACAATACAACACAGACATTTCTAAGTCTAGATGTCATATTTCAAACCTTGGATAGTGATGACTTAGAAGATCCGTGGAAGATTTTGAAGAAGACCTTTGCTGCAAAACCTCCTACTATGGATGGTGTGGAGAAGGATTGGGTGATCTGGGAGTGCATGCATAGGATGTATGAGCATGAATTATTTGATCCCATATTTGATGCAGAGAATGGAAGAAATTTGTTATATTGGAAGCTGTTTATTAATTCTAGGGTCTATGAGATACGAATAGAAGGGGTAAGTGTTTATTTGATCAATCATCGTTACTATCCTTTCAATCAAGAGACCTTGAAGAAATTAGCACAGGCTGACTTGATTGTAGATGCTAATGCACCTGTTGCTTATGATCTGGTAAGGATGATGCATAGTCAGGTTTGGCCAGTAAGTTTGTAAGCACCCTCATCAGCTAGTATTTATTCAGAAACTTGTCTTTAGGTGAAAGCACAAGTTTAGGGGAGGATTGTTGGGAATAAATAGAAGTATATTAGTTACCCCTGCTAGTTGGTCATTTGACGCCCTGTTAGAGTAAGTTCCCCCTGCTAAATAACAAAGGCAGGGGGATTGGTTCCCCTGCTGAAGTCAAAGGCCCTGCCGCTAGGGATAAACTTGGAATAGATTATTATGCATTTCTGTTACTACTTCGAGATACTTTCCAAGTTTGTTAGTAGTAATCTTGTACGTGAGTCCTTATGCCTATAAAAGGACTCACTAGGTTATCATGCAAAGTGTGTCTTTCTCTATTGTCTTTCATTTCATACTTTAAGGTTTTTGTAACCCAAATACCACTATTGGGTATTCATATATCTTTGATATATTAAAGTTCAACGTTTAATTTAATCATTTGTTCTTGTGCTAAACACTATATTCCGCATCTTGTTTAGTTACTTTGCCTTGCAAAGTTTCTCTAGTGTTAGATTGAATTTATTCTTTCTATCACAACCCTTAAACAAGCTATAAAGGTTTAAGATCTGAGTTTGGGTTCAACAACACCTTGTCAGGATAATGAGGATTGATGAATCCTTCCGGCTGCGTGAAATAGACTTCTTCCTTCAAAGGACCGTTAAGAAATGTTGTCTTTACGTCCATTTGATAAACAGTGAATCCCTTATGTGCAACATAAGCAAGGAAAATCCTGACCGCTTCCATACGAGCAACTAGTGCAAATGATTCGTCAAAATCAATTCCCTCTTTCTGGCCATACCCCTTATCCACTAGCCTAGTTTTGTTCTTGATGATCGTGTTTTCTTCATCCATCTTGTTTTTCCAGATCCAACGAAGATTTAATGGAATCACATTGTATGGTCTGTCAACAAGTTCCCAAACTTTAAGTCTTTCAAATTGTTGAAGTTGTTCCATCATCGATTCATCCAAGAATGATGAGCCATGGCTTCTTTGATGTTTTTTGGTTCAGCTGTACTCATGGCAAGTGCGAACATACAAACATCACCATCGGTTTCTAATTGTCGTCTTGTACGAACAGGCTGTGAAGGGTTTCCAATTACTTGAACCAAAGGATGATCTCTGGTCCAATGATGTTTTGAAGGATTTCGTTGGTAAAACCTATGCATATATGACGAATCAACATGGCGAGTAAAAGACTCTCCAGTTTCGTGTACCGGTGTACCGAATGGGTTGTGAAAATTGTCATCGTCAGATAATGCATCGTCTGCTTGATTTGTGTTCTCTGGAGCAATACAATAGTTGTGGATGTTTTAGGATCGATTGTTGAAGTGATATTCTGAGGAGGTAAATCTGCAGCAACCCGTGTTGATGTAGATGAAGTTGTATCCTTTTGTTGACGATGATCGGTATCATCATTCTTATCATGAGTGACAGCGGAAGACTTCGATACAACGTGTTTCTCCCCCGTGAAATATTCATCAAACATTTGTCCATATAACATTTCTAACTCTACATGTGTCGTGTCCACTGTCATGTCTACTCTAGGAACATGTTCCGGAACCAGCTTTGAACTTGACGGTTCATTGCTGTGGTCTTGAGTTCCGAGTTCCGTGCGGTTGTGCACAAAAGTCTTTTGTCATTGTGAATCGGGACTTAAACTGTTTTGTTCAAGTGCCATTTCTTGCAATTCATCGAATTTGATATGAATAGTTTGACTACCAATTTTGTTCTCTTGTTGTATATTCCCTATCCCTTAGACTCAGTTGCATATCCCACTAGAATTCATGCACCACCTTTCTCTTTCATCTTGTCCAGATTTTCACCATCTCGAATAATGTAACACGTACATCCAAAAACATAAAGGTGTTTGAGTGAAGGTTTGTGATCATTAATTATGTGATATGGTGTCTTTTCGTGTCTTGGGATAATTAAGGATCGGTTTTGTGTGTAGCATGCGGTTGACACGGCTTCTGCACAAAAGAATAATGGTAGTTTTGAAGTAGATAATAATGTTCGAGCAGCCTCAACTAAAGTACAATTTCGTCTTTCAACAACACCGTTTTGTTCAGGTGTTCGAGCAATAGATGTTTCATGTTCAATCCCTTCGGCTTCAAAATGTTTCTTCATAGTTGAATTCAAGAATTTTGTGCCTCTGTCAATACGTACCACTTTTACTTGAGCTTGAAGACCATTTTGTATCATCTTAAGGAAGTTAATGAGAACCTTAGGTGTTTCATCCTTGGACCTTAAGAAGAGGGTCCACGTGTACCTTGAGTAGTCATCGACAATTACCATAACATATTTCTTCCCATTGATGGTTTGAACACGCATGGGGCCACACAGATCTATATGAAGAAGATCTAACCGTCCTTTAGAACTTGGTGTAGTCTTTTTCTTAAAACTATTCCGTTTAACTTTACAAAGCTCACAAGAAGAACAAAGATTACCATTGATGAATTTCAAGTTAGGAAGGCCTCGCACAATATCTTTCTTGGAAATCAAGTTGATGGTATTAAATTTCAGATGAGAAAAACGTTGATGCCATAGCCAAGCTTGAGTCGTTGAAGCTTTAGCCATGAAACAGATTGGAGTTGAAGATGTGGAGTCTTATTTCTAAAAGCAACCTCCAAATCCACATCACATAATTGACCAACCGAGTAAAGATTGTGATTGAGCCCTTCAACGTAGTAAACCCTTTTTATTGTGATATTCCCTTGAACCAAGTCTCCATATCCTAGGATCGGTGCAAATTGATCATTTCCGAATCGGACCGTACCCATGAACTTCTCCACCAAGTTAATTATAAGCTTGAGCTTCCCCGTCATGTGCTTCGTGATCCGGAGTCCAGTATGAAGAGAATTATCTCGATCACCTGCAGAAGAATTAGAACACGATGGAGCATTTGCTAAATTGGATTCCATGTTAGTTGTGATTTCTCATTCATTAGTTTCCCTAGTCTCATCACTTAAAGGCATACTAACGCTCGTTATAATTCCTTAATTCTGCTTCTAGGGTTCTTAGTGGTGGAGTCTGATACATTACTTTTCTTAGGTGGGGTAGCACCAGAATGGTTCACTTTGCGTTTGGGTGTTCTAGCACTAATAGGCATCGCAGTTTGCTTCTTAGTTCTAGTATCTACGCCTTGACATTATTCGAAACACACATAGCATGATTAGCATTAGCGCACTTTCCACATTTCACACAAACAAACTTAACATTAAAAGCGTTCAAAGGCGAATCATTCAAATCGTCATTACACGCGATTATAGACGTTTTATTATTAGAAACATTGAAAATCCTAGGGTGGTCTTCTACTTCCTTCATCTTCCCTTAACTTTTGTTTTGCCAGACGTTTTCATTCATTCGAGTGCTCATAAGCTGAGGTCGGCTAACACTAGCAGTGGGGACTACTCCTGTAGTAAAAGACACACGTCTATTAGTGTTTCTAGAAGTCTGAGGTGATTGACTTTCTGTGTTGTGTGTGGGTTTAGTGGCCAATCTATACATCCCTGGTTTAATCACATTTGTGGTCTTGATGCTTTCTGATCGAATATGTGTTTTGAGAGTATTCTGTGGTAACCTATCCTTCCCATCCGTCTTGGGGGCAAACACAGGTTTTGCAAATGCTGAATTAGAGAAAACAGATGGTTTTCCCAAGACAGAGGGTCTAGTCACTTTGTGCGCATTGGGTTGTCTTACAACAGGTTTCTTAACAGTAGGTTCCACAATTTTTCCACCCATCTTAGCAACGAGTTTCTTCAACTCTGCTATCGCTATTTCCCTGTCTTGTAACTGAGCTTTCAACCCTTTAATTTCCAAACTCTTTTCATTCATTTCTCGACACATTTGGGAAAGTTTTTCTTGTAATTTATTATCATGTGGAAAACTTCCTATGTCTTTTTGCAAAGCAAGTTCAAGAGAATGACAATGTTTTTAAAGGAAATCAGTTTTGTGTTGAAGTAACTCAAAAGCCTTTTTATCAACATTTTCTTTACGTTTTGAAAGCTCAAGTTCAAGACGCTCACATTCTTTGATCTTGTCAAGATATTTGCATGCAACATCAGAATATTCATCGATATCAGCACAAGATTGAAGAGTAACACACAAAATATCTTTAGAGAGACATTCTTCTAAGAGTAGATCATATTCGTTTGAAAAATCTGATTTGTCATTTTGAAGTTCATCAATTTCTTTTTCAAGAGACTCAACATATTTCAAATCATCAAACATTTCAGACCGAATCAAGTTTTCAAACTCAAGAACATGTTCTTTTATTATCTTCGTATTTGGTATTAAAAGTTCTTTCACAAGAACAGTTATGTCGTGAGGAATCTCTGTTTTCCACTTATCTTTTTGACGTTTTTCCCAATCGCTTTCAACAATTTATTGAACATTATCAATATATTGTTTAATAAAACCATGTGTTTTTCTACTTTTGCTTTTAGAAGCATCAAGAGTAAAATAGTTAATATATTTTAAAATATTAGTTGTCAAAAGCTTTCTTCCATTGAATTCGTCTTTGTTTGCATTCTAAAAACAATTCCTCACGAGACTTCTGTTTTTGTGGAGTGAAAAGACCATAAAGACTGTTTTCATAAGCATAATTATATGGTGTCACGAAGTCTTTGTTGACCGGTGATCTACTCTCCTCATCCCAAAGGGACGTCTCTTCACTATCAAGGCTAGCTACTAGGCAATCATGATCGGTCCATTCAGACTCATCAAGATATAAGTGAGGGTTAGCAGCTTGAGCTTGTTCGAGGTACTTGGGGCTTGCAAACCTAGGTTGACCTTTGAAAAACGATCGAGGTGCTATCATTCTAACGGTTTGAATAGAGTCATGCGTTTTATAAACAACTTTTTTCAAAAAATCGACTTGTTTTTTGAGATCCTTTACTTTTTCAGTATCTTTGCCTTGTCTATTTTTGAAATCATGTTTTAATTTTTCAACCTCTTGTTTCTTTTGTCAAGAATTTTAGTAGAATCAGTGGTATTCATAGAAAGCCTCTGTTCAAGTTCATTAACTTTTCTTGTGGCAAGGTACGTTTTTTGACGTTCATCACTTAATAAGACATTAAATTGACGTTTTTCTTTTGTTAACAAAGCAAGAGCTTCGTTGTATTTATTTTCAAAATCGTCCTTTTTAACGTTGGGAACACGACTTTTGTAACCCTCAAGATCTTTGGTCATTTGAAGAAGCTCAGCCCTATAACTATCAATAGTCTCACTAGATTTTATAATAGCGGCTTTGCTCTCTTCAAAGTTTTGAGTGAGCGCTGCGTTTTCCTTCTTTAATTGTTTTGACTATTTCTATTTTCATTGACATATTTTTGTAAACTAGAAATAAAATTAGCAAGCGTGACACGCTCCTCATCATCATACTCATTTGCATGTTGATCACCCTCAAACTCATTATTGCACATGACTGATGAATCGGGTGTGGTATTGCTATCAACCGTTTCCATCATACACATGTCAGTAATTGTTGTTGGTATATCACTATGCTCACGTGTATCACCAAACACATTATATTCAGCATCATGTTGTACCTTATCAATTGGCTCGGTATCAAAGACATGACCATTTTAATCTTCAGTGACGTTAAGGACCTCATGAATCTTTGCCATGTATGAATAATGTGCCTCGAGTTCTTGGTCAGAGAGTTCATTATCTATGTCGTCAAGCATTTATCCTTCCTCAGCTGATAACTTCATCCCAACTTCCATTTTATTGCATAGCAGCATCTTTTCATTATGATAACCATAATCTTTGACCCTCTTTGGCTGCCTGCATTCCCTAGCCACATGCCCATAACCTCGGCAGTTAAAACACTGAATCCCAGTTTTTTGCACAACTTGAGTACCAACAGTTTCCCTATTTCCAACAACAGTAGCAACCCTTTGATTATCATACTTTACGGGTTGTCGATCATACTTTGGAGGAATCTCAGCACTTCTTCTTGTGTCATACCTTGGAGGACTTTGAGCATAGTTTTTCCTCGTGTTAGATGATGTTCTGAGGTTGTTGGTAGGTTTGTAGATTTTCCTGTATTGTTTCATAATAAAATCCATTTGTTTCTTGAATTCCCTATCCTTTTGAGCAAGTTCTTCATCATTGTCTTCTTCGGATGATTGCTCAGGTGTGGGTGATGGTTCTCTTGCAACTTCTTTGCCTCGGGATCTTGTTGGAGCATGTGACTTAGAGACAGTGGATGATCGTGGTGATGATGATTGAGTAGAGTAGGTCTTTGGAACACGAGAACGATAATGTGGGTAATGTTGAGTGGTAGACACCAAAGCAAGTGGATTTGAGACCTATGCAGCACGTTTAGCTCGAAGTTCATTTGCTTCATTTTGAAATTGTTTCAAAACATCAAAGAGCGTGTGATATGAAACTTCATCTAACTTTTTTTGTTGTTTCACCAAGGTGACAAACCGTGTCCACTCTAGTTGAAGTTGTTGTAGAAATTGGACATTGACTTGCATGGTGGAAACTTGCAAGTTGTTTCGAGTCATGTCATTCATCGTTTGTAGAATCAGGAGTAATAAGAATCAATTGATTCCCCATCCTTTGATGTAAACTTGCCAATGTCCCAAAAAATCTTAGTTTTCATGTCTTGTTTGTTAAGTGATTCACCTTTGCAATCTTTCAATAGCCGTCCACATTTCTTTAGCATTAGAACAAGCATCAACCGTGGAATAAATATCATCTCCAATGCCACTGACAATTAAGTAGATTGCTTCCTTTACTGCATCAAACCAAGCATGGTGCTCTGGTGTGAGGTCGTTTCTCTTTTCATCACGTTCATATGCAAGTTGTTCTTCAGTTGTGCCTGTGGCTGGTACTCCAGGAACTTGAATCCTTGAGAGTTTATAGGGTCCATCATAGATACATTGACTTAAAGCATCACCGTTAGGTTTTGTGTCAAGGTAACGTAGAAAACAGGATTGCCATTGATCATATCGACCCGACACAAGCATTGGTGATCTCTCTCTGTTACCCGCCACCATTATGTTGTTGTTCATCACACGATATTCTGAAGTAGAATCCATCTCAATATTCTCTGAAATGATGAAGTGAATATGGATCTTAATTAGATATGATGTGATTAAGTTGTTGTTGAAATTCCGAAAATTGCTATTTTTCTCAATTCGACAATAAATTTCTCAGTCCGACAAAATGGTAAACCGAAAAATTTTCAATTACCAAAGTTTGAATTCAAGTTAAAAATATCCAATAACTATTAGGGAAAAAATTTAATTTTACTTGCTAAAAATTTTAACTCTTTTTTTTAAATCTTCGTGAAAACTATGTTCTGGGACAAGTCTCATTACTGGCTAAGTCTAAAAAATACTCGAATAAAAGTTTAACAAAATAGATCTCAATGTCCCATCGGAATACCCATCGCAATGTGTTATCGCAAGTCTAATCGCAATGTAGATCGCAAGTCTAATCGCAATGTAGATCGCAAGTCTGATCGGAATGTAGATCGTAAGTCTGATCGCAATGCTAGATCGCAAGTCTGATCGCAATGCTAGATCGCAAGTCTGATCGTAATGTAGATCGCATGTCTGATCGCAATGTAGATCGCAAGTCTGATCGCAATGCTAGATCGCAAGTCTGATCGGAATGCTAGATCGCAAGTCTGATCGCAATGTTAGATCGCAATCCTGATCGCAATCCTAGATTGCAATCTTTGTGATCGCAATATTAGTGATCGGAATCCACGATCGCAATGTAGAAACCCCGAGGGCTTTTGCGATCGGAATACACGATCGGAATGTGTAATCCCCAAAGTATTACGATGGATAAGCAAGTTCGAACCTTTTTGAAAACAAGTTAAGATTTTCACAACGATTCCGTGTATGAATCCAAACCAAAGTAATCAAAATCTTACCACAAGTATGTAGAAGATCTATAGTATGATTTAGAACACGAAAAACATAAGAAACACTTGAATTCGAGAGGATTTTAGGAGGAAATCACGAGAACCAAATAGTTTATCAACAACGAATCACAAAACTACCCCATGGCGATTGATACCAATTGTTATCTCATTATTTATTATGATTAAACAATAAATAAAGGTAGAAAATAGATTAATTCTAGAGAGAGAAAGTAGTGAGAGAAAGTAGAGAGAAAATGGTTGGAACTTTTGGAGGATTAGATTAGTGAGAGAAAATGAATGTGACCAACACCCTTCCTAACATGCTAGGAAGGGTATTTATAGTCCACCCACAAGCGGGATTGGTTATGGACTATATTCTAATGGGTCGGGATTTCCATTTGGGCTTTGGTTACTTATGAATGAACTCTAGCCTAAAGTTAAGTACTAATAACACGACTAGTCTACTACCTATTACAACGTTCTAAAATACGATACATAATAAACATATGACCGGGCATTCTTGTTTGACTCAATATTTGAGGCTAACAAGAGTTGGGTCCAATTTCATGAAGTGCGGGTTCAGAGTTGCTGTGCTCAGAAGCCATTTCTATCAGCTCATTAAAATTAATGTCCATAGTTTCTAATATATTTCGAGTATGACAGTTGTAGATTCAATATGACTTCTTTGCGGGTGCATGACCAATGAAAATTCCAATATCAGATTTCGGTTGTAATTTTTCCAAGTTCTCACTATAGATGGTCGGATAACATAATGCACCAAACACATGAAGTAATTATAAATCAGGTAATCTTACGCGTAGAAGCTCATACGGGGTTTTTCCATGGTGATTACAAATGAGTGAGTGGTTTTGGATGTAACATGCAGTTGCCACTGCTTCTACCTATAAGTATAGCGGATCCTTCGCGTACATTAACATAGTTCTAGAAGCTTCCATCAAAGTACGATTACTCCTTTCAACGACACCATTTTTTTTAGGAGTGCGAGAAACGGATCTCTCATAAGAGATGCCAACCTCTTCATAATATTCACGTAGTGTCTGATTGAAACTTTTGGTTCCATTGTCTGTATGAATGTGGCGGACAGTAGCATTGAGATGCACTTGAATCATCTTGAGAAATTAACAATGAATCTTGGTGCCTCATCCTTAGATCTTAAAATTTACACCCAAGTGAACTTGGAATAGTCATCCACTATGACAAGGATATACTTCTTCCCACTCACACTTTCAGTACACATTGGCCCGCAAAGATCCATATGGAATAGATAAAGTTTCTCTTGGTTGGTGTCTTCGGCCTTGGGTATATTGAATTTCTAGGTGCTTTTCCTTATTGAACACGCAGAACAGAAATGATCCTTGTTATATTTTAGCTTTAGAAGACCACGGGCAAGGCTGGTTTTCACCAAATGATTAATAGTGTTGAAGTTAAGATGAGATAACCATCGATGCCATAACCATTACCAATTTTATATTCACCATTACCCATTATCTTTGCAATATGATCATTTCCCAATTTATTCGTGCCAAGAAATTTGCAGACGAAAATTTTAAGCCGAGAGCGATCTCCGATCATATGCTTGGAGCAACCGGAGTGCAATACAAGAGGATGATTTAGACCACCTTAAATTATCAGCCAATAAAGGCAATGTATCGGAATCTCTAGGTTTCCTTTGCATTAGCAGGTACAAATATATTTATCTTAGGTTTGCTCATATTTGTGTTCCTAAAATTCCTTAATTTATTTCTATTTTTAGGTTAAACCTTAGGTTTTAATTGTCTAATCTCCTTAGGTATTTCTTCACTAGCAGGGACTATCGCAGGGGTAGACCTAGTTAAACGGCGTTGTTTCCTTTCTTTAGTGTTCGTGTTCTTTACTTAGTAGGAATTATCCTAGTCAAAGGGGACTTAGTTCCAACTATAGTGAAGGTTCTACCATTGGGGCACCACCTGTATGACAACCCATAAATTTTACAAGTGTGAACTACATCTTACAACCTGAATTACCATATCAACATATTCCCTATATGTTGTAAATACAATGTATATAACAAGTATGAGTTCTAAAAGTAATCTAACAAAGTATAATATGAATGAGAACATCTCAAGAATAATTATGATGCCCTAAATTCAGTTAGAAATGCTAGAATCCCTAGAAATGAATGATAAACTCAAGGATTGTAAAAGTATGAATACAAAACACATATGAACAAGTGACCAAGGAATTAGAACAAGGATTATACTATCATATGAAAGTATAAAGTTATCCAAGAATAAGTAAGTACAAACTATACAAAGCTAAAGTACAAGTAAGTGTACATAATAGCCTAGATCATTACCTAGAATCCTTTGATAGACAATATTTAAAGCAATGTAAATTATACAACAACTATGTATCTATAACCAATACAATATATTAGTTCTTATCTACTATATAAAGAAGAGATAAGCAATCACAAAGTACTAATATTCACTAATCCAAAGCTAATTACAAATTAAGACCTAATAACCAAGATTAGCATATAAAATCCAGTTCACATTAAATTAGATTCTAATCTTTTGCAACCAATTATAAAATTAACTAAGTATCATAATAAGATTATACATTTATTTTAATACAAGTTACAAGTTAATAAAGCATAAAGTATAATTTATCAAAGCATAGGATCTTAAGCACCCATTATTATACCTAAGTTATGATTACCCTATGTAAACCCTTAAACATAGAATGTAGAAACCCTAATAGTAAAAAACATACTATATGAGACTTATAATAAGCTTACATTATGATATAAACACTAATCACCCAAAATAGAAAGTCATTTGGATTAGTAGCCTATGTACCCTTATATTAAGAAACCTACATAGAATCATCACCTAGTCTTTTAGGACAAGTCTATAAAAACTTATAGTATTTCATTAAGGTTATAAGATTATGTTAATATAATATACAACTATCTTTAAGACAGAAGGTACAATATTTCAATGCATGACTTGTAAATTAGGTCAAAATGAATATTTTTAACCTTACGACATGTTTACTTAGAATAATCTAGTAAACAAAGTGTGAAACCGTTTTAGATACTTAAAACACAAATTATAAGACCTAAATTGAGTTTACATCAGTAACTAAGTGAAAGATAATGAGTTTTACGAAGATTAAACCCTAGATCGTTAGAAACCCTAATCTACATAGGTTATCTTCCCAATTTCACTTCAAACCTTTGTTAAACTTTAAACCAAGGGCCTAAACTTCTTAATCACAATTTCTAAACCCTAAATATACCCTAATACATCACTAAACACATTACTAAGCCTTTAATCACCAAAATTACAAACCATAAAGTTACAAGCCCTAATTTAGGACCCACTTTGATTTTCCCTCCAAAACGTGATTTAAACTTCTTCCCTCCCAAATTTAAACCCAGATTCAGATATTTAGAACATCCCTAGATATTTTTAAGTGCCAAAAAGTAGCTTCATAAGCTACTTGAAGGTTACACATCACCATTCTTATCTAAACCTTGCCATGAACCATTTCTAGCCATAAGCTTAGATATTTTTCATCCTAGACTCTATTAACTTGTGTAGAGTTTCACTAGAATCCCTTAGTCACTACAATAGATTTATTACACGTTTAAGACTAGAAACTTGAAGCCTAAGTGTTGAAATGACTATAAATAGAGTCGAATACCCCATGGAAGAACTTGCACCCTGTTTTGTTAGTATCTCCTACCCATTCTAAATTTCCACTTCTACAAACATACTAGGACTCTTATAATACCAAAAACCACGTCTAGAAAGAATCCATTGAAGCTTTTGAAGTTTGATAGCAAGTTGTGTTCATAAGAAGCCATAAAGAGTCATTTTGGAGCTACCTAGGTAATCTCTATGTTAAATAAGCTTTGATCTTGCTATAATGAATTGTTAGACTTGTTATAATGTTTAAATAATGTTAGAAAGATAATATAATAGAAATTAAGTCATTTCATTATTTTAAATGAAATTTATAAGTTAAAGATGTCTTAAAACCCTAGTTTTGTAATTTACATAAAATAATGAGATAAAACCCATTTCAAAAGATATAATTCTGGAGAAATGTTTTGTTTATTATCATAAATATGTTTTGAAACTTTGTTTTAAAATCCTAAATCATTTGGAGCATTTTTGAAGTTGTTATGTGATTTTAAAAGTACAGGGACTAAAACTGTCATTTTTGAAACTATTTACATTTTGGTTCAAAAGTGTCTTTTTGTGAAATTTAAATATATAAGAATAAATATTGGAAAGTTTAAGACCCTAAGGTTAAATAATAATGGTTTAAAAGGTAAATAATAAAACTATTTACTTTAGGGGTTAAAAGTGTAATTATGCAAAAATATAACTATAAGGACTATTTTTGACAATTATTGAAAATATAAGGATGAAGACATGATAATAAAAGAAAATACTAGTCTTTGAAGGGATTTCTTATATGAATGTATCATGTTAGTAGGGAACTTTGTACAAAGATGTTCCATCTCGATATTACGTTCTGGGTGGTTGGGTTTACGATTTAAAGTGCCCTCGCTCCTCAAACGTTTATAGAATGGCTTCTGAGTATGATCGCCCGAACGATGATATCATGATTATGAGTAAATATAACTTTAATGATATAGGATTGATAACTAAGAAATATTGAACTCAAACAAAAGACATAATACTATACCAAATATGTTAATAAAGGGTTGGTGTGAGATCAAGTTCTTGATTGCTATCTCAAATTGTTCTATTTGATATAAATCTGCCCAGATTCAAAATTTCTGTATATAAGGTGAGTTCATAGCCTCACTAAAGTATACTACTTTTAAATAATTTGAAAACCCAGAGGGGGATATATTATAAAATGGAATACAAGTATTTTGGTATGTTTCCAAGATATGTTTATTGAGACTTTGTTTACTGCTGCCTTAAAAGTCCCTTTTTAATTATGGACCGCTAATCATTTCTTGAAAATGAGTGCTAATATTGTAAATAGTACTATTTTTGGACTAACATCCCTTGTCTGGGCAAGTCGCACATGCTAGAACCTTAGTGGTCAAACAGACATACTTTATTTTGCTAAACATGATAGTTTGGCAGACTTACTCATAAGGGAAAATGGTTGGTTGCTAGTATGTCCAGTAGCGGTATCATAAGCTTAGTGCAGTAATTCATTGATTTATTTTACGAGCGAATAATAACGTAGCTCAGGAAAAAGGATCTTGTAATTAAAAATGATTTCAAAACTATGAATTCACTCAACCGTTGTGTTGATTTTAAGCATATGTTTCAGGTGTTGATAATGGATAAGCATGGATCTGCATAATGATGACGTAGAGAGATATGGACTTGGGAATTTTTATCATTCAAAACTATTTTCTAGATCTCGGAACCTGTGATATACAGAGTATGTACAATTGTTTTATTGGAAATTTTTGATTTTGAATGATAATGATACTTGATGATTTATAAATAAATAAAGTTTATTAAAATGCTCTTTTGAGTTGTTTCCTATTACTGTGACTTTTATTCCATGAATTAACACCCCAAAATTATTGTTCTGTTGCGTCAAGGTAAAAATAGGGGTGTTATAGAGTTGCATCAGAGCTATAGTTATAGAAAATAAGAAATTAAAATCTTAACTATAACTGATTTTCTTAAAATACATTCCAAGTGAAATCTTTGCATCAAAACCATGTTGCTGCAAGAAAAATATATAAGTAATATTAATGATTCTTAGTAATACTATTATGTGGTAATATAATTATGTGTAAGTAAATATAATAATAAATACTAATATAAGTAAATTGTTTGATCGACGTCTTTAGAAATATGTATTCCTATTTTCATCGTATCGTCATATCGGATTCGAAATCAGAAAATATTTACTTTATGTATTTACCTAAACCCTTAGTAGTACCCCTTTCTGCCAATAATTACCCTAATTCTCAACCAAATGTACCTACTCCGCAGTGCCAAACTTCTTCATCCCAAGCATCCAATGATATCCTAAATACCCCAAATATATTTGTAGAGCAAATGGAGAATATGTTTAACTATGTTTATGAAGTACCTCCCAAGCGTATTGAAGATTTATAATATGAAGTTGAGGGACTTAATTATGGAAAGACCATGATGCGAGAGGAAATGGAAAATATGAAGAAGGATTTAATAAAAGTAAGTAATGAGAACTATGAGTTACGAGAAAAGTAGAGGTTGAATGATGAGGAAATTACCTTAGCTCGATTAAGAATGTCAACAATGGAGAAGCTTATTGAAGATATTCAAGTTCGACATCAAGAAAATATTAAAGCACTCTTAGCCATAATCAAGGATCTCAAAAAGAAGGAGTAAACCAGCTCAAAAATATTTCAGCTTCCCTAAAAGCCTTGTATATATTTTAGCTTTAGGTTTTTACTTTTATGTAACAGAGAAGCTTGTTCGTCCATCAACAAAGCGGATTGTTAATAAATAAAAGTTTAGTTTCCTTTAATTACATAATATAAATTCTAGAAAAGATAAATACTTAATAAATTATAAATCTTTAAAAGGATTTGTGCAAAAGAAAGATATTCTCTTAAACTAAAAAGGACTTCTCAATTCTATTTGGGTAAAGAAAGTATTAATCTAAATAAAGGATAAATAACTTGAGGAACCTTAGGCCAGTTAATAGTTATATATCCCTATAAACCTATTTCCCTAGATTTTTAAATATGATGTGCCTTTAAATTTTTGGAAAGATTATGCTCGTAAAGCGTTGTATGTATACAAATATGACAAATGCTTAATAGAAAAGTATATATAAACTTGAAAAATTTTGTCTTCTAATTTTTGAATGACACATTTAAGGAAATCTGTATCTTCTACCCTAAATCCCGAAGGACTTCAAAGGATGATTAACGATGGTGTTGCTGTAGCTTTTCAAGTACCAAATTTCAAAATTAGTAAGGAATACTATCCTAAAGGAAAAGTATATAGCTAGTCAGTTATATAAATTTCAAGGATGTTGGAAATACGTTTTTCCAAAGAAAGTCTCGGTCACATCATTATTATCATAGATCACGAGCTATAGACTATTTAGGACATTGTAACTTGGAGTGACCTCCCTTAGGGGGAGATTGTTGGAAATACGTTTTTACGTATTTAGAAAGGATCGGTCACTCCAATGATATATTCAAGTATTGGGCTCGTGATCCAATATGTAATGTATAGCCCATATAGCCCACATGTAGGATGGGCTATATATACCCCCTCCTAGCATGTTAGGAGGGGTTGGTCATTGTTGGTTTCTCACATTTCATGAATAAACCTTTCTTTCTCTAATCCTCTCCTTTCTCTCTCTAGCTTTCTCTCTCTAGTTCTTCCTTCTCCATCCCTCTCTTTAGATCTTTACAAACACATCTACAATCCTAAGAATATATGATTCTACAATTGGTATCAAGAGCCATGGTTGATTAGGTTGTTCTTGTGTTTGTTCTTCAATGATTTGTGGGTTTTGATCGAAAATCACTCGATCCAAATTTTTTTTTTGTGTTTTTTATGGTTTAATCTTTGTAGAAATCATCTAAATAGTCGTGGTAGTGATTTTGGGTATTTGTTTTGGTAAAAACACAAAAAAGTTGGAATTTTTAGATTGATTTTTGGGTAAAAATTACAACTTTTTAAAATTATTTGGTATTATTCGGAATAAAAGTGTTTACATATTCCGAATTATATTTTTGATTCATTCCGAACTAATCTTTTGTCATATTCCGACTTAGGTGTGGATTGAACACATTCCGAATTATGTCTTTGCTTTCTTCCCACCAATAATTTTATCATATTCCGAACTAGTTTTGTCAAACCTACATTCCGACTTATTGTTTATTTTCATATTCCGACTTATCAATTGAGAGGAAAGAAAGAGACGAGGTTTTGAGGTAACTGCTTTTGGGAGAAGAAAAATAGGGAGATGAGGGGCGGAGGTTACAAGAGTATTCTAGGTTAAAATGTGCTTTGTTAAACTTTGAGATATGTGGATATAAATGGGATATATATATTAAGATAGGATTTTTTCATGTACAACTTGAGTAGGTGATACACGCATTTTGTATGGGTTCTAGATTTGTCTCTCAGAATCCTCTCGAATTGATCTTGGTTCTAAGTGGAATGATTGTTCTTGGTTACTAAAAAGGGGGTTGGTTTTCTAATCTACTAAAGGTTTAAATGAACTAAGATATAAACTTAAATTAAAAGCAATTAAATTAATAACAATTAATAAAACTTGAATTAAAATTAAAATATAAAATGAAGAAACAGTAAGTATCACTTAAAAATGCTAAAAAGGAAATTGATTAGGAAGTTCTTACTGATTCAGAACTTTTCCGGATGAACAGATTTTAACTCCTTGATTCGGAACTTTTGATTCAGAAGTCTTCCGAATGAACTACCTTGATCCGGAACTTTACTCGGAAGTTTGGTCCGGAACTTTATCCGGAACTTTATAGGGACTTCACCCGGAACTTCACCCGGAAGTTTGGTCCGGAACTTTATCCGGAACTTTGGTTCGGAAGTTTTCAACAAAATTAACTCAGAACTTTTAAAACACTTTCATTCGGAACTTTATTCAGAAATTTATGCGGAACTTTTGAAAAGAAAATTCATTCGGAACTTTTAAAATTGACTCGGAACTTTTGAAAGGAAATTGATTCGGAACTTTTAAATGGATTGATTCGGAACTTTTAACTAAGATGCTTCATACGGAACTTTTATACTCATTCGGAACCTGGGAAAAACTCAAGAACAGAAAGGAGACCGAAGAACAGGGGAACTCGATTTCAAGCCAAAAATCACCAAGTTTTTAACCAAAACTTAAACAAAACTAATCACTAATCATCTACTAACCATAAATATCAAATCCCATCAATAAAAACAATAAACCCAATAACTTTTAAAGATCAAATCAACCAACTAAGAACTTTAACTTTGAATAAAAAAGATGAAGATGAACAAGATGAAATGGAAAGATTGTATTGATTGATTAATGTTGAACAAACAAAAGACAAGGATTAAACTACAAGATTTGGAAAACAAAAATTAAAATCACCAAACACCCTAGTGGTGTTGGTGATGACTACGAACAGAAAAGGAGAGAAAAAGGGGAATGAAAAAAAAACAGATTGAAAAGTGTGAAGGGTGGTCTTTATATAGTCTTGTCTTTGGTTGGTGAGTGGGCTTTCTCCCTTTCTTCTTGTCTTCTCGTCTTTTCAGAAAAGTTGACGTTTTCGATTCTGATTCAGGATTTGTCGTCGATTAAATTCAACTCGTCTTTTAATTTCTTCGTTTAATAGACTTGAGTTTCTTTGACATACGTAAATCTTCAATCTTTGGTCCTTTTCTTCGATAAATCTTCAAATAGGCCCAATGACTTCAAATCTTTTGCATCTCTTGGACAATAGACTTTGTCTTGAGTCTTTTTCTTCCGTAAAACCCGTGAAATCCCATGTTTTCTTCAATATTCATCCGGTTAGCTCTGAAAACACAATAAACACAAAAACCACGCATAATTCCAAACAAATGATATTAAATACGTGTTTTGGTCTCGTTTTAGCCAGAATTAAGTGGAAAAAGGATGGGTGTTTACACACCTATCAAATCCCCTACACTTAACCATTGCCATCCCCTCATGCAATGCTTAGTGATAAAGCAATTTTACACTTTTCTCATAATCAATCAACCTTGGCCTTATTAACATACTTCTAAACTAAAATTAAAGTACTAAGAGAAATAAAAACTTTTAAAGTAAACAAAAGGGTAGAAAACCATTTTCATTTGAAAATAGCTTCATGGAAATAACTTGCAAAGAGATCAAGGACTTACATTAGGGCTTTGGTGCTGCGAAGATTTATCACCCTCAAGTTTCACGTTCCCCAAACTAAGCTTAAAAACGAGATCATTGTTATTATAAGTTAGCAATTCAAACACTTACACACATGGCTTAATTATATGCTTAAACTCCCTTATTCCTAGGTGTATCTCTTATATTTTATTTTTGTCTTACAATGATCATGAAGATGCATTTTTGGACTTATTTCGATAGTTTATTTAGGCTGAAAGCAAAGTAGGACGATTTGATCAATAGTTAGCTAAAGGACAAAATCTCTTAAAACTGCTTCTCGGGATATCAAAAAGTTCATATCTTGGCATAACTCGGTTCACGATTTTAGTCCTTTCTCGGGCCGATATTTGGCACGTACTTCATACTTCATATCTTGAGAGCCGTGCTTGAGAAATGGTCTTCTCATCGTTAATAGAGTTTCTTCACTTGGAGACTTTTGAGGGGTACTCCAACTTTGTTGACCACGAATTCATGATTATTTCTTAAATCTCTATTTGGGATTTTGAGATACAACGACCCGCCTCCTTTTCGGACTTGGATCTATTTATCCTCATACCTTGTTAGGGTCTTTTCGGATAGACTTCTCCATGATCTTTATGGGAGTTGATTGCTTTTCGTCGTGAGTTTTGATCCTTCATATTGACTTTGGGAATAATGCTTTTCACATAACCTTGGATCTTTAGCAATAAGATTGAATCCTCATGCCTTGTTAGGGCCTTTTCGGACTCGCCAATCTTCGCGCCCCGCTTCATAAGTTATGCCTTGGCTATGAACTGTTATCATTACCGAGCAACTTTTAAACGATCTTGGGCTAGAAGCTAAGTAACTTTTCAAATCGTACGACCTTACTTATTGCAGATAAATTATTAACAAGTGATGGGAGAATAGGCAAATAATTACACCAAGTGAGTTTGTGCAAGAATACCGACTTATAATTGACTCTATCATTTCTCGTTATCCAGAATTTAAAAATCTCAAGTAATGAGACTCGTGGATACTTAGCCTAATAAACCAATTAAGGTCTACATGGTTAAGGATACTAGCTAGAATAAACTTGGACAAGTCTATTCGGGTTGAGTCAAAATAATCGCAACAGGCCTAATATGTCAAAGATTTCTAAACTAGCTACACCACTTTATTAATATTTTTTACTTTATTGCGGGATATATACATACGAAAGCAACAATATAAATTTAAATATTACGACTAAATGGACAAAGTTAATAAAAAATTTGAAAAATGTTGAAAAATATGATTTTCCGGTTAAATGAAGGCATTTTCATGGGAAAGTCCACTTAAAACTTCGATAGAAGTCCCCCTACACTTAAGATAAACATTGTCCTCAATGTTTAAGTATTGTGGGAAAAGTCTCCCCTACACTTATGACATTGTGCACGTTGGTTAAATCAAGTTAAGGAAAGGACGACTAACGTGATCAATTTCAAATGTGAGTATGAAGAAAATTGAATCACAATAGTAGAGAGATAGAACCGAATTTCGGATAACACGGGAGCACGGTTCTTCAAAGGTTCCAAGAGTGCATTTATCCTTGTAATCACATCACCAGACAAATACAAACACCTATAGAGGCCCCCCTACACTTAAGAGGTTAAAACGTCCCATTTTGCGATGAAAATCATACATTATGTCTAAAACACAAGTAGTAGTAATTGTAGTATGTAGCTAGTTTATCTTTCAATAAAGTGAATAAATTTAAATTTTGGAGATGCTTTGATACTTTATTCTAGCATTGCGTGAGGGCACGGCAATGGTTTAGTATGGGGGAGTGATGAGACTGCTTTTATACATGGTCTCATCGTTCAAATCGGGCTTTAAATGCATAAAATATCATAAAATAGACCAAATATATGCTCGTGTTTGTTACTTGTGTATTTTTAGGTACGGATATTGAGGAATTGGCAAAAGAACACAAGAATCAATCAAAAACGAACACGGGAAACGAAGTCGCACAATGAACCGGGCCCAAGTTTGGAAATTTGCAAAATGACCCTTGAAGAATTGAAGATTGTCAAGTTTAGTCCCTCATCTTTGAAGAACTTGTCACAATTGACCCTCCAAATGTCAATTGTACAAGTATGGACCTTAATATTTGAAGATATTACAAGATCAGTCCATCAAGTTTAAAGAATATACATATAAGGCCCTTGGAAAAAGTTTATAAACTTTGTGTGCCAAATTTGACAAGTTATCAAAAGTTGATAAGAAGAAACTAGGCGCTGATGGCAATTATTACAAAGTGAACGAATGGAGAATACTTGGGGACCAAACCTGCCAAACTACTAAACCCTTACACCCACTCAGGTTGTGACACGTCACAAAACCCACCCACCAACCCATAACCCTACCCAAACCCATCACCACCCATGTCCATAACCCGGTTTATTATTTAAACGTGGTCAAAGGTCAACAAACCCCACTTACCCCTTCCCTCCTAACCAAAGATTTAAAAATATTAATTACCCAAAACAAATCAAAACCCCCCCTTAATCCTGATAAACCCTAATCCTACCCCAGATCCAATCTCACCCAAAACAAGGGGTTTTACCCTAAAACCTTCCAGAACACTAATTCACGTCCCTCTCATCCTTTCCCACCTCACCCAACACACTCACATGCTTTGTGGACCCCTCCCCAGCCTTCCCCTGCAACGTCTCTCTCACCCAAAACCCCAAACCCGACAATTTCAACGTGGGAGATCCACTCCTTTGTCCCCAAGGTTCATCCAACGTCCAAGATCAACAAAGAAGAGCTGGCATCCAGTACAAGCATCACATGGGGCGTTTTTGACCCAAAAATCAGTCAAAATTTCAAGGGCATGTTAGGAATTTCAGAAACTAGGGTTTTATCATCTAGATTATTCTATAGCTTAGTATAAAAGGAGAATTAGACCTGTTCATTCCCTTTGTTCCAGTTTTAAACTTTTGCACTTGTAATTCCTTTTAAGAAAATAAAAGTTTGGTATTTGTGAAGTCAAGTGTAATTCCTTTTTATGTTTTTTAAAGTTGTGTGTTGTGTTAAAAGTTTAAGCTGAGTTCCATTTAAGATTTCTTGTGTTGAAGTTTCAAAAAAGGTTTTGAAAAAGTCCTTTTAATCTTCAAAAATCCAAAAAGTTGTGAAGTGAAAGTGGACTAACTTTTTGGAGGTTTGATATTGAAAGAGTTTTTAAAACGTGTTTGAAAAGGTTTGGAAGTTGTTGGAAAAGTTTTTAAGGGAGTTTTTTAAGAAATTCAGAAAAGTGGTATTTTCTTGTGTTTGTTCTTGTTTTGATTTGCAGGTTCTTGGAAGGTTGTTGTTGATCTTTGTTTCTGCATACACCCGGGTGTATTTGGAGGTGGATTTTCGTCCACTAGAGCCTTGGATGTAAGGCTCTTAGGTAAATCACTTTTTCCTTTCTAAATTTTCAGAAAATATGCAGTTTATGTGAACTTGTATGCTTAAGGTGTTATTTGTTAGTATAGCTGTTGGATTTGAGTTCTTAAGTGATGTTATGCATGATTTGAAGTTTTAGAATCAGTTTGATGGCTTTTGGAAGTGATTTTGTTTGAAAAATTAGTTTTCAAAAATATTAAGGGGTGTTTGGATTCATGATTTAGCAGGTTAAAAATCTTGATTTGTGATTTAAAAACTTGTTAGAATTATTGAATAGGGTTGTGTTAAGTTTTGTATCAGTCATAGATAAGTGTGAGTATGATTTGAAGCAAGTTTGTGTGTTTTAATTGAAAAAGATAGCTTAAAATCTGCACGGGCATTTTTCTGCTTATTTTGTTCATAATTTGTGCTAAGATCTTTGATTTCTGTTAAGTGTTAGGCTAATTGAGTTATTGTAACTGCTTGAGTGCTAGTTGGTGAGTGTGTGTGCCAAATTTGGTCATTTGAAAATCAGTATTGTGCAATCTGTCAAGCTCATAAGCCCACAGACTTGGAATTTTATCTCAGCAACATTGATTTGGTTTTGTATGCATTTTTGTGTGGAATTTTTGGCTGTCATTTGCTTGTTTTATGCTTTGTATTGACTCCCTACACTCCAAAGAGTGTAGGGGTGCCTTGTTTATCCAAAACATCCACATGATCATCACAAAACCAAGTCCTCTTGGTCTACTTTACAAGTGAACAAAGTTCACTTGTTCATCAGTCAACAAAGATAAGCTGAGCACGTTTTGGCTTGATTCAAGCTTAACTCTAGTTAAAAGTGGTTTTGGATTTGTGTTTATAAGCTAATTAGTGTCACTGTTTGAGTTTAAAAAAAAAAAAAAAAAATTTTTTTATAAAAAGGTCACCCGCAACGGACTCGAACACGCGACCCCTCGCTGGGGGACTAAGCGTGTTAACCATCGATCTAGATGCCTTTTTACGTTAAGGTTTCATTTCAATAGTTATTTGACCCCACTTGGTTTTGACCTTTGGTAAATAAGCCGTGACCAAATAAGCTCATTTGAGCTTATTGGTTTAGCTTTTTAGCTTCTATTGATTTTTCCTAGGACATTTATAGGTTTTAGGATTTTTCTGGCTAAAAAAATTATTTTTCCTTTTATTTAATTAATTTTTAGGATTATTCTTAGTTTTAAATTTAGAAAGTCATTTAAAAATATTAAACAGTAATATAAAAATAAAAAAAATAGTTTTTAGGTTTTAATTGTTATTTTTGAGGTTTACATATCATAAAGTTTTCAAAAACTTTAATTTTTGATTTTATTTAATTTTAGGGTTTTTAGACAACTTTAAAAATTAATATAAAATTAAGTAAGAGGTTTTAGGAGCTTTAATTTACATTTTCTTCTTAGTTAGAATATTTAGGATTTTTGGAGAATTTTTTTAGAATTTATTTGAGAACTTTTTATTTTTTAGAATATTTTATTATTATTTTATTCATTAAAATTAAAAGTTTTATTTTTAACTTTTTTTCATTTTTCCTAGATTCTAGACATTAAAATAGGACCTTTTTCACTTTTCAATTAATTTTTAGGTTTTTCAATTAATTTTTAGAATTAATTTAAGATTTAATAGTTTTTAATAGTTTTTTAGTGTTTAAAAATAGTTTAATTTGGTTTTAAAATTTTTAAAAATATTTTTTAGCTTAATTAGGTCATTTTTGAGGTTTACAAACTATTAAATCTTGTTTAGGGCTTTTTAATATTTAAAAGTGATTTTTAGGGCTTTAATTAGCATTAAAAAGTCATTATTAAATTAATTAAAAGGTTTTGGCAAGTTTGGATTTTTTGTAAACTCTTAGAATTTTATTGTGGATTTTTAGTAATTTTTAGGAATTTTTAGATTAAAATTTTAAATTTTGTGTTTTTTACGTTCTACGTCGTAACTTTCTAGTAGTGTTTTCGCCTTATTTTTCTATTTTTTTCGTCTTCGTCATTTTCTCTTCTTTTCTTCTTGTTAATAATCAAAAACATAATCAATCATTCATCACACAACGCACTAGCCTCCTCGAGAACGATCCCCATCAAGGGTCATAAGTGTTTACGTTTTCCTAAACGTACGCTTAATACTTACCGCTTTTTACGCTCTTTTCCTAGAGGGTAGTAAAAACACTATATCAAAATGGCGCCGCTGCCGGGGAGGCGTGTTGTGTTTTGATTGAACCATTGTTGTTTTTCTATATTAGCCATATAGTATTTGTATTAATAGCACTCTATTAATACGTATTATCGTTTTTTCGGTTTTTGTGTGAATACTATTACTATATTGTATACGTAGAACAATAAATACACAAGTACTCCAAATACGTGAGCAATCACAACCTTGATTCGGGATTTCATCACTCGATCATTGTATTCGAATCTCAAACCAAAGAAAAAGGCAAAAATAGATAAATACTTTCGTGAAGCTTAATCTTGATAATACAAACTATAAGGTGGGTATAAGGCGGTTGTATTTCACAACCTAAAGGAAAAAGGCTCTTAAGTGCTTCGCGCCGCCTCGTTTCCTCCGCTTGCTTGTGCGTATTTGATTTTGAGAGTGAATCGAGGGTTTTGCCGCCCAAAGTATTATTACATATCATATATATTTTCTTGGTTTCAATTTGATTAAACCCTCTTGAACGATTTGGTGTTCCACCATCGTTCTAAAGTCATCGAAGGCGTTCACTCCACGTGATCGTTTTCATTCCTTGAGGCCTTTTTTAATCAAGAGATTTGATTAGTGAGGAGATTTGTGGACTTTTTGTCTACTTAATATATTCACCAATTTCCAAAAGGTTAATACAATCAAAAACCACAAAAAAATTGAAAAAACACAAAATACCAAAAAGAATCTTCTTTGCTCGTCTCCACGTTGTACGTGACGTTTATGCTCACTTGTAATCAAGCAAAACGTGCACGTAGACGCAAGAACAAGACTCCTACTAAGACTCATTCTAGTGAGGAGTCTCCAAGTGAGGAACCTATTGTAGAACAAGAAGCTATCATGGCTAATCGTACTATGATGGAGTTGCTTCAAGCACCCACCGAGGGTTTTGGAGAGGCCATTGTGATTCCCGCTATCCTTGCGGAGAACTTTGAGATCAAGACGGGTTTAATGTCTATGCTTCAAGCAAACAAGTTTCGCGGTCACGAAAAAGACAACCCACATTATCACATTAGGAAATTTAATCGTCTCACCGCGACAAGCAAGTTTAAGGATGTACCACACGATGCCATTAAGATGATGTTGTTTCCTTACTCGTTAGATGGACCCGCCAAGATTTGGCTTGAGAAAGAACCTCCGAATTCGATTTTGACATGGGCCGATCTCGTGTCTAAATTTGTGAATCAATTTTTTCCACCATCTAAGACAACACATTTGAAAAACGAGATTTCACGTTTTACACAAAGACCAAATGAAAGTTTTTCAATGGCTTGGGAAAGGTTTAAAGAAATGTTACATGAATGTCCACACCATGACTTTTCCGAATTGCATCAAATTGACACTTTTTATAATGGGCTTAATGAACATGAACGAGATTATTTAAATGCCGCCGCGGGTGGTAATTTTTTGTGCAAAACGACCAATGAGGCTTTGAAAATCATAGAAAATAGGTCTAAGGTCTATAGCCCTCGTAACACACCGAGTGTTGCCAATTTGGGCTCGTCATCATCTCGTTCCATTAATGCCTTGCAAGATGAAGCAAATGAGGAGAATCGGTTTTTCGATAGGTTTTCGACTCTTATGTCTCATTGGAAAGCTCAAGAAGCTTCAAACACCGCTTCGGTTAAAGCGGTTGCTAAGAGTTGTATTTCATGTGGTGGAGCTCATGATTTTTCCGAGTGCATTACCGCGGATGGTAACACTTCGAATGCTTATGTAGCCACGGGAACTTATAACCAAATCGGTCAAGGTTCACGTTCAAATCAAGCTCCACAAAATCAAAATGCTAATAACTATCGAAACAATAATCAAGGTGGAAATTACCAAGGAAATCAAAGGAATTATAACAAAGGTAATTATCAAAGCGGTAATGGGCAAATTTCAAACCAAAACCAAAACCGTGATTTTCAAACTCCTACTCAAGGTTTTCAAAATGCTCACACTAAAAATTTGCAAGGAGAATTTTTAGATTATGCTAAGGCTAATGATGCTAAGTTTGACAACATGCAACGTGAGATGATTAGCTTAAGGTCCGAGTTGAAAAACGAGCTTAAAAACGAACTTGCTAATGAACTTAAAACTCATGCTAATAAAATGGAAGGAAATGTCACACGACTCCAACAAAATCAACAAAAAATGGAGCAAGGACAACATGAGATTAAGCAAGAGTTGTTAAAAGCGGATGCTAGGCAATCTATGTTTGAAGACCGTATGGCCAAAATGTTTGAAGCTATCATGTGTAAGCCCTCTTCTTCGGGTGGTCTTCCTAGTGATACCATCGTGAACCCGAAAGGAGAATTGAAGGTTATTACTACTCGTAGTGGTAAAACTTTCAAAGAACCCATTTCTCGTCCAAGTACTTCTATGGAGAAGGAAAAAGAGAAAGAACCCGAGGTTGTGGTTGAAAAGGAGCACATCTCAAGCCCACGAAGTACCGCTCAAACCACACCTACGGTTGAACCAATACCCATTATGGAACCCGAGATTCCACGGCCGATGCCTATTCCTAATTTGCCCCAACCCACACCACCTTTACCCTACCCATCAAGACGAGACAAGGAAAAGGCACAAGAACGAAATAATTATCAATTTGAACTCTTTATGAAAATGTTTCGTGACTTGCATTTTAATATAAGTTTTGCCGACGCCTTAGTCATGATGCCTCGATTTGCCGCGAACTTCAAAAGTATGTTGAATAACAAAGAAAAATTGCAAAAATCGTCTAGTTGTTCATCGGTTTTTCTAAGCCGCATACCTCAAAAAGTCGGTGATCCTGGAAAGTTTTTAATCCCATGTGCTATCCAAGACATGGAAGAATGCTACGCCTTGGACGATCTTGGTGCTAGTATTAATTTAATGCCTCTTGAGATTTTTAAATCACTCAATCTTCCAAATCTCACTCCTTCAAGAATGTCAATCGAAATGGCCGATCATTCTATGATTCTAGCTTGTAGAGTTGCCGAGGACGTCTTTTTGAAAGTTGGGAAATTCTATTATCCCGTGGACTTCATAGTTGTTGATATTCCCATCGATCCTAAAGTTCCGTTAATTTTAGGTCGATCTTTTTTGGATACCTCGAGAGCACTTATCGATGTGCATGCAAGAAAAATCACTCTTCGTTTCAATGAGGAAGAACTCGTCATTAATGCAACCCAAAACTCCACTCTTTCTCATGTTTATTCGATCACATCTTTGTACAATGTCAATCCTATCAAAAACATTTGTCAAAAGATTTCAAATAGAGTTTTAGGAGTTGTTGAGAAAAATGAAGTTCCGTCCCCTCCGCCGGTGGAGGTTAAGAGTGTTAAGCCTATGATTCCAATCTCGAGTGAATCTTCGGATGATGAATACGTTGATCCCGATGGGGAGGTTTTCTTTGTTGACAAAAGATTTGAAAACTTGCCACCACCTAAACCAAAACGTTTTCAAAATGTGAGAATTTTTAGTGTGACTAACATTGTTTTAGATACACCAAATATTTTTGACATGATTAAATCGGGTTTTCACAAGGAGAGTTTTAAAGATGAAAAAGGAAAAGATTTTGAATTTAATTTAAAAGATTTTTCTACAATTCTAACTCCGTCATCACCGCGTTTATTGAGTACTACAAGCTCGTCTTCTCCTTTTGACGATGCTTTGTGTGGACTTAGTATGGGGGAAGCCCCTTATGTTTCCTTCCCTTTCTCCACCGAGGACGAGATATTTGATCCTGGAATTGCTTATATAGGGAAATCTCGGTCTTCCACCGATGCAATAAATGGAAAATCATTTCATTTGATTGGTGCGAGTCTACCTCGAGTAGCTCAATGTTTTGACTTACCCATTGTCCCACCCTTCTATTTTTTCTCTCCTATTTTCTTCTATCCCATTGGGATTTGTGTTGGAGTTGTGTTGTCTCGTCTTTCATCCGAAAACGAGGACGCTATCTTTGACCCCGGTATACGTTTATCGGATTTTTAAAGTACTTCACGTGCTTTTGGGCCTTGTTTATCGTGTAAGCCCCACCAAAAATTGACCAAACCATGATTATCCCTAAATGATCACATTTATGGGGATTCGAGTCGAGCTTTTGACTCGGTTATCAAAAACAAGGTGCCTCGTGGGGGAGACCCATGCTTATCCATGTACATATTATTGCTTTCTAATTAGTTTAATGTGAGGGGATTTGTGCCCTTCCAACCTTTGTTCCGTGGTTGTTTGTGAATTGTGTCTTTTAGATCATCATCTTCACGATTGGAGCCTCTCGTGTTCGTTTCATGGGAGCACTCGATCGTTTGCTTTGGAGGCCTTTCCCAATATCCATATGATATATCCTTTTATGTTCTAACCTTAGGTTTATAGCACACCTCATAAACGGCTATTACTTATTGTTTGCACCCCTAGACTCGAAACATTGAGGACAATGTTTAACTTTAGTATGGGGGGGGTGAATAGATACTTGCCTTGCCAAACCTTCACGCTTTCCAAAGTTTATCGTTTTGTTTATCGTTTTATGCAAAATAAGGCTAAAAATGGCCAACTTTTAAAATTTTTCTCATGTTTTATAAGTGTTTAAGACACGAATGTAGATTTTCCGATGGCGAGAATAAGAGTAATTTTTGACTCGACCGTGCGTGTTGAGCACTTAGCTTTGATTCCTTAACTACACATTAGGCTAAGTCTCTTAAATGAGGACGAGAAATGATAGAGTTAATTATAAGTTACTATGCTAAACGTAGAATACTCGTGTTCTTTCAAAAACTCATGTGTTCTCGTTGTTTGCTTATTCTCCCTTCGCTTGTAAATATTTTTTGCTTAATAAATATTGACTTAGCGGTTTAGTTTTGATTGTTGGGTTTCTAGTCTTTTCTAGTAGCTTCCGTGTAATTAAACTGGGAAGACATTAAGGTATCGCCAGCGTCACGGTTTTGAAGTATTGGCACCCTAATAATCGAAAGCTTCACCCAATAATAAGATTTCAAGTGCTCACCTAAATCTAGCAAACAATTTGAAGCCCCACAAGGCCTAAAATCTATGCAAAATTGAAAGTGAATCAAGCCTTAATCTTCGATGCTTTAAAGATCCAAAATTCGCTTTAGCGTGAGGATATACGTCTTTGGCTAATAAAACCACCGATGAGGCGGATAATAAAAGGCAAGGCAAGACCGAAGTCATAATAAAAGCTTCATGGCGAAGTTGAATAAAAGATGGAGGTAAACCAAAGATAATAAGGCCCTTCCGTTAGGGGGCATATAAAAGTCTTGGTAATAAGTCTCATGTTCAAAACCGTTATAAAACCGTGTTTATCGATTCTTCTTGTCAACTTAATTTTTTGACATCGTCGTCTATTAGGAAGGGTTATTGATTTGATGGTCTTAGTTACACCGTTAGGACTCTATTTTTAGACCTAAATCTCTATTATCACATAAGTCAATGATGTATCCTCGTGATCATTAAGACAAAATAAAATATAAGAGATACAACTTAGGAATAATGGGAGAATAAGTACGTGATTAGGGCATATGAGTAGTGTTAGCATTACTAACTTATAATGACAATGATCTCGTTGCACGCTTGGCATGGAATTAAAGTGAAAATCGAGGACGACGAAATTATTTCTAACGAAGCATTCACGTGTTCTTGTTCTATGAACCTAAACGTCCCATTTTGCGATGAAAATCATACATTATGTCTAAAACACAAGTAGTAGTAATTGTAGTATGTAGCTAGTTTATCTTTCAATAAAGTGAATAAATTTAAATTTTGGAGATGCTTTGATACTTTATTCTAGCATTGCGTGAGGGCACGGCAATGGTTTAGTATGGGGGAGTGATGA
Source organism: Glebionis coronaria (assembly GCA_025667525.1). Taxonomy (NCBI): domain Eukaryota; kingdom Viridiplantae; phylum Streptophyta; class Magnoliopsida; order Asterales; family Asteraceae; genus Glebionis; species Glebionis coronaria. The sequence goes on from CM046876.1 coordinate 368,042,142, forward strand.
GACTGCTTTTATACATGGTCTCATCGTTCAAATCGGGCTTTAAATGCATAAAATATCATAAAATAGACCAAATATATGCTCGTGTTTGTTACTTGTGTATTTTTAGGTACGGATATTGAGGAATTGGCAAAAGAACACAAGAATCAATCAAAAACGAACACGGGAAACGAAGTCGCACAATGAACCGGGCCCAAGTTTGGAAATTTGCAAAATGACCCTTGAAGAATTGAAGATTGTCAAGTTTAGTCCCTCATCTTTGAAGAACTTGTCACAATTGACCCTCCAAATGTCAATTGTACAAGTATGGACCTTAATATTTGAAGATATTACAAGATAATCCATCAAGTTTAAAGAATATACATATAAGGCCCTTGGAAAAAGTTTATAAACTTTGTGTGCCAAATTTGACAAGTTATCAAAAGTTGATAAGAAGAAACTAGGCGCTGATGGCAATTATTACAAAGTGAACGAATGGAGAATACTTGGGGACCAAACCTGCCAAACTACTAAACCCTTACACCCACTCAGGTTGTGACACGTCACAAAAACCACCCACCAACCCATAACCCTACCCAAACCCATCACCACCCATGTCCATAACCCGGTTTATTATTTAAACGTGGTCAAAGGTCAACAAACCCCACTTACCCCTTCCCTCCTAAACAAAGATTTAAAAATATTAATTACCCAAAACAAATCAAAACCCCCCCTTAATCCTGATAAACCCTAATCCTACCCCAGATCCAATCTCACCCAAAACAAGGGGTTTTACCCTAAAACCTTCCAGAACACTAATTCACGTCCCTCTCATCCTTTCCCACCTCACCCAACACACTCACATGCTTTGTGGACCCCTCCCCAGCCTTCCCCTGTAACGTCTCTCTCACCCAAAACCCCAAACCCGACAATTTCAACGTGGGAGATCCACTCCTTTGTCCCCAAGGTTCATCCAACGTCCAAGATCAACAAAGAAGAGCTGGCATCCAGTACAAGCATCACATGGGGCGTTTTTGACCCAAAAATCAGTCAAAATTTCAAGGGCATGTTAGGAATTTCAGAAACTAGGGTTTTATCATCTAGATTATTCTATAGCTTAGTATAAAAGGAGAATGAGACCTGTTCATTCCCTTTGTTCCAGTTTTAAACTTTTGCACTTGTAATTCCTTTTAAGAAAATAAAATTTTGGTATTTGTGAAGTCAAGTGCAATTCCTTTTTATGTTTTTTAAAGTTGTGTGTTGTGTTAAAAGTTTAAGCTGAGTTCCATTTAAGATTTCTTGTGTTGAAGTTTCAAAAAAGGTTTTGAAAAAGTCCTTTTAATCTTCAAAAATCCAAAAAGTTGTGAAGTGAAAGTGGACTAACTTTTTGGAGGTTTGATATTGAAAGAGTTTTTAAAACGTGTTTGAAAAGGTTTGGAAGTTGTTGGAAAAGTTTTTAAGGAGTTTTTTAAGAAATTTAGAAAAGTGGTATTTTCTTGTGTTTGTTCTTGTTTTGATTTGTAGGTTCTTGGAAGGTTGTTGTTGATCTTTGTTTCTGCATACACCCGGGTGTATTTGGAGGTGGATTTTCATCCACTAGAGCCTTGGATGTAAGGCTCTTAGGTAAATCACTTTTTCCTTTTTAAATTTTCAGAAAATATGCAGTTTATGTGAACTTGTATGCTTAAGGTGTTATTTGTTAGTATAGCTGTTGGATTTGAGTTCTTAAGTGATGTTATGCATGATTTGAAGTTTTAGAATCAGTTTGATGGCTTTTGGAAGTGATTTTGTTTGAAAAATTAGTTTTCAAAAATATTAAGGGGTGTTTGGATTCATGATTTAGCAGGTTAAAAATCTTGATTTGTGATTTAAAAACTTGTTAGAATTATTGAATAGGGTTGTGTTAAGTTTTGTATCAGTCATAGATAAGTGTGAGTATGATTTGAAGCAAGTTTGTGTGTTTTAATTGAAAAAGATAGCTTAAAATCTGCATGGGCATTTTTCTGCTTATTTTGTTCATAATTTGTGCTAAGATCTTTGATTTCTGTTAAGTGTTAGGCTAATTAAGTTATTGTAACTGCTTGAGTGCTAGTTGGTGAGTTTGTGTGCCAAATTTGGTCATTTGAAAATCAGTATTGTGCAATCTGTCAAGCTCATAAGCCCACAGACTTAGAATTTTATCTCAGCAACATTGATTTGGTTTTGTATGCATTTTTGTGTGGAATTTTTGGCTGTCATTTGCTTGTTTTCTGCTTTGTATTGACTCCCTACACTCCAAAGAGTGTAGGGGTGCCTTGTTTATCCAAAACATCCACATGATCATCACAAAACCAAGTCCTCTTGGTCTACTTTACAAGTGAACAAAGTTCACTTGTTCATCAGTCAACAAAGATAAGCTGAGCACGTTTTGGCTTGATTCAAGCTTAACTCTAGTTAAAAGTGGTTTTGGATTTGTGTTTACAAGCTAATTAGTGTCACTGTTTGAGTTTAAAAAAAAAAAAAAAAAAAAATTTATAAAAAGGTCACCCGCAACGGACTCGAACACGCGACCCCTCGCTGGGGGACTAAGCGTGTTAACCATTGATCTAGATGCCTTTTTACGTTAAGGTTTCATTTCAATAGTTATTTGACCCCACTTGGTTTTGACCTTTGGTAAATAAGCCGTGACCAAATAAGCTCATTTGAGCTTATTGGTTTAGCTTTTTAGCTTCTATTGATTTTTCCTAGGACATTTATAGGTTTTAAGATTTTTCTGGCTAAAAAAATTATTTTTCCTTTTATTTAATTAATTTTTAGGATTATTCTTAGTTTTAAATTTAGAAAGTCATTTAAAAATATTAAACAGTAATATAAAAATACAAAAAAATAGTTTTTAGGTTTTAATTCTTATTTTTGAGGTTTACATATCATAAAGTTTTCAAAAACTTTAATTTTTGATTTTATTTAATTTTAGGGTTTTTAGACAACTTTAAAAATTAATATAAAATTAATTAAGAGGTTTTAGGAGCTTTAATTTACATTTTCTTCTTAGTTAGAATATTTAGGATTTTTGGAGAATTTTTTTAGAATTTATTTGAGAACTTTTTATTTTTTAGAATATTTTATTGTTATTTTATTCATTAAAATTAAAAGTTTTATTTTTAACTTTTTTTCATTTTTCCTAGATTCTAGACATTAAAATAGGACCTTTTTCACTTTTCAATTAATTTTTAGGTTTTTCAATTAATTTTTAGAATTAATTTAAGATTTAATAGTTTTTAATAGTTTTTTAGTGTTTAAAAATAGTTTAATTTGGTTTTAAAATTTTTAAAAATAGTTTTTAGCTTAATTAGGTCATTTTTGAGGTTTACAAACTATTAAATCTTGTTTAGGGCTTTTTAATATTTAAAAGTGATTTTTTGGGCTTTAATTAGCATTAAAAAGTCATTATTAAATTAATTAAAAGGTTTTGGCAAGTTTGGATTTTTTGTAAACTCTTAGAATTTTATTGTGGATTTTTAGTAATTTTTAGGAATTTTTAGATTAAAATTTTAAATTTTGTGTTTTTTACGTTCTACGTCATAACTTTCTAGTAGTGTTTTCGCCTTATTTTTCTATTTTTTTCGTCTTCGTCATTTTCTTTTCTTTTCTTCTTGTTAATAATCAAAAATATAATCAATCATTCATCACACAACGCACTAGCCTCCTCGAGAACGATCCCCATCAAGGGTCATAAGTGTTTACGTTTTCCTAAACGTACGCTTAATACTTACCGCTTTTTACGCTCTTTTCCTAGAGGGTAGTAAAAACACTATATCAGTAGGCGGTGGAAAGACGATGATTTACACCGTACTTAGCCATGACTCTTGCGAATTGGTCATTGCAAAAATGAGTCCCGCGATCACTAATAATGGCACGAGGCACACCGAATCTAGCGAATAGCGATTTCAAAAAGTTACAAACCACCCTTGCGTCATTAGTGGGTAAAGCTTTGGCTTCAACCCATTTGGAGACGTAGTCAACGGCTACAAGGATGTATTTGTTTCCTTTAGAGGAAGGGAATGGCCCCATAAAGTCGATACCCCAAACATCAAAGATTTCACATTCTTGTATGAAATTTTTAGGCATCTCATCTTTATGTGTGATCTTGCCTTGTTTTTGGCAAGCATCACATTGTTTAACCATATCGTGAGCGTCACGATAGATGGTGGGACAATAAAATCCCGAATCAAACACTTTTTTGGCGGTGTAGTTGGGACCAAAGTGACCACCGGTGGGTCCTTTGTGGCAAGCATCAAGGATTTCCAAAGCTGCCGGTCCATCAACACATCAGCGAATAATCAAGTCGGCACATTGTTTGAATAGATACGGGTGATCCCAAAAGTAAGTCTTAATGTCTTTGAAGAACTTTTTCTTTTGCTAGGATGTTAACCCGTCAACGAGAATTCCACCCGCTAAGTAGTTTGCAATGTCCACAAACCACGGGGTTTCATCAGCAGTCGAGTTGATAGACATTAAGGTCTCCAAGGGAAAAGAATCATTGATTCCTTTGTTCGGATGATCCCCTTGGTAAGGATCCTCAAGTCTACTGAGATGATCCGCGGCTAGGTTTTCAGCTCCTTTTTTATCGCGAATTTCGATCTTAAATTCTTGGAGTAGCAAAACCTAGCGAAGATGTCTTGGTTTGGAATCTTTCTTAGTTAACAAGTACTTCAGCGCGGAATGATCGGTGTAAACGATTGTGGTGGAAAGGACAAGATAGGGGCGAAATTTTTCAAATGCATAGACAACAGCTAAAAGCTCTTTTTCGGTTGTCGTGTAATGCAATTGAGCCCCCGTCATTGTCTTGCTAGCATAATGGATCGGTTGGAAGTGTTTGTTCATTCTTTGGCCCAAAACCGCTCCAATAGCAAAGTCACTAGCATCGCACATCAACTCAAAGGGAAGCTCCCAATTAGGGGTAACCAAGACGGGTGCATGAGTTAGCTTATCCTTAAGCGAGTTGAAGGCTTCGATACACTCTTTGGAAAAGATAAAAGGAGTATCTTTTTCCAAGAGGTGGGTCATCGGGCGAGCGATTTTAGAGAAATCCTGAATGAATCGACGATAGAAGCCCGCATGACCCAGAAAGCTTCTCACACCCTTCACGGTTGAAGGTGGAGGTAATTTGGCTATGACATCTACTTTAGCACGGTCGACTTCAAGACCGGCGTTAGAGATTTTGTGTCCTAGCACAATGCCTTCTTTTACCATAAAATGGCATTTTTCCCAATTCAGAACAAGGCGAGTGTCTTCGCACCGCTTAAGCATACGTTCCAAATTGGCAAGGCAAGAAGAGAAGGAATCCCCGAAGACCGAGAAATCATCCATGAAGACTTCCATGGTTTGTTCAACCATGTCATGGAAGATAGCTAACATGCACCTTTGGAAAGTCCCGGGGGCATTGCATAATCCAAAAGGCATTCTTTTGTAAGCAAATGTGCCATAGGGACAAGTGAATGTTGTCTTCTCTTGATCTTGGGGATCGATGGGTATTTGGAAATAACCCGAGAAACCATCAAGAAAGCAGTAATATTCATTACCCGCTAAACGTTCAAGCATTTGGTCCATAAAAGGTAGAGGGAAATGATCCTTTCTCGTGGCGTCATTGAGTTTGCTGTAGTCTATACAAACTCTCCACCCAGTAACGAGACGGGTAGGAATCAACTCGTTGTTTGCATTGGGCACAACGGTGATTCCGCCTTTCTTAGGCACACAATGGACTGGACTAACCCATGGTGAATCCCAAATAGGGTAAATCATACCCGCATCAAGAAGTTTGATAACCTCTGTTTTGATGACTTCATGGATTTTTGGATTCACCCTTCGTTGGCTTTGAATTGTGGGCTTAAAGTCGTCCTCAATGAGAATTTTGTGTGTGCAGAAGTGAGGATCAATTCCGCGAATATCAGAAATTTTCCAAGCAATTGCCTTCTTATGATCTTTAAGTACGGCGATGAGGCGAGTTTTCTCTTCATCTTTCAAGTCCTTCGCGATAATGACGGGCGACTTCTTCTCGTCTTCAAGGAACACGTACTCGAGATGGGGCGGCAACTCCTTAAGTTCTAAATCTGGAGGATTTTCGATGGGAGGCGTTTTCAAAGTCGGAGTGTCGATAGCAATAACCTTGGGAGATGGTGGAGAAAGATTGTCTTCGTTGAGAAGGTTTTCAAAGAAATGCATGTCTTCATCCCAATTGGTGGGAGAATTATCATTTGCTAAGTTCACATCTCCCATGGTGGCTTCAAGATCTTTCCAAAACAAATCACTTTCTCTAAATAGAGACAGTGATGAATCAATAGAGGAAACGGTCTCAACATTGGGAAGAGAGGTAGGAATATTTTTACAAGCATCAATAAAGTGTTCTTCACAAGCCTCATCCAGAACGTCAGTACAATTAACACTCTCGTATGAATAAGGTTGTTTAGACAACTTTCCCATGTTGAAGACGATTTTATCGTCACCCATTCTCATGATAAGCTCACCAGCTTCAACATCGATGAGAGTGCGACCGGTCCTTAGGAATGGACGACCAACAATCAGTGGCACACGAGGGTCCATCTCGTAATCGATGACTATGAAATCGGCAGGAAAAGTGAATTTGTCGACTCCTACAAAGACGTCTTCGGCTATCCCCACTGGATAAGCAACCGTACGGTTAGCTAGTTCCAGAGTCATTTTGGTGGGGACTAGCTCAGGGAGAGATAATTGCTTCCAAACGCTTAGAGGCATTAGATTAATACTGGCACCTAGATCGGCTAGAGCCATGTAATTCACTACTCCCGGGAAGTTGCAAGGGATTAAGAAACGACCCGGATCACCAAGCTTGGTTGGCAATTTCCTTAAGAGCACTGCAGAGCAATTCTCATTAAGTTGGGTGTTGGCAATATCAAGAAGCTTTTCCATGTCACTCAGAAGATCTTTAAACATTTTTGCGTACTTAGGCATGTGAGCGAGAGCCTCAGCGAAGGAGATGTTGAAATTCAATTGTTTGAACATTTTAAGAAAGTTCGAAACCTGAATATCATCCTTGCTTTTGAGCATCTCTTTCCTCTACCTAGATGGATAAGGTATATCGGAAGAAGAGGAAGGCTTTGGGATCGAAGGATCACTCACATCCTTGGGTGGAGGAGGGGTAGAAGTAAGAGGTGGAGAAATTAGGCAAGTAGAAGGATGAGGAATAGGAGCAGGTGACTCATTTTCCTTAGTCACAACCACCGGTGGAGGTATAGGAAGCTCGGGTTCCTTGGTACCTTTGCCACTGCGAGTAGTGATTGCTTTCATCTCCCCTCTTGGATTCGCAACGGTGTTACTCGGAAGAGTACCCGAAGAAGAGGGTGGATTACCTTGGAAGAAACTAGCCATCATGTTCTTTAAGTCATTTGTTTGACTATCCAAAGTGTTTCTCATATCAGCTCTCAGATCGTTCCCTTGTTTGACCAGGTCTGCTTTCAAGTTGAGCACTTCTCGCTAAAGATTTCCCACGATCACATCGTTAGTCCTCATGTAGGTTTCCACTTCTTGGTGTAAAGCGATGGGTTGGTTGGGAGGAGCATTGTATGCGGGTGGTTGATAAGCAGGTTGCTGGTAAACTTGGTTATTTCTTTGAGGTGGTAGTTGTTGTTTGTGAGGTGGTATGTATGGTGTACGAGGTTGTTGTTGTTGTTGAGGAGGGCGATTGAGGGTTTGTTGTTGGTTTGGGTTGTTAGGAGGAAAACCGGGTGGTGAGAGATAGTTGTTGGAGCGGTAGCTAAGCAAGTTACGGTCACCTTGAGGACGAGCTTGATAAGCGGGTTGAGGATAGGTGCCATTGATGAGACTGCTTTTATACATGGTCTCATCGTCCAAATCGGGCTTAAAATGCATAAAATATCATCAAATATACCAAATATATGCTCGTGTTTGTTACTTGTGTATTTTAAGGTACGGATATTGAGGAATTGACAAATTATCACAAGAATCAATCAAAAACGAACACGGGAAACGAAGTCGTACAATGAACCAAGCTCAAGTTTGGAAATTTGCAAAAAGACCCCTGAAGTTTGAAGAATTGGCAATTTTGGTCCCTCATCTTTGAAGAACTTGTCACAAATGACCCTCCAAATGTCAAATGTACAAGTATAGTCCTTGAGGAATGAAGATTGTACAAGTTATGCCCTTGGGAATTGATCAAATGTTGCAAAATTAGCCTAATTGACAAAAGGACTACATTTGAAATTGGTTTTGGACTGATGATGAAAAGGTTTAACCAGGCTGTTAACAGTTTGGACTGGAAATGAAAGAAAGTTAACAAAGGTTAAAGGTTAAAGGACGGGTAATGAAAAAGTCCCCCAACAGCCCAACAACACCCAATGGCCCAATTTCCCCCCATGTGTTTAACCCGGTTTTATTTAAAAAAGTGGTCAAATGGTCAACAGACCTTTCCCACTAAACAAGGGATTTAAAATTCCCTAATCCTTTTTTAGATTAAAACCCATCCTGCTACCCCTATTTTCACTTAAACCCTAATTTCCCTAATCCCTCATTACCCAAAATTAGCACCCCATCTTGTCCAGATCACTAATTAACCCTTCCCTTAACCCAAACCCACTCAAATATTCCCTCCCAACACACCCATGTGTTGGGTAGGACCCTACCCTGCTACATCATTTTCACACCAAAACCAAGACCCGACCAGTTTAACGTTTGGGATGATTCTCCTTGTCCTCCAAGCTAAAACAAACGTCCAAGATCATTTTTCAAGCTGGCATCTTCATATCCATCACATGGGAGCAGAATTGACCAAGACTCCAATTTCAAACTAAGGGCATTTCAGGAAATCAAGAGCTAGGGTTTAGCATTAGTTTTAAGCATTCTAGATTGTTCTTTTCATTGTATAAATAGAGACGCCTGTGTCTTTATCCCTCTTGTTCCAGTTTTTCTAGCAACTTTGTAATCCCTTTTTAATTTAATATAAAGTTGGTAATTTTTAAAGAGAAAAGTGTAATTCCTTTTATCATTAATTAAAAGTTGGTAATTGATTGGCTAGAATCACTGAGTTCCATTGAATTTGTTAAACACTTTGTGTTTTTGGGAGTTGTCAAAAAGGGTTTTAAAGGTTTCTGAAATTAGTTGATTTTTTTTGGAAAAGATTGTTTAAAGGTTTGATTTTCAGGGTGAAAAGTCATTTGTCTAAGTGTGTTTTAAAAGGATAAAGTTTTTTAGTAAGGATTTAGAAAGGTTAAAAGAAAACAGTATACTATATTGCTTGTATTCTTCCTTTTCTTCTTAGCAGATTGTGGATTGTTGTTGATCAAGGATCAGCTCAGGCCCCAACCTGATTGGAGGTGGTTTTTCAACCACTATGGACCTGGATGTAGGTCCCTTGAGGTAAAAACCTTGTTTCATTCTTCATTTTTTAAGATTTTGGAAAATTATGTGATTTTTGTGAAAATTGCATGAAAGGTGTTTATGTGCTTGTTTAAGTGTTTGTTATTGCTTAGTTTAAGCTTGTATGCATGTTGTAAGCAGTAGGATTCAGTTTGGAGTTGATTTGGTTTAATTTTGTTTGAAAAAATTGCATCTCAGACTTTAAAGGGGTGTTTGGATACGGGTTTAGTTAAAAATTTGAGACAAGATTTTGATTAAAAACGTGTTGCAATCACTTGTTAGGATAGTTAAAGGTTGTTTATTAGCTTGGTTTTCTGTTTGGGGTAAGTTTTAATCAAGTTGTGTGATAAAAAGTTGGACAAAAGAAGCTTAAATCTGTCAAAGTGATTTTTCTGCTAATTTTGTGTAAATTTTGCTTCAAGATTTGTTAATCTGTTAGGTCTTAGGTCATTGGAGGGTTTGTGATTGCTTATATGGTGATTATCACACTTGTATGTTAGATTGGGAGAGTTAAAATTCACTTTTGTGCACATAACTTGGTAAAAAAAGTCACCAGACCCCATAAAACACATCAGCAACTTAAATTGGTCATTTTTGTGTGAATTGAAGTGTTGTTCTTGCTTGTTTGCTGCTAAGTATTGACTCCTTGTACTCCAAAGAGTACAAGGGTGCCTGCTTGTCCATTAAACACCCAAAAATCACACAGGTCAAGCCCTCTTGACCTTTATTGCACAAGTGAAAACATCCAGTTTTGCTTGTGTGCATAAAATCCAAACTGATCCCGTTTTTATTTCTTTCTTGATTAATCTTGTGAACATTGAATTTGTGTTTGTGTTTTTGGTGTTTTGGAGCTAAAAAAGGTTACTGGTTTCGTTGATTAAAGTTTAAAAAGAAAAAAAAATATAACAAAAAGGACGTGGCCAGGACTCGAACCTGCGCCACTCCTCTCAACACACACACACGTTACCATTGCGCCCTAGGGTCTTTGACTGCTAGAGTTGCAATTGAATTAAACTTAAGGTGTTTTGAGCTTTGCTTTTTAAATATAAGCCGTAGCCTAATAAGCTATTTGTGGCTTATTCATTAAGCGTCTTTGCTTTATTTATTTTTCCTAGGGTCATCATAGCATTTAGGATTTTTCTAGCCAGTTTTTTGTATTTTTCCTTTTACTTTATTATTTTTTATGCATTTTTCTTTACCCGGTTTTTAGTAATTAGTTAAAAAATAGTAAAAAGTAGTTTTAATTTTTATAAAAATAGTTTTTAGGTTTTAATTCATATTTTTGAGGTTTACATCCAAAAAAGTTTTCAAAAAGTTTAATTTTTTATTTTATTTGATTTTAGGTTTTTTTTATTAACTTTAAAAATTAATATAAAATTATAAAAAAGGTTTTAGGAACTTTAATTTTCATTTTTCTCTTAGTTATATTAGTTAGGATTTTTAGAAATTTTTTAGAATTTATTTTATAAACTTTTTATTTTTTGATTATTTTAATATTATTTTATTAGTAAAAATTCAAAGTTTAATTTTTAACTTTTTTTCATTTTTCCTAGGTTAAGGACACATAATTAGGAACTTTGTCACTTTCCAAATCTTTTTTAGGCTTTTCATATAATTTTTAGAATTAATTTAAAATTAATAGATTTTAATAGTTTTTAGGAGTTTAAAAATAGTTTAATTTGGTTTTAAAATTTTTAAAAATAGTTTTTAGCTTAATTAGGTCATTTTTGAGGTTTACAAACTATAAAATCTTGTTTAGGGCTTTTTAATAATTATAAGTGATTTTTAGGGCTTTAATTAGCATTAAAAAGTCATTATTTAATTAATTAAAAGGTTTTAGCAAGTTTGGATTTTTTGTAAACTCTTAGAATTTTATTGTGGATTTTTAGTAATTTTTAGGAATTTTTAGGTTAAAATTTTAATTTTTGTCGTTTTTACGTTTCTACGTCTTAACTTTCTAGTAGTAGTTTTTGTTAATTTTTATTTTTTTTGTCTCCGTCATTTTCTCTTCTCTTTTCTTCTTATTATAATCACAAACATTAATCATCATTCTTACACAACACACGTGCCTCCTCGAGAGAACGATCCCCATTTGGGTCATAACTTGTGGTTTTCCTAAATCACTCGTTAATACTTACCACTATTTTGCCTCTCTTTTCCTAAAGGGTTGTAAAAACACTAACATCATTTTTGGCGCCGCTGCCGGGGAGGCGTGTTGTGTTTTGATTGAACCATTGTTGTTTTCTATATAGCCATAATAGTATTTGTATTAGTAGCACTCTACTAATACGTATTATCGTTTTTCGGTTTTTGTGTGAATATTATTACTATATTGTATACGTAGAACAATAAATTCACAAGTACTCCAAATACGTGAACAATCACAACCTTGATTCGGGATTTCATCACTCGATCATTGTATTCGAATCTCAAACCAAATAAAAAGGCAAAAAAATAGATAAATACTTTCGTGAAGCTTGATATTGATAATACAAACTATAAGGTGGGTATAAGGCGGTTGTATTTCACGACCTAAAGGAAAAAGGCTATTAAGTGCTTCGCGCCTCCTCGTTTCCTTCGCTTGCTTGTGCGTATTTGATTTTGAGAGTGAATCGAGGGTTTTGCCGCCCAAAGTATTATTACATATCATATATATTTTCTTGGTTTCAATTGATTAAACCCTCTTGAACGATTTGGTGTTCCACCATCGTTCTAAAGTCATCGAAGGCGTTCACTTCACGTGATCGTTTTCATTCCTTGAGGCTTCTTTAATCAAGAGATTTGATTAAGGAGGAGATTTGTGGACTTTTTGTCTACTTAATACATTTCACCAATTTCCAAAAAAGGTTAATACAATCAAAAACCACAAAAAAATTGAAAAAACACAAAATACCAAAAAGAATCTTCTTTGCTCGTCTCCACGTTGTACGTGACGTTTATGCTCACTCGTAACAAAGCAAAACGTGCAGGTAAACGAAAGAACAAAACTCCCACTCCAACTCATTCTAGTGAGGAGCCTCCTATTGACGAACCCATTGTACGAGAAGAACCTACCATGGCGAATCGAACTATGATGGAGTTACTTCAAGCACCCACCGAGGGTTATGGAGAAGCTATTGTGATTCCCGCAATCCTTGCGGAGAATTTTGAGGTGAAAACGGGTTTGTTATCGATGATCCAAAACAACAAATTCCGTGGTGTTGAGAAGGACAATCCCCACAACCATATCCGCCAATTTAATCGTCTTACCGCCACGTGCAAATTCAAGGATGTCTCGAATGACTCGATTAAGATGATGCTTTTTTCGTATTCCTTAGCGGGGCCCGCTAAAATTTGGTTAGAGAAAGAGCCACCAAATTCTATATTGACGTGGAAGGATCTCGTTTCAAAGTTTGTGAACCAATTTTTTCCGCCCTCTAAGACTACGCATTTGAAAAATGAGATTTCTAAATTTTCACAAGAATCAAATGAAAGTTTTTCAACGGCTTGGAATAGGTTTAAGGAGATGTTACATGAATGTCCTCATCACGGTTTTTCCGATTTGCACCAAATAGACACGTTTTACAATGGACTTAATGATCATGAAAGAGATTATTTAAATGCCGCCGCGGGTGGTAATTTTTTGTGTAAAACGGTTGAAGAAGCTTTGGTCATAATCGAGAATAGGTCTAAGGTTTATAGCCCTCGTCACACACCGAGTGTCGCCAAAATGGGCTCATCATCGTCTCGTTCCATTAATGCCTTGCAAGATGAGGCAAATGAAGAAAATCGATTTTTTGATAGATTTGCTAACCTTATGTCCCATTGGAAAGCTCAAGAAGCTTCAAATTTCGCTTCGGTTAAAGCGGTTTCTAAGAGTTGTTTGTCGTGTGGTGGAGCTCATGATCTTTCCGAGTGCATTACCGCGGATGGTAACACTTCGAATGCTTTTGTAGCCACGGGAACTTATAACCAAATCGGTCAAGGTTCCCTCCAAAATCAAGCTCCACTAAATCAAAATGCTAATAACTATCGCAACAACAACCAAGGTGGAAATTACCAAGGAAATCAAAGGAATTATAACAAAGGTAATTATCAAAGTGGAAATGGGCAAATTTCAAACCAAAACCAAAACCTTGATTTTCAAAACAATGCCCAAGGTTTTCAAAACGATCACACCAAAAATCTTCAAGGAGAATTTTTGAATTATGCTAAGGCTAATGATGCTAAGTTTGACAACATGCAACGTGAAATGGTTAGCTTAAGATCCGAATTGAAAAACGAGCTTAAAAATAAACTTGCTAATGAACTTAAAACTCATGCTAATAAAATGGAAGGAAATGTCACATGTCTCCAACAAAATCAACAAAAAATGGAGCAAGGACAACATGAGATTAAGCAAGAGTTGTTAAAAGCGGATGCTAGGCAATCTAAGTTTGAAGACCGAATGGCTAAAATGTTTGAAGCTATCATGTGTAAGCCCTCTTCTTCGGGTGGTCTTCCTAGTGATACCATCGTAAACCCGAAAGGAGAATTAAAGGTTATTACTACTCGTAGTGGTAAAACTTTCAAAGAACCCATTTCTCGTCCAAGTACTTCTATGGAGAAGGAAAAAGAGAAAGAAACCGAGGTTGTGGTTGAAAAGGAGCAAATTACAAGCCCACGAAGTACCACTCAAACCACACCTACGGTTGAACCTACACCAATCATGGAACCCAAGATTCCAAGGCCGATGCCTATGCCTACCTTGCCCCAACCCACACCACCTTTACCCTACCCTTCAAGACGAGACAAGGAAAAGGCACAAGAATGAAATAATTATCAATTTGAACTCTTTATGAAAATGTTTCGTGACTTGCATTTTAATATAAGTTTTGCCGAAGCCTTAGTCATGATGCCTCGATTTGCCGCGAACTTCAAAAGTATGTTGAATAACAAAGAGAAATTGCAAAAATCGTCTAGTTGTTCTTCGGTTTTTCTAAGCCGCATACCTCAAAAAGTCGGTGATCCTGGAAAGTTTTTAATCCCATGTGCTATCCAAGACATGGAAGAATGCTACGCCTTGGCCGATCTTGGTGCTAGTATTAATTTGATGCCTCTTGAGATTTTTAAATCGCTCAATCTTCCAAATCTCACTCCTTCAAGAATGTCAATCGAAATGGCCGATCATTCTACGATTCTAGCTTGTGGAGTTGCCGAGGACGTCTTTGTGAAAGTTGGAAAGTTCTACTATCCTGTAGACTTTATTGTTGTTGATATTCCTATCGATCCTAAAGTTCCGTTAATTTTAGGTCGACCTTTTTTGGATACCTCGAGAGCACTTATCGATGTGCATGCAAGGAAAATCACTCTTCGTTTCAATAAGGAAGAACTCGTCATTAATGCAACCCAAAACTCCACTCTTTCTCATGTGTATTCCATCACATCTTTGTACAATGTCAATTCCACCAAAAACATTTGCAAAAAGATTTCCAATAGAGTTTTAGGAGTTGTTGAGAAAAATGAAGTTCTGTCCCCTCCGCCGGTGGAGGTTAAGAGTGTTAAGCCTACATTTCCAATCTCGAGTGATTCTTCAGATGATGAATACGTTGATCTCGATGGGGAGGTTTTCTTTGTTGACAAAAGGTTTGAAAACTTGCCACCACCCAAACCAAAAAGATTTCAAAATGTGAGAATTTTTAGTGTGACTAACATTGCTTTAGATACATCAAATATTTTTGACATAATTAAATCGGGTTTTCACAAGGAGAGTGTAAAAGATGAAAAAGGAAAAGATTTTAACTTGAATTTAAAAGATTTTTCTACAACTCTAAGTCCGTCATCACCGCGTTTATTGAGTACTACAAGCTCGTCATCTTTTTTTGACGATGCTTTGTGTGGACTTAGTGTGGGGGAAGCCCCTTATGTTCCCTCCCCTTTCTCCACCGAGGACGAGATATTTGATCCCGGCATTGCTTATATAGGGAAATCTCGGTCTTCCACCGATGCAATAAATGGAAAATATTTTCATTTGATTGGTGCGAGTCTACCTCAAGTAGCTCAAGGTTTTGACCTACCCATTGTCCCACCCTTCTATTTCTTCTCTCCTATTTTCTTCTACCCCATTGGGGTTTGTGTTGGAGTGGCGTTGTTTCGTCTTTCATCCGAAAACGAAGACGCTATCTTTGACCCCGGTATACGTTATCGGGTTTTTAAAGTACTCCACGTACTTTTGGGCCTTGTTTATCATGTAAGCCCCACCAAAAATTGACCACACCATGATATCCCTAAATGATCACATTTATGGGGATTCGAGTCGAGCTTTTGACTCGGTTAACAAAAATAAGGTGCCTCGTGGGGGAGACCCATGCTTATCCATGTACATATTATTGCTTTCTAATTAGTTTAATGTGAGGGGATTTGTGCCCTTACAACCTTTGTTCCGTGGTTGTTTGTGAATTGTGGTTTTTAGATCATTATCTTCACGATTGGAGCCTCTCGTGTTCGTTTTATGGGAGCACTCGATCGTTTGCTTTGGAGACCTTTCCCAATATCCAAATGATATATCCTTTTACATTCTAACCTTAGGTTTATAGCACACTTCATAAACGGCTTTAGATTTAATGGTTACACCCTTTCCATGCTAGATTAGGCATTCGACTACGTCTCTAGTATGGGGGTGTTTGCACCCCTAGACTCGAAACATTGAGGACAATGTTTAACTTTAGTATGGGGGGTGAATAGATACTTGCCTTGCCAAACCTTCACGCTTTCCAAAGTTTATCGTTTTGTTTATCGTTTTTGTTGCAAAATAAGGCTAAAAATGGCCAAATTTTAAAATTTTTCTCATGTTTTATAAGTGTTTGAAGACACGAATGTAGGTTTTCCGATGGTGAGAATAAGAGTAATTTTTGACTCGACCGTGCGTGTTGAGCACTTAGCTTTGATTCCTTAACTCACATAAGGCTAAGTCTCTTAAATAAGGACGAGAAATGATAGAGTTAATTATAAGTTACTATGCTAAACGTAGAGTACTCGTATTCTTTCAAAAACTCATGTGTTCTCGGTTTTTGCTTATTCTCCCTTCGCTTGTAAATATTTTTTGCTTAATAAATATTGACTTAGCGGTTTAGTTAGGATTGTTGGGATTCTAGTCTTTTCTAGTAGCTTCCGTGTAATTAAATTGGGAAGACATTAAGGTATCGCCAGCGTCACGGTTTTGAAGTATTGACACCCCAATAATCGAAAGCTTCACCCAATAATAAGATTTCAAGTGCTCACCTAAATCTAGCAAACAATTTGAAACCCCACAAGGCCTAAAATCTAAGCAAAAATTGAAAGTGAATCAAGCCTTAATCTTCAAAGCTTTAAAGATCCAAAATTCGCTTTAGCGTGAGGATATACGTCTTTGGCTAATAAAACCACCGATGAGGCGGATAATAAAAAGCAAGGCAAGACCGAAGTCATAATAAAAGCTTCATGGCAAAGTTGAATAAAAGATGGAGGTAAACCAAAGATAATAAGGCCCTTCCGTTAGGGGGCGTATAAAAGTCTTGGTAATAAGTCTCATGTTCAAAACCGTTGTAAAACCGTGTTTATCGATTCTTCTTGTCAACTTAATTTTTGACATCGTTGTCTATTAGGAGGGGTTATTGATTTGATGGTCTTAGTTACACCGTTAGGACTCTATTTTTAGACCTAAATCTCTATTATCGCATAAGTCAAAAATGTATCCTCGTGATCATTAAAGACATAATAAAATATAAGAGATACAACTTAGGAATAATGGGAGAATAAGTACGTGATTAGGGTATATGAGTAGTGTTAGCATTACTAACTTATAATGACAATGATCTCGTTGCACGCTTGGCATGGAATTAGGGTGAAAATCGAGGACGACAAAATTATTTCTAACGAAGCATTCACGTGTTCTTATTCTATGAACCTAAACGTCCCATTTTGCGATGAAAATCATACATTATGTCTAAAACGCAAGTAGTAGTAATAGTAGTAGTGTAGCTAGTTTATCATTCCAATAAAGTGAATAAAATTGAATTTTGGAGATGCTTTGATACTTTATTCTAGCATTGCGTGAGGGCACGACAATGGTTTAGTATGGGGGAGTGATGAGACTGCTTTTATACATGGTCTCATCGTCCAAATCGGGCTTAAAATGCATAAAATATCATCAAATATACCAAATATATGCTCGTGTTTGTTACTTGTGTATTTTTAGGTACGGATATTGAGGAATTGATAAATTATCACAAGAATCAATCAAAAACGAACACGGGAAACGAAGTCGTACAATGAACCAAGCTCAAGTTTGGAAATTTGCAAAAAGACCCCTGAAGTTTGAAGAATTGGCAATTTTGGTCCCTCATCTTTGAAGAACTTGTCACAAATGACCCTCCAAATGTAAAATGTACAAGTATAGTCCTTGAGGAATGAAGATTGTACAAGTTATGCCCTTGGGAATTGATCAAATGTTGCAAAATTAGCCTAATTGACAAAAGGACTACATTTGAAATTGGTATTGGACTGATGATGAAAAGGTTTAACCAGGCTGTTAACAGTTTGGACTTGAAATGAAAGAAAGTTAACAAAGGTTAAAGGTTAAAGGACGGGTAATGAAAAAGTCCCCCAACAGCCCAACAACACCCAATGGCCCAATTTCCCCCCATGTGTTTAACCCGGTTTTATTTAAAAAAGTGGTCAAATGGTCAACAGACCTTTACCACTAAACAAGGGATTTAAAATTCCCTAATCCTTTTTTAGATTAAAACCCATCCTGCTACCCCCATTTTCACTTAAACCCTAATTTCCCTAATCCCTCATTACCCAAAATTAGCACCCCATCTTGTCCAGATCACTAATTAACCCTTCCCTTAACCCAAACCCACTCAAATATTCCCTCCCAACACACCCATGTGTTGGGTAGGACCCTAACCTGCTACATCATTTTCACACCAAAACCAAGACCCGACCAGTTTAACGTTTGGGATGATTCTCCTTGTCCTCCAAGCTAAAACAAACGTCCAAGATCATTTTTCAAGCTGGCATCTTCATATCCATCACATGCGAGCAGAATTGACCAAGACTCCAATTTCAAACTAAGGGCATTTCAGGAAATCAAGAGCTAGGGTTTAGCATTAGTTTTAAGCATTCTAGATTGTTCTTTTCATTGTATAAATAGAGACGCCTGTGTCTTTATCCCTCTTGTTCCAGTTTTTCTAGCAACTTTGTAATCCCTTTTTAATTTAATATAAAGTTGGTAATTTTTAAAGAGAAAAGTGTAATTCCTTTTATCATTAATTAAAAGTTGGTAATTGATTGGCTAGAATCACTGAGTTCCATTGAATTTGTTAAACACTTTGTGTTTTTGGGAGTTGTCAAAAAGGGTTTTAAAGGTTTCTGAAATTAGTTGATTTTTTTTGGAAAAGATTGTTTAAAGGTTTGATTTTCAGGGTGAAAAGTCATTTGTCTAAGTGTGTTTTAAAAGGATAAAGTTTTTTAGTAAGGATTTAGAAAGGTTAAAAGAAAACAGTATACTATATTGCTTGTATTCTTCCTTTTCTTCTTAGCAGATTGTGGATTGTTGTTGATCAAGGATCAGCTCAGGCCCCAGCCTGATTGGAGGTGGTTTTTCAACCACTAGGGACCTGGATGTAGGTCCCTTGAGGTAAAAACCTTGTTTCGTTCTTCATTTTTTAAGATTTTGGAAAATTATGTGATTTTTGTGAAAATTGCATGAAAGGTGTTTATGTGCTTGTTTAAGTGTTTGTTATTGCTTAGTTTAAGCTTGTATGCATGTTGTAAGCAGTAGGATTCAGTTTGGAGTTGATTTGGTTTAATTTTGTTTGAAAAAATTGCATCTCAGACTTTAAAGGGGTGTTTGGATACGGGTTTAGGTTAAAATTTGAGACAAGATTTTGATTAAAAACGTGTTGCAATCACTTGTTAGGATAGTTAAAGGTTGTTTATTAGCTTGGTTTTCTGTTTGGGGTAAGTTTTAATCAAGTTGTGTGATAAAAAGTTGGACAAAAGAAGCTTAAATCTGTCAAAGTGATTTTTCTGCTAATTTTGTGTAAATTTTGCTTCAAGATTTGTTAATCTGTTAGGTCTTAGGTCATTGGAGGGTTTGTGATTGCTTATATGGTGATTATCACACTTGTATGTTAGATTGGGAGAGTTAAAATTCACTTTTGTGCACATAACTTGGTAAAAAAGTCACCAGACCCCATAAAACACATCAGCAACTTAAATTGGTCATTTTTGTGTGAATTGAAGTGTTGTTCTTGCTTGTTTGCTGCTAAGTATTGACTCCTTGTACTCCAAAGAGTACAAGGGTGCCTGCTTGTCCATTAAACACCCACAAATCACACAGGTCAAGCCCTCTTGACCTTTATTGCACAAGTGAAAACATCCAGTTTTGCTTGTGTGCATAAAATCCAAACTGATCCCGTTTTTATTTCTTTCTTGATTAATCTTGTGAACATTGAATTTGTGTTTGTGTTTTTGGTGTTTTGGAGCTAAAAAAGGTTACTGGTTTGGTTGATTAAAGTTTAAAAAGAAAAAAAAAATATAACAAAAAGGACGTGGCCAGGACTCGAACCTGCGCCACTCCTCTCAACAGACACACACACGTTACCATTGCGCCCTAGGGTCTTTGACTGCTAGGGTTGCAATTGAATTAAACATAAGGTGTTTTGAGCTTTGCTTTTTAAATATAAGCCCTAGCCTAATAAGCTATTTGTGGCTTATTCATTAAGCGTCTTTGCTTTATTTATTTTTCCTAGGGTCATCATAGCATTTAGGATTTTTCTAGCCAGTTTTTTGTATTTTTCCTTTTACTTTATTATTTTTTATGCATTTTTCTTTACCCGGTTTTAGTAATTAGTTAAAAAATAGTAAAAAGTAGTTTTAATTTTTAGAAAAATAGTTTTTAGGTTTTAATTTATATTTTTGAGGTTTACATCCAAAAAAGTTTTCAAAAAGTTTAATTTTTAATTTTATTTGATTTTAGGTTTTTTTTATTAACTTTAAAAATTAATATGAAATTATAAAAAAGGTTTTAGGAACTTTAATTTTCATTTTTCTCTTAGTTATATTATATAGGATTTTTAGAAATTTTTTAGATTTTATTTTATAAACTTTTTATTTTTTGATTATTTTAATATTATTTTATTAGTAAAAATTCAAAGTTTAATTTTTAACTTTTTTCATTTTTCCTAGGTTAAGGACACATAATTAGGAACTTTGTCACTTTCCAAATCTTTTTTAGGCTTTTCATTTAATTTTTAGAATTAATTTAAAATTTAATAGATTTTAATAGTTTTTAGGAGTTTAAAAATAGTTTAATTTGGTTTTAAAATTTTTAAAAATAGTTTTTAGCTTAATTAGGTCATTTTTGAGGTTTACAAACTATAAAATCTTGTTTAGGGCTTTTTAATAATTATAAGTGATTTTTAGGGCTTTAATTAGCATTAAAAAGTCATTATTTAATTAATTAAAAGGTTTTAGCATGTTTGGATTTTTTGTAAACTCTTAGAATTTTATTGTGGATTTTTAGTAATTTTTAGGAATTTTTAGGTTAAAATTTTAATTTTTGTCGTTTTTACGTTTCTACGTCTTAACTTTCTAGTAGTAGTTTTTGTTAATTTTTATTTTTTTCGTCTTCGTCATTTTCTCTTCTCTTTTCTTCTTATTATAATCACAAACATTAATCTTCATTCAATACACAACGCACTTGCCTCCTTGGGAAACGAACTCACTTCATTTGGGTCATAACTTGTGGTTTTCCTAAATCACTCGTTAATACTTACCACTATTTTGTCATCCTTTTCCTAAAGGGTACAAAAACACTACAATCAGCCATAAGCTGCATTCACATTTTCAGAATGGTAGTCTTGGGTGGCTGTACAAGTGGTGTAAGAGTGAGGACCCCTACATATCTCACATGGTTGGCTAACAGCATTGACTTGAGCGTCTTTAGCGTTTCTAGCGTTGATGCTGTTGGTGTTGCTGGCGGTTTGGGTAGCAAGCGATTCAAGAAGCGCAGTGATTTTGTCAAGTCGCTTAACGCTGTCACTAGTACTAGCACTAGCGACATTGGTCCGAACACTCTTGGTTTGCACACGAGACTTATTCTCAATGATATCCCAAGCAGCATTGGAAGTCTTAGCCAAAAGATTGCCCCCCGAGGCACTGTTTAGTGAATCTTGGTCATTCATGTTTAAACCATTGTAAAAAGTATTAATTTGATGCACTTTGGTAAAACCATGTTGTGGGCATTTTCTCAAAAGGTCTTTGAAACGGTCCCAAGATTCACTAAATGACTCATCGTACTCTTGTTCAAAGTTGATAATTTCATTCCGCAAAGCGGTAGTACGAGAGGGTGGGAAAAAGTAGTTGATAAACTTGGTCTCCAAATCCGTCCACGAAAGAATACTCTGTGCCGGTTCCTTAGCAAGCCAATGTCGGGCTTGTCCCTCTAAAGAAAAGGGAAAAAGTTGTAAACGGATTACCTCTTGTGGAACACCATTGAATTTGGCCGTATTGGTGAGTTGTAGGAATCTCTTGATGTGGTCATGTGGATCATCAATGTTACGCCCCAAGAATGGTTGAGAAGAGACCATCTGGATAAAACCGGATTTGAGCTCAAAGTTGTTGGCTGCAATCGCGGGTATGACAATTGGATCATTGTTTCCGTCTACATGTGCTTGCAGAAGTTCAATCATCGGGCGATTATCCGGTAGAGGCTCATTGTTAAGAGGTGGATTGTTATTGTTGTTGTTATTATTGTTGTTGAGAGGTGGGTTATTGTTGTTGTTTTTTACACCGGCCATGTCTAAATCTTCGAGAGGCTCGGGCTCTTGATAAGACGTTGATCGTGTACGCATGCACCTGCAATAGAACTAACAAGGCAAAACAAAGCAGAAATATTTTTGGTTTTTATGTTTTTTAATATTTAGGATTTTTTTGAAAATTTTATATTTTTTTGTGTTTTTTAAAATTTTTATGAAAAAGTAACGTTCACGGGGAACGGATCCCAATATCCAAGTTCTCACAAAAAACTGTTGATCTTAACGAGAAGAGCCGGCAGCGGCGCCATTTGATACACGCATTTTGTATGGGTTCTAGATTTGTCTCTCGGAATCCTCTCGAATTGATCTTGGTTCTAAGTGGAATGATTGTTCTTGGTTACTAAAAAGGGGGTTGGTTTTCTAATCTACTAAAGGTTTAAATGAACTAAGATATAAACTTAAACTAAAAGCAATTAATTTAATAACAATTAATAAAACTAGAATTAAAATTAAAATATAAAATGAAGAAACAGTAAGTATCACTTAAAAATGCTAAAAAGGAAATTGATTCGGAAGTTCTTACTGATTCGGAACTTTTTCGGATGAACAGATTTTAACTCCTTGATTCGGAACTTTTGATTCAGAAGTCTTCCGAATGAACTACCTTGATCCGGAACTTTACTCGGATGTTTGGTCCGGAACTTTATCCGGAACTTTATAGGGACTTCACCCGGAACTTCACCCGGAAGTTTGGTCCGGAACTTTATCCGGAAAATCACCCGGAACTTTGGTCCGGAAGTTTTCAACAAAATTAACTCGGAACTTTTAAAACACTTTCATTCGGAACTTTATTCAGAAATTTATGCGGAACTTTTGAAAAGAAAATTCATTCGGAACTTTTAAAATTGACTCGGAACTTTTGAAAGGAAATTGATTCGAAACTTTTAAATGGATTGATTCGGAACTTTTAACTAAGATGCTTCATACGGAACTTTTATACTCATTCGGAACCTGGGAAAAACTCAAGAACAGAAAGGAGACCGAAGAACAGGGGAACTCGATTTCAAGCCAAAAATCACCAAGTTTTTAACCAAAACTTAAACAAAACTAATCACTAATCATCTACTAACCATAAATATCAAATCCCATCAATAAAAACAATAAACCCAATAACTTTTAAAGATCAAATCAACCAACTAAGAACTTTAACTTTGAATCAAAAAGATGAAGATGAACAAGATGAAATGGAAAGATTGTATTGATTGATTAATGTTGAACAAACAAAAGACAAGGATTAAACTACAAGATTTGGAAAACAAAAATTAAAATCACCAAACACCCTAGTGGTGTTGGTGATGACTACGAATAGAAAAGGAGAGAAAAAGGGTAATGAAAAAAAACTGAATGAAAAGTGTGAAGGGTGGTCTTTATATAGTCTTGTCTATGGTTGGTGAGTGGGCTTTCTCCCTTTCTTCTTGTCTTCTCGTCTTTTCAGAAAAGTTGACGTTTTCGATTCTGATTCGGGATTTGTCGTCGATTAAATTCAACTCGTCTTTTAATTTCTTCGTTTAATAGACTTGAGTTTCTTCGACATATGTAAATCTTCAATCTTTGGTCCTTTTCTTCGATAAATCTTGAAATAGGCCCAGTGACTTCAAATCTTTTGCATCTCTTGGACAATAGACTTTGTCTTGAGTCTTTTTCTTCCATAAAACCCGTGCAATCCCATGTTTTCTTCAATATTCATCCGGTTGGCTCTGAAAACACAATAAACACAAAAACCACGCATAATTCCAAACAAATGATATTAAATACGTGTTTTGGTCTCGTTTTAGCCAGAATTAAGTTGAAAAAGGATGGGTGTTAACACACCTATCCGTAGGCCATGTTTTGGGCTTCCATCTATTCTCTAGTTAACCACAAATGCCACGTTTTAGGGTATTTGGCCTACCACGTGGGATTTTTAGTTGATCGAGGCTATCTGGGGAACTGTGTCTTTTATTTACAAATCACAAATATTTCAAGTGAGTGGATTTATAACGAGTGAAGTGGATTTATAACAAGGGTTTATTTAGATTTTGACAATTTTGTGCATCTTTTATACTCGTGTTATAAAATGTTTTGATATATTTATACACGTTTTTGACATATATTACAATTAAACGTTCTAGATGTTTAAAAGTTATTGAACGTTTTGGCAAGGTTATTAACGTGTTTTGGCATATTTATTGGGCTCGGATGGAGTGAATTTTAAGGGGTCGAGCTTTATGAATCGTCGGGTCGATCATTATATTATCCGAAGGTAGGATTTATTTGTTGACGGGCTTTATTTTTAGAGTGAGTCGTACTTTACTTGGACTCCGGTTTGTTTTATCATAGTTTGAGCCGACAAAAATTATTGAGCTGATAAACGAGGTATATCACCAATCGAGGATTTTTAAGAACCACGACCACAAAATTATTGCGTCCCAACAAGGATCCAAGACATATTTGATCAAATTACAATGGAATCATCGAATTTGACGTTTCAAGAGGGAGACTTGCATCACATGCAAGACAACGCTAGAAGAAGTGGCCTCACGTCATTTCAACTACTTCAGTCTCATCTTGTGACTCTTTCATGGATCCAAGGAGGGAGCAAATTTGTGACACTCTTTGGACATGATCGTTATCCATTCATTGATTTAATACTCCTCATCTTGAACCAACTAGCTGAGCAACTTCACAAAGCAGACTTTAATCATTCTGCATTAGAATCTGCATATCAAGCTCTCGTTACACAACTCACGACTTTCCTCCAATTCAATATCATCAAGTCTAAAAGTTTAGTGATTTGCCAATCATTGCTTCGAGACACACATACCGAGCTTCAAGTTTTCCGTGGTACACTATTGAAACTCATGACATCGGTATCGTATTCGATTTATGAAAGATCCCGACTTCAGAGAGCGTGTGATAATGGAGTGCAAGATTCTACGATGCAAGAGGAAAATGGTCATACGATTGACGCGTTGGAGGGTGCTAAAGATTACAAGGACATGGAATCAACAGTTAAGCATGACATCAGCAACACGTCAGGGAATGTTACAGACATCTCTTATGATGACACCATACCCATTTATGACGAAGAGCCTACAAATCTGGTACAATGTAACGTTATATATGATGTATATGTCGATGAACTAACGCATGTTGAGCATTCCGAACCTATTTATGACAAACATGGGATGGAAAACGGTGATAGTTTTACCACTTTAGATTCATCCGATGTGCTTCATAATGGGGGAGAGATTGTTCAGAATGCTATAGTACATCATGATAAATGCCTTATGACTGCTTCGTTAACTAATTCTGATACCAAGATTAAAGAGCTCGAAACGATCGTAGCTCAGCAATCTAAAGAGCTTGAGGATGCCAAAATTGAATTTTTAAAGAAAACGGACAAATTTGAAAAATATTTTGAAAAACTTGAAAAGTCAAACGTTGTTCTTGAACGAAAATTGGATCAAACAGTTCTAGATTCTAAAGCTGAAAAGGATAATCTTTTGAAACAAATTAAGTTGCTTGAATCTAAGTTGGCATCCCAATATGAATTGCTCAAAGAGAATAAGACTTTAAAGGCTCAAGTACAGGAAATGGTTTTTGTTACAGCTGCTTTGAGAAAGGAATTAAGGAAAACTAAAGGAACTAGTGTGGACACTAAGCTTGAAAAACCATCAACTTGGTGAAACCGCCTACAAATCAGTTCATTCGACAACCGACTGCATTTAGATCCGAGCGATCACAATCCTCGAGACCGCGGTTTGCCTCCCAAGTTGATATGGTTCATCTTTCTAAACCAGTAACTCCACCAACTAGGGCCAATGTGACTAAAACAGCTTTTGCAAGACCTAATCACATGATTGCTTCTAGTCTCCCTAGACATAGTCCAAAGAACACGTCTTGAACTAGTTCAAATGACGTTCGTCATACATTTGGTCTAAGGGAAGCTAAGCAAAAGACACAAGTAAGAGATAAGAATTTCAAACCTAGTCATATGCCTTCTAGTTTACCCAACACTGCTAACCGTAGCATGTCACATCCTAGGAGCATCAATCAATCATCTAGGAATTCTAGATCTTACTCGGACATTAAATATGCTACATGTAAAACATATAGGAAATGTGTCTTTAAAGCCAATCATGATTCTTGTATCAAGAAATTACTTAATGAGGTGAACTCCCGTGCTAGACTTAAATCCCAGTGGGTTGCTAAAATCAAACCTGTTGTCCCTTATATTTTGATAATAGAATACGAATTAAAGAAAGAAAATAGATGAAGAAGATGAATTCTAGAGAGAGAAAGTAGTGAGAGAAAGTAGAGAGAATGGTTGGAGAAACTAGGTGATATTAGATTAGAGAAAATGAATAACCAACACCCTTCCTAACATGCTAGGAAGGGTATATATAGCCTTTGCCTACATGTGGCTTAATGGGCTATATGATCATGGGTCGGGCTTTCCTTTTGGGCTTTGGTTACTTATGCATGTACCTTAGCTTAAAGTTAAGCCCGTAATACACGACTAACATACTACCTATTACAATGTTCTAAAATACGATACATAATAAACATATGACCGAGCATTCTTGTTTGACACAATATTTTGAGGCTAACAATATCCCCCAATGAGAGGTCATAAACCTTGGTTATTTAGGAGATTTGTAGAGATTACTAATCTTTCCATACATGAGTCTTGAACGTGTAATCGTAGTCTTGTTTCTTCATACTATGATCTTTGAGCCTCTGTCATTTTCTTTCGACTTTGTCTTTAAGTTTGAGATCTTCAAATCATCCTTGACTTGTCTTTGCCATCTTGCGATCTTGTGTCTTCATCCACATGCTCACACTATTAATTGTCGAATATGTCTTTAGGCATGAGAATGTGGTTTTGAATCTTTGACTATGCTAAGTACACCGTGACGCCACCTTATCGAGACAAAACATAGACACGGACTGAATGGCTTTGACATTCGTATGGCTTTGACATTTGTCCTAAATTTGTAGCGTTTTACCTCCGGTCGGTGAAGACCGTTATACGATATTAAATATCGTACATGTGATAGGTAGATTCTGTTAAAAATCTCCTTGACAGGGTTTCGCGGCTGTACTAGCCCTTCCCTTTACTCGACCGTCTCAAAGCAAGACTGCGAACATAAAGAGTGAATCAATTGGATAAATATCCGCTTGATTAAAGTCGTCAATTCAAATTCCTGGAACAAGTTTGATTTATTAAGAATCTTACCATTGTTGCTTTCCAGTTGACACAAGCTTGATTCATAATAATCTCACAAGTCACCTACCATAGCGCTGTTTGATGTTCACGCTAGAAGGATTTCCATTCGTCACTGTGAATATTAATGAATATCACTTTGAATGTTCTGGCAAGACCATAAAGATATTGCATAGAAACCTAAAACGAGTTTGAATCAATTTAGAATCAAAGCACTGTTGCCTTTTCAGTTATACACATGCTCAATTCATAAAGAATCTTGCATATGACCTACCGCAGTGCTGTTTGATGTTAACACTGGAAGGATTTCCACTCATCATTGTGAATACTAAGTAGTATCACTCTGAGTCTTCTAGCAATATCACAAGGATATAGCGGAGGACTCTCTTGATCTTCATCTGTGTGTCCTAACGAGATTTGATTGATCTCTTGGCTCTAGACTCGATTTGTGCACTTTTAGTGGTCAGAGGCTGGAGCAGATGTCACCTATTTAATATCAACTATCTCGGAATGAGAAAGCTAATAGAAGTCATGTTGTTCTCCGTGACAATAAAACAAACTTCTTTTGAGAGAAGCCTGAGTAGCTAGGAAAGGGTTGTGCTTCACATCACTGGGTCCATGATGAGTTGTCTTCATGATGTGTTGACCCGGTTTCTGCCTAAGTTGTATGTAGGGCTTCTTTCTTTACACCCTTTATCCTTACATTTCTTTTTCATTCTTCAACCCCTTCAATGCTTACCAATGTAACACCTGGTAATTTTCCTACTTTGTAAAATGACTATTTTACCCTTTGACTTTTTATTTAGTCAACTATGTGATTTAATTGTGTTAAAACCGGGAGCTTATCACGCGTTTTCTAAAAAACAGTTTGGTGACGAGTAATGACTTGACACTGTGCTCAGTCATTATTCTGAACATTTTCTGTGAATCTGACCAAAATGCTGAGACGGTCAATGAATTGACGATAGTCCGTGAGATTATTCGTTATCTGTGAATTATGTGCTTAACTGTTTACTTTTTAACAACTTGATCGTATTTTCATGAGGAGCGTATTTAAATAATTCTGTATATATTTATATATGCCTGTATTTTAGTATTTTTGCTATTTATAGTAATAAATCGTATTTTCTGTGAATATTTAATTAACGTATCGCGTTTTCGTATTTTACGTCGTTTTTACGTTTGACCGTCGTTAGCATGCATAAAATACTTTATAAATTATAAAATATCAGTTTTCGTCGAAAAATCATAAATTTAATATATTTCGTCAAATTTTTAAGTTTTACGTAATTTTAAACTTAACTATATACTTTTCGACATTTACCTAAAACCAACTAACCTTTTTACCTTAAACCTTCTAACTAGTTACCATAGTAAATTTTTTGAATTATTTACCTTTGTGGAACCCCCCCATAACCGGCCAAACTACACACCACATGGTGGTAAACCATTTTGTTACAACTTTGCCATTTTGAGCTTAACTTACACCTCCTACACATTTTAACCTTATACTAAAACTATACTCCACATTATTTCACTCATTCACTTCACAAAAAAAAAAAACACAACTCTCTTTCTCTTTCAAAAACACACGGCACAAACACACACACAAAACCTCCATTGTTGTTTTCTTGAAGCTCCATTTCAAGACCATTTAGCACAAAATAATACATCCTAGGGTTTGTACAAGCATAAGGAAGAATGTGTTTTCTTGGTTTGTTGATTTGAGAAGTTTTTAGTTGAAGTTTATAGAAGTTGGGTTTTGTTGATTTTTAGTTGATTAGAGCGTAGATCGGGTTATCGTGGTTACGTAGAATCGTTACTCAACGTTATTTCTTGAACCTTTTTCAACTCTTTCTTTTTCATGCATAATCATTGAAGATCTATGCATGCATGTTACTTATCAACTATTTTCTTGAAATAAAAAGATAAAAATTATTTTTGGTCATGAAATATTTTAGATCTATGAAAATTATGTGTGGATCTATTAGATCCATGCATGAAAATGTTTTAATTAAAAGACTTGTAAAATATAAAAATGTATATTTTTAGATTTATGGACTTCAAGATAAATCTTGTATTTTGAGTGTGTTTGTAAATAATTGAAGGGAACTAGTAGTGTTACTACTAGTGGGTACGCTTGAAAATGGTCGAAAACGAGTTTTTACAAAAAGTATATATTTTGTCCGAATTTTGTAAGGGACATAGAGGGTCGTAAAAATTGTTTTGACACTAGTTTACTCCGATATTATGAAAATATAAGTTATTACCTTCGTTTCGATATATTATGGGCTAAAAACGGAGTTAAAATGAGTAAGATATGGTCGTTTAAATTTCGTTGTCGGAAAACTTAATTTTTGTGAAAAACACTATAATGTGCTTGCTGTCTAGATTTTTAAAGTGGTCGAAACGACGTTTTCGAGTTAAACCGAGTTGTTTTAAGTGTCGAAATGGGTACTAAATGATATGTATAAATGTTGGACCCGTTTTGTGAAAGGGTAATAAGCGCGAAATATGAATACTTGGTTCATTGTTAAAAGTTTGAGCGTTAAAAGTGGAATTGGTATTATTGCGGGGAAAATGACTTGTTGAAATATTTGTGATTGAGAAGTGTTGAAATTAGGGATATTAGGACGAGATTTGGGTACTTACTAAAAATGGCAAGTTTTAAAGTGACGACGAAAGGCTGCCGAATTTTCTATAGAAATTGTGTCGGAAAATTTATAAAGATAAATTTGGGTAAATTAAAATTTACGCCGAAAGGCTGTCAAATTTCGTCGAGTAAAAAATAAATATTTTTGTCTAAGTATATATATACTATAATGCTTATAACGATATGATATCTACAAGTCATGATTTAACTACAAAATAATATATATATGATTGATGAGTAACGTACGTGACGAACTATTGTGACTTATTTGCTAGCGCCTAAACTATAGTATTATATTTAGGTTGTTGCTAGAGTTGCTCGCTACTATTTGATCATACTTGTGCGGTTTGAATCGTTGCTTGAGGTGAGTCTATAGATCCCTATTAAACTGTTTTATATGTTTAATGTTTTGGGATGTGATAAATGCTTTCAATGCTTGCTTCTGGACGTAAGTAAAACTAGATTTTTGTGAACGTTTTGTGAACACTGTTTATGAGATAGCTTAAGTTGCTTTAGTCGTAGTCCCCACTATCGTGAATCGTTAATTACTCTGCTGGAGTAAGCTCTTATGATATGGATAGATCTATTGAGGGTTGACAACCTCCACTCGGGTATTCTGACGCCGGACGAGTGTATATCAATTGTGTGAACGGATTTATCTTGGCTAGGTACTCCATTGGGGAAAAATTTATATACAATCTATTGTATGTACTGGATCATTAGTTTCGATGTCACGAGCTTAGCTTTCATAAATATTGTGAACACCCAATTTATCCTACACTTGGCACTATACCTCCTATAGTTGCATGTGTACATGAAATGAAATCTGAAATCGAATTACTATGATTTTTTTTTACTTGAAACCTATATTCTCACCAACTTTATGTTGACCCAATTTAGCATTTATCTCAGGTAAATGGATGGTGATTTGTATCTGCTGTGTGAAGTACTTGGAGTCCGCATGCATTTCTTGGCTATCTTCGGACATTTATTTACTTATGCTTTTGAACTATTATCTCGTTGATGTTTAAAACTTATATATTCCACTACGCTATCTTTTGAAACTGAGACCCTTTTGTACTTTGATGTTTTTATTAAATTTAACGAGGTATTTTTATAAAACGTCTCATTTAGAGTCGTTCTCTTGTACCTTGAAATATGATACAATGACGTAACAGCCCTCGAGCTTTACCGCTTCCGCATATCACATTTTTTAGTGTTACAGATTTTGTATCAGAGCCTTGGTTATAGAGAACTAGGTTTGCATCTTAGGCCTAGACTATAACCGATGTGGCTACTTGTTACTCTGTATACATATATGTACTACGTAATGTATTACGTAAGATAACACTATAAGTAATATGTAATATATATTATGTAATACGTAATATGTATTATATACATATGCATTTCGCTGATTTGCATACTTTAATTTCTATACATGATTATTTCATGCATACCCTACAACCATTCACGCGAATATCTAACATTTGGTTGTTGCAGGTTATGTCGTCATCTACTATTACTTACCAGCCCGACTCTGCTGACGAAGAGTGGGAAGACGAGATTGAGTTGATACCAGGTCATGTTGAGCCGGAGAATGACCCAGAGGAGGCTCCTAAGGAGGAAGGTGCGGAGTATGACCCTGACGAGGATCCGGAGGAGGATGACGAGGGTGAGCCCGATGTGTTGTCTAATACTTCTGACGTTGTTGATGGGATACCACCTATTGTGCATCGTACATTGATCGAGTGGGTTAGTGGTAGTGAGGATGATGAGGATCATGAGGATGATATGGATGGTATTGAGGTAGATCACGAGGGTGATGATGGTATGGATGGATATGAGGTAGGTCATGAGGATGATATGGATGGTATTGAGGTAGATCACGAGGGTGATGATGATATGGATAGATATGAGGTAGATCGTGAGGATGATGAGGATATGGATGATGAGGTTGAGAGTGATACTGACGTTAGGATGGTTGTGGCTAGTAGTGATAGCGAGGATGCTGAGGCTGATGATGATAGTAGGGTTGATTCTTTGACTATTGTACCTGAGGGAGTTGAGCCCAGTAGGAGGAGTGAGATTAGGAAGACATCTAACTTGAAGAAGAAGCCTATTGTTCCATGTCAGCGGTTTAGAAAAGAGAGGGAAGTTTTATGGGGTACACCACCAGCTGAGGTTTATACTGATTCCGATGATACTGTACCACTTGCTGATGGAGCTGGACCATCCGGTGTTAGATCTCGAGCCTTGTCCGATTCTGATTCGTCATGCCCACGGAAGAAGGTTCGTATGTCTGATTCACACACTACACCTGAGACATCGCCTACTCATGGGAGTCGAGCTGCTACGACTGTTTCTACACCACATACTCATCATGTTGGAGAGACCTCTAGACCTAGGTCATGTGTTGTGATGATAGGATCCGCTAGCGATTCAGATGCTATTCGTTTCTGTCGACTTGAGGATGCGGTTTTTGGATTGTTAGAGGATAACGAGGATACCCGCGACTTGTTGGAGACCACACTTGAGGAGATTGCTGTTATGAGGAGTTAGTTGGATTCTATTCGTAGAGGAGAGCGAGCTGCTGATGGAGACCCGAGGAGTGACTCATTGATATGTGCTGAGTGTGATCGTCGTCGTCGCACTTAGAGTTTCATCGTCATTGTGCTTAATTCTAGAGTAGATTAACATCTTTTATCTTTTGGGCATTATATCCACTAAACTAGAGTAGTACTCGGTTAGTTGGAGTAGACTAGATGTAATCAAAATTTTAATTTATTACTATGTACTCGATATTTTGATTATGTTATGACTTTGATCAATGACTATCCTTTCTTGGTTTGTTGTACTGTTAAATTCTGCATTTTATTTTAGCATAAGAAATATATAACGTGTATATTCGTGCTTGAACCTTAAGTGCATTGTTGTCTTAACGCAGAGAAACAATGGTGAACACACGTAACGGAATGACTGACGAACAATTGGAATAACTAATTACACAACGAGTGACTGCTGCATTGGCAAACATTCAAGCTAACAACAACGTGAACCAAGCACCGCCTAACGATGTTGACAACCGACCACCTAAGCCGTGTACTTACAAGGACTTTAGGAGTTGTGACCCTTTGAATTTTAATGGTACTGAAGGAGCTGTTGGATTAGCTCGTTGGGTTGAAAAGATGGAATCTGTGTTCCGTGACAGTGGATGTACTGTTGAAAACCGAGTGACTTATTCTACTTGTACTTTAGCTGCTGGAGCGTTGACATGGTGGAACACCCATGTGCAGACGGTTGGAGCCGAGGAGGCGTATGGAATGAGTTGGGAGGAACTTAAGAAGTTGTTGACTAAGGAATATTGTCCTCGTAATGAGATTCAGAAAATGGAAATTGAACTGTGGAACCTGACTGTGAAGAACAATGACATTGGTACGTACACTAGGAGGTTCCAAGAGTTGTGTTTGCTATGTCCTGGAATGGTTCCAGATGAATAAAAGAAGGTTGAGCGCTATATTTGGGGTTTACCTGGTAGAGTTTAAGGGAATGTGACATCGTCTGGACCGAAAAAGTTAGTGATGCTATAAGGATAGCTCACAGTCTGATGGACCAAGTTGTTCAAGCAAATATTGGAAATGCCGCGGACAACAAGAGAAAATAGGGGAATAACCAGAGGAACAACCATGGGAACTATCCGAATAAGATGTAAGAAACCGTGAAGGCGTACACTGCTGGTACTAGGGAAAAGGGAGTATACAATGGGACATTACCTTTGTGCAACCGATGTAAGCGTCACCATAATGGACAATGCAATGTGCAATGTCACAACTGCAAGAAAACTGGACACATTGCTAGAGACTGTAAGTCACCACCCAACCCGAAAGCCAACGTGTCACACCCCAACATGGCGGAATATGGGGCGCGACGTATGGATATCATCACAACAATAGCGTGTGCATAGAAAGAACTATATGAAATAGAAATGTCATAAAAGGTGACACAAATGTCTTGACAATATCTCATCAATGCAAGAGTCTAGGTAAGTAGGTAACAGTCCTACCTCTTACCCAAGATAAACAAATAACACAAACAAATCAACATATAGGTTCATAGTATCACTTATTGAAACAAACAGAAAAATAAACTAAGAAGGAACGGGGATCTCCTTCTAAATGAAATCCTAATGCATCCAAATCTAGCCACTTCTATCCTCAAGCTTAACCACATTCTCATCTGAAAGAGACACTAAAACACGTCAACATAAATTTGGTGAGAGTCATAGGTTTAGACTCAAACGCCAAAATCATACCATAAGCTGTGAGTACAACCAAAAGTTAAAAACGTATGGACGGTGCGATACTAACATGCATTAACAAACTAATATTAAAGATTCAACTAATCAAACCAAAACCAAGGCTCCCAGCCTTACCAAACACCATACACTCATAGGCATCCAAACACCTATGAACCAAATCTCAAGGCCCCGCCTTGCCAATATCCCCTTGGTACCAAGTCAAAACATAAACAATCAAGAATCAACTAGCAGATAATCATATAAGTATGCACACATAAGTCCATTACCAACGCCAAACCATTCATACCATAATTTATAAATAACAAAACAAAACAGTGTCTCTTCCATCCCATCAAAAAGTCAAAACCTAGTAAACATGGGACTATGAAACTCACCTGATTGAGCTTCCCCAAACATCCGCGCACTAGCAATAAGCTAACAACCAAAAACACATAATCAAAACATGAACCAAACACTAAAATGGCTCATCAACCTATGATGGACATCTAACCTCCTCCCATATATAGACCTCATATATATGCTCTAAGCATCTCATTACACCCGTCTATAAAGCCCTTAACTCGTTTTACTTCATAACACATCCCGTTACCATTTAATCAAAAACAGTCCCAGTTTTAGGTCTCCAAACTATAAGCCAAAAACCCACCTAAACACATCCATGATCTCTGTAAAAGAAATATTTATTCCCTTACATATGTTAGCTAACACCTCCCACTTTCCCCAACCTTAAAGCTACTTTTATGGCCCCCATATATATATATATACTTTTATTATTCCAGATTTACTGATTTTAAACATACAAAAAGTTTGTTATGATTAGGGGATCTTACCCTAAACCACAACCTTAGCCCAAGTGCAGATACTTACTACAATATATAAACCATCTCTCATGTTTGTTAGTAGATCCCAATGAAACCCTAAGTACCCCAAACTACCCAAAACATAAAAAGAAAACAGGCTGAATTCAAAACTATTTTGACCTCCGACTGTTGTAACCTGTTTTTGACCCACTTCCCCACCTCCAAATTAGTTATCGTTTCTTTCATTGGAAAGCAACTTCAATTACCTTTTCAGGTATACTTGGATCGTAAAATAAGAGTTTGTAGAACTCCCAATATGATCAAAACAATTGACTCAAAATTCTGCCTAGTTTTTAAAAACGGGTTTAATCAAATTAACTTTATTAATTACCCATAACCCCATTAAATACAAGCCCTAGTTTATGTAATCATTATAACATCATTATTATAACATTCATATACTGTTTTTAAATTAAACCCGAACCTAAATCCATCATAAGATGATTAAGAAAACATTAAAACAATTTAATTAAAAAAGGTTATGAAGGTTTTACCTTTAAATTAATGGAAGATGAAAAAAAACTATGAAAACCCTAAAAAAAACTCCAAGAACCGTCGACCTCTTTCTTTTTCTCCAGGGATTATGACTTTTGGTTTAGAATAAAACATTATATAGGGTATGGGTGAATCCTAGTCCAACCCATAACCCACTTTCCTTTTTCTCTTCTTTTCCTTTTTCCCTTTCTTTTCTTGCGTCTACCAAACCGACCCAACACCCCCTTATTTCGTTTTTTTTTCTTTTTATTATTAATATATGTATTAATAATATTACCTTAATTTTCCTTAATTTATTTCAGCTCCTAAAGCCTCCAAAACCTCAAAACCGTAAAACTAGTCAAATTTACGCGTTTTACCGTAAAAGACGTAAAATATACACTTTTATAAAAAATCTCAAATTTTGAAATAAACATTATAACTAAGTCCTAAATGACTTAAAACCATCCCGAAAAATATCCATATGACTAATTACCTCATCCGAGACCTCTAAATGCTAAACCGTAAATCGTAAAAAATACGATTTTCTATAATACATATACGTATACGTAAAACCACTAAATAACACCATCCCACTACATAGTCACTACCATGTGAACTCATGAACATGAAATCATCACACATCGTTTCACTCACAAGGTACCCCGTACCATAAACGATATCCAAACCACAGTCTATACACACCAATAAGCACATAAACACGTAAAGATACGTAACTACCACAAAATAAAACTAAGTGACGAACCTCAATACCAGGGTTGTCACATCACTCCCTCCTAATAGAAATCTCGTCCCGAGATTTACTTCTTAGGATCAAACACATTAACAACAAACCACACGATGATAATTGTTCTAAATGAACTTCTCTCATTTCCACGTGAACTTTAGTTCAAGTTTCAAAATACCACATATACAAACCAAAAATAATTAAACTCATTTCCAAACTCTTGACCTCACATTCAATAAATCTCACAAATGATCTTTGATAAAACAAAGACTCTGTTAGGACCATTGGAATAGTTAATTGTAATAGGTAGACTAGGAGGTATGTAGTTCCTCCTGGTCATAGTAGTAGTAGGAGCAAGTCGTGCTCCTGGTCTTAGTTAAAGTCAAACTTTATTATTTAGTTATTATTTTGTTAGGATATGCATGAGATATGTTAGGAAAGGATATGCATATCAGTTTTACACGTTTTGTTTAATGATGTATTAGGGTTTCCTTGTAGTATAAAAGGAACCTTAGGCAGAAGGGTTAGACACACCTTCATCAAACGTAATTCTAGTTATCATTAATATTAGAAATCCTTAGAAAAGGATCAAGTCATTATAGTTATTCTGTTCTTCTTTATAGTATTTGTATTCCGCATTTATATTGTGTATAGAGTCTCTCTGTGAATAGACTTGTGATTACAGAAGTCGTTCACCGTTCCTAACAGGTTGCAAGATCCACATCTAGTGGACCCAACAAGTGGTATTAGAGCCTGGGAGAGTCTCTGTACAAGAAGAATCAATTTTTCTCATTACTAACATTTTTGTTTAATCATGTCTGCCCCAAGTTCTACTCAAACAGGAGAAGATAGTACTCCTAAAACTCTGCAACCTCAGCAAATCGTTGCTACGGTTTCCAACACAAATGGTAAGTTTCCTCTTCTGAAAAAGGACGAGTATGATAGCTGGGCAATGAAGATCGAATGGTGGATCACCAACACTGATCAAGACCTTTGGAAGATCATTCTGAATGGGAACAGCAGGAAGTTGACTGGAAGAGACAAGAATGGTAATATTACTCTTCTTGACCCTAAAACTCATGAAGAAATCACAGCCATTCAGAAGGAGGTCAAAGCAAAAACTATTTTTCTTCAATCTCTTCCTGATGATCACATAGGTGACTTCTACCATTTGGATGATGCTAGAGAGATATGGAATGGCATAAAAGCAAGGTTTGGTGGGAATGAGGAGTCAAAGAAAATGCGAAGATCCATGCTGAGAGATGAATTCACAGAATTCAAGATCTCAGAAACTGAAGGTATCCATCAAGGGTATGACAGGTTCCAAAAGATATTGAGCCAATTAAATCAACTTCTGTCGAAACCTGACGATGGTGATATCAATGCAAGATTTCTTAGAGCCTTACCCTACTCATGGAATCAGGTGGTAATCTCTCTCAAAGCAAAAGGTGGGTTTGACTATCTTAATTTTGATGATTTGTTTCATATGTTGATCCCAAACTTAGATTGATTTAGCTTTATGTATACGAGATTAGATCAAGTAATACACTTAGAGAAACCTTTGTATATGTATATGATAATCTATGTGTTATGCGGAATTAACACTTAAACAAGAACACACAAGATGTAAACAAACTTTCACTTTGATTAATGATATCAAACTTTCTTACAATGAAAGTATTTAACGTATGAAAAACTATATATTGAATATTAACCTAATGGTCTTCTTTTATAGACATAAGAAGCCTTGTACAATAATCTACGTATAAACTATTCTAGGTAAAGATAAATATAGAAAATACATTGTTGTTCCTATCTTTACTAGAAGTAATCTAGTGCATAATAAACGTGTAGATCATATCCTTCCACCAGTGCTTGTCTTCAATGTATCAACGCTTGAATATGTCTTGTCAACGCTTGATCTGTCAGCGTTTGTTTTACTCCTGTCAACGCTTGTTTTACTCTTTTCAGCGCTCAAGTAGACTGGCTATAATTTATTCCCAACAATCCTCCCCTAAACTTGATATCTACTATAGTAATCAAGTTTCTGAATAAACATTAAGGACTAGGAGGAATCTTACAAACCTTCTCATATTGGTAATAAATAAATCTGATCAAATCTTTTGCCACGTCACTTGAATAATCAATTTCCAGCTGTGCGTTCTTCATCTTCTCTAAGACTTCCTTGGACATGAAATACTGGCCATCTACAAGTAGATACTCAGCAAACTTTGTAGAACTCAAATAATAAACACCAGCAGCTGAATACAATCTCCATTGAAGACCACTGAGGTCATCTTCAAGATCCTTCCAAACAGCAGGATCTTCATCAATTGCTCCACACATTCTCTTGAATGTTGACCACAGTTTTATTGCATTGACTGAAGTGGGAGCTTCAGTCTCATACTTGGCTTCTAACAACCTCCATAGGTCTACCAAGTATTCTCTATCAAAACTTGCAAACAAAGATATAAGGGTGGTAAAAGTGTGAACCTCTTTTCCATACCTGCCAATCTTCCAAAACCCACATTCATCTTCTTCATAGCTTATAATAGGGTTTCTGGAATCAAGTGGTAACACTTGTACCATGTCTGAAGCTTCTAATGGTGAGAGCTTGAGGCTCTTTCTTATAACAGCTTCACTTGGATGTAATGGATCCATATCTTTGGGAAACTCAAGAGAGACTCCCTTTTTCACAGGTCTGGGAACAAACATTGCCTTCTTGAGCTCCATTTCCTCTGCAAGTTCTTCTTTTCTTTCATCAAAAAGAAGTCTTAGAGTGTTTTCTTCCTACACTCTAACCCATATGGGATAAGCTCTGCACTCCAACTCTTCAAATGTCAATGCAATCAACTTCTTATAAGTCCACCCTGTTCCATGACATCTGAGCAACATGCAGTACAACTCCCTTCTATCCCTTTTCAAATTTGAGAGAACATTGCTTGGTTTGTGTTTCAAAATGACCTTGCAATCATTTTGTACTCTAAGAAGAATCTCCAAACCCCATATCTGATTTGAAATGGTCAAATATGGATTCTCCATACACCTATCTTCCCAAGCATGGTACATCTGAACAACCTCTGGCATATCAAAATCAACCTGCAATTTCAACTCATTCAACTTCTCTTTTGCCAACTTATCTCCATACTCAAGTCTTTCTGGCTGTTCTATGATCATAAGACTTGAGTCTGAACTGGCTTCATCACTTCCTTCTTGCTCTTCTGAAGTGACAACAAAAGGTGATTCACCTACCTCCTTTCTTTCTTGTTCCACAATTTGTGCAGCCAACTTTCTATCAAACTCAATTTGTGCTGCATTCTTTGGAACAACTTCTTCTACCATAATACCCTTACCCTTATCTAATGGATCAACTGTTGGTAAGGTAGATGGTGATACCTGTGAAGAAACCTCTTTGATGATGGATGATGACTAGAATACATCAACCTCATTTGCAGGTCTGTCAACGCCCAATTATGCTTTGTCAGCGCCCAAGATACTAATGTCAGCGTTCAAATTCTGCTTGTCAACGCTTAATTTACCTGTCTTAGCGCCTCTTGCAATTTCCTCCAACATGGCTGTAAATGACAAATTTAAGTTTGTAGGAGAGACTAGAGACGTATCAAAACCTGTCTGTTTCTTCAAACCAGTAAGGGCTTCAGCAACACCCAAAGATTCTTCATCATATGAACCTTTTCCACTCTCACCAAATGGTTCTATAGCAGCTTCATGTGAGCCTTTATCACTCAAATTATCAGGCTCTGTAGCAGCTTCCTCCCCTTTGTAAGAATCCTCCTCAGATAAAAGGACCCTTGTCTGCCTTCTCCTTGACTCAGCTGTTTCCAAAATAACAATCCTCTCCCTCAATTGCTTGAGTTCAAGGCCTTGTGTGCTGACAACTTGTACCAAGTCTGCATTTTACTTTTGCAAGCTCATGCAGACTGCCGTCAATTCCATCAAAGTCATTGGTTCCAATCTGCCCTCTTCTAAAATGGGTATTTGACCTCCCAAATTAGATTCATTGGGCATGGATGAGGTCTTAATTATGGTAGGACTGTCTTGGCCAGCTTCTAAGCCAGAACCAATAGTCCCAGCCTCATCCATAGCACCAACCACACTTGTGGTGGTGGTTCTCTGCTACATGGCTAGGACCACTAGAGGAGAACACTCCAGTAGTCCGTTGCCGTTTTTGTAACCTATATTGTGTTGGGGGAGATGTGGAGTGGGTGGATGTTGGTTGGCTAAGGGGTGTTTGGGTCTGTGAAGGATTAGATTCAACGTGTGAAATAGGCACATCAACGCCAACATTTAACGTGTTAGCGTCGAAGGGTTCTTGGTCAATATGCATATGTTGTGGTGAAGGTAAAGGTTCAGGTATTGGGTCAATTTGGGGTTGTGGGCCTGGTTGGGGTTGTGCTGCTCCAATGACAGCAATCATAGCAGGGGTTAGGGGTAGGTCACGATGTTGGGGTGAGTTCATCTTTATAAAAATTGCTTTATTTTGCACAGGGATCTCATAAATCATCATGATCCCTTGTGCAATAATTTTGCACCTCAAAAACCATTTGTCAAAATCTGGGATAAGCTAAAGTCATTTTGTTCCCTTTATTTTTACACATGCCCTCAAAAATCATTTTGGAATAATTAAACTTTTGCCCAGTAGCAATACACACAATAGCACTTGCAATTTATCTATTGATCTCATTGTGTGCAGTACACTTGGGACTCAAACATTGTAAGAGGACATGTATTAGGTACTTCCAGGCTGGGGGAAATTCCTGTTTATGATATTTATTTAAAGTTCCTTCAGCAGGAAAAGGATAACCCAAAGCCCTTAGTCCTTGTTCTATTTCACTAATGGGGAGGGTGGTTATACCATCAACATCATCAAGATGCAAAGCTTGGTGTACCAAAGCTTCAGTAACCACCCATGTTCTACCATGACCAATAGAAGATAATGGTGTCACTCTATTAACTGTTGAGGAACTAACATTGTTCAAAAACTGTTTAATATGTGTGACAGGAATGAGTGGAGCATGAGAAAGAGCATACCTAATAGGGGATGCATTCAGATACGCCACCATTTGTGTATACTGGGGAAACAGAGTATCATCAGCTTCAAGATATGCTACCATGTTGTGTTGACTTCTGAACCCCAATTCCAAATCAGATGGTTTAAATTTTGGTGCCATTGTTGAAAGCTGTTAGAATGATTGATAAAGATGAAGTTATAGGAGAAAATTTTGTTAGACAAGAATAATAGGTACCCTGTTTAAAATAGGAGCCAAATATATAGGAGAAGAAAATGCATGCGATTGGCCCAAAAATAGGCAAGTATTTTCAAAATGCAATCATGAAAATATTGAAAAAGAATAATTTTATCTCATGCATTAAATGAGAGTTATCTGCTCCCAAAATTACGGCCCAAAAATATGTCAAAAAGTAACAACTGGGTAGGTCCCATTGAGTGTCAACGGTAAAAAATAATCCATCAACGCCCAACGGCTATATTCTTGTCAACGTTTGCCAAAGCCATGTCAGCGTCTAAATTGGTCACAACAACGCTTGGAAAAATACTTGTCAGCGTCCAAAAATAAATATGCTTAAAAATGAAAAATGACCTTAACAAAGTAATTTATCCTAGAGAAGATAACCAAAAAGATGATAATTATTATAGGGCGGCAAGCACTGTCCAGTTATGCACACTTGCTTATGCAAGATAGACATAACAGTCCTCTAGTGTCCCTTGCTAACCAAAATTCTTAACAACTAAGTTACCTTGAAAAATCCTTGTTACTCCCAGGTAAATCCCATGATAAAATCATTCCCAAGTCTCCCAACAGACCACAACCAATTCTAGGCCAAAAATGTCTTGGCAGCATGCATAGTATATCAACTTTGCATGCTACAGTGCCTCATGATTTAGCAAAACTAACTCATACTCACCTGTGGACACAATCTAGAATTGTGATAAGAGTATCATATGGATACCCAAAAATTCCAAAAGGTTCCTAAACCCCCCCCCCCCCTTAAACTATGATACAAATGTTGCCAAAAATATACATGAACATAAAAATTTTATGTCAAGATAGAAATTGAAAATTCCAACCATCATCCATAAATAAAAACATGTCCAAATGCTTCTCCAATGATCCATAAGCAACTCTGTATCCAATGGTATACTGCTAACACCACTTGCACATTTAGATTGAAAACCACAAAACTAACATTGTTGCTGACAACGTCCCGATAACACTTGTTAGCGTTAAAGAAACACTTGTCAGCGTTAGACAAATATATTGTTGACAACGTCACAATAACCCTTATCAGCGTTAAAACAACCTTTGTCAGTGTTAGAAAAATGTAGTGGAAAATCTAAATCCTCAATAAGACTAATAACAATGCATTATCCTGTACATACTTTTACAAAAAGACTCCAAAACACATATTATGTGAGAATGATCATTCTAATACTTGTTACCAAGTATTGAAACCTTCCAGCATCAAAAGGTTTAGTTAGTAAATCTGACACATTCTCCTCTGTGTCAACCCTATCTGGTTGTATTAAACCCTTTTCAAAACAATCCCTTATAAAATGGTGTCTAATTTCTATGTGTTTAGTTTTAGAATGATGTACAGGATTCTTAATAATGCATAAAGTGCTATTATTGTCAACAAATATCTTGGTATGCATGAAATTATACCCATAGTCCAACAGTTGGTTCTGAATCCACAAAACTTGTCCACAACAAGCAGTTGCAGCCACATACTCTGCTTCAGTTGTAAAATTAGCCACCACTGTTTGTTTCTTGCATAGCCAAGATATCAACCTGCTCCCAAGAAAATGACATCCACCAGTTATGGATTTTCTATCAAACTTATCACCTCCATAGTCCCTGTCTTAATATGCAATAACCTCCAATGGTGAATCCTTTGGGTACCACAAGCCAAGACTAGGATAACATCTTAGGTACCTAAAGATTCACTTGACAACATAAAGGTGACATTCTTTGGGAGTCACTTGATGGCGTGCACAAGCACACACAACAAACATGATGTCAGGTCTGGAGGCTGTAAGATATATCAATGAACCAATCATTGATCTATAGTGCCTGACATCCACATCCTTTCCATCTCCAATATTTCCCCAAGGGTGTTCTCTATCCATAGGAGTAGTAGCCTGATACTTGAGATTTTACTAGTTGAAAGTTCATTTCTCGGAATCTCCTCGAATTGATCACAGCTCTAAGTGGAATGATTGTTATTGGTGACAAAAAGGGGTTTTGGTTTTATACTCTAATAAAAATGTAAATAAATGCAATAAATAAGGATTAGAACAGAAACAGTTAATGAATTAACACAAAATTAAAGTTAAACAGTTAAGTAATGAAACTAATAAAAGATCCTTACTGAAAATTAGTTCTATTCGGAATAATAGACCATGCGGAATAATGGTGATGCGGAATGGTGGACCATGCGGAATAACAGAGCTAATCGGAATATCAGGCTTACTCGGAATAAATGAACTCTATCCGGAATATGAGGCTATTCGGAATAATTGTCTACGCGGAATAATCAACCATGCGGAATAAATGGCAAGTAGACCATGCGGAATAAAGGCTACTGGGAATAACTAAGTCTATTCGGAATATGGGCCTATTCGGAATATAAATTATTCCGAATAAAGGAAAAGGGGAAACAGTCTATGCGAAATAAGTAAACACTCTGAATAGGGAATAAAACAAGAAGGCTATTCGGAATATCCAAATATTCCGAATAAGGGACAAGATGAAAGGCTATTCGGAATAATCTGGAGATAAGAACAGTAACAGCAGAAACATAAACAATGGTCACG
The DNA here is from genome assembly GCA_025667525.1 of Glebionis coronaria. Classification (NCBI taxonomy): domain Eukaryota; kingdom Viridiplantae; phylum Streptophyta; class Magnoliopsida; order Asterales; family Asteraceae; genus Glebionis; species Glebionis coronaria. The sequence continues at coordinate 368,086,443 of CM046876.1, forward strand.
AATTTTAATCAAATCAAGCCAAACAACCGAAAAGGTTTTACCAAATTCACCAATAATCATTTAAATACCATAAGCAACAAATCCCAACAATAAAAACACAAAATCAATCACTTTTAAAAGATCAAAATCAATCAAACAAGAACTTAAGAACTTTGAATAAAAGATGATGATGAACAAGAGGAATGAAAAGATTAAATGAAAACTTATATTGATGATTAAGATTCAGTAAAAACAAAGGAAAGGATCAAACTTACAAGATTAAAGAAGAAATCAAAGAGATGAAAACCACTCCTTAAGGGAGATGGTTTCCTACGAACTAGGAAAAGTGTAACTGAAAACTAAAAAACTAGGTGCAAATTTTTGAGGGTGATTTCCTTTTATAGGCTAAGTGGTTGGCTGGTGAGTGGGCTTTCTCCCTTTCTTCTTGTCTTCTCGTCTTTTCAGAAAAGTTGACGTTTTTCATTCTGATCGGGATTTGTCAACGATTAAATTCAACTCGTCTTTTAATTTCTTCGTTTAATAGACTTGAGTTTCTTCGACATATGTAAATCTTCCATCTTTGGTCCTTTTCTTCGATAAATCTTCAGATAGGCCCATTGACTTCAAATCTTTTCCATCTCTTGGACAATAGACTTCGTCTTGAGTCTTTTTCTTCGAATAAACCCGTGCAATCCCATGTTTTCTTCAATATTCAACCGGTTGACTCTGAAAACACATTAAACACAAAAACCACGGATAATTCCAAACAAATGATATTAAACACGCGTTTTGGTCTTGTTTTAGTCAGAAATAAGTGGTAAAAGGATGGGTGTTTTCACACCTATCAAATCCCCTACACTTAACCATTGCCATGCCCTCATGCAATGCTTAGTGATAAAGCAAATTTACATTTTTCTCATAATCAATGAACCTTGGCCTTATTAACATACTACTACACAAAAATTAAAGTACTAAGAGAAACCAAAACTTTAAAGTAAACAAAAGGATGGAAATAACTTGCAAAGAGATCAAGGACTTACATTAGGGCTTTGGTGCTGCGAAGATTTATCACCCTCAAGTTTCACGTTCCCCAAACTAAGCTTAAAAACGAGATCATTGTTATTATAAGTTAGCATATCAAACACTTACACACATGACTTAATTAAATGCTTAAACTCCCTTATTCCTAGGTGTATCTCTTATATTTTATTTTTGTCTTAGAATGATCATGAAGATGCATTTTTGGACTTATTTCGATAGTTTATTTAGGCTGAAAGCAAAGTAGGACGATTTGATCAATAGTTAGCTAAAGGACAAAATCTCTTAAAACCGCTTCTTGAGATATCAAAAAGTTCATATCTTGGCATAACTTGGTTCACGATTTGAGACCTTTCTTGGGCCGATATTTGGCATGTACTTCATACTTCATATCTTGAGAGACGTTCTTGAGATAATGGTCTTCTCATCGTTAATAGAGTTCCTTCACTTGGAGACTTTTGAGGGGTACTCCAACTTTGTTGACCACGACTTCATGATTATTTCTTCAATCTCTAATTGGGATTTTGAGATACAACGATCCGCCTCCTTTTCGGACTTGGATCTATTTATCCTTAAAACTTGTTAGGGTCTTTTCGGATAGACTTCTCCATGATCTTTATGGGAGTTGATTGCTTTTCGTCGTGAGTCTTGATCCTTCATATTGATTTTAGGAATAATGCTTTTCACATCACTTTGGATCTTTAGCAATAAAATGGAATCCTCATGCCTTGTTAGGGCCTTTTCGGACTCGCCAATCTTCGCGCCCCGCTTCATAAGTTATGCCTTGGCTATGAACTCTTATCATTACTGAGCAACTTTTAAACGATCTTGGGCTAGAAGCTAAGTAACTTTTCAAATAGTACGACCTTACTTATTGCAGATAAACTATTAGCAAGTGATGGGAGAATAGGCAAATAATTACACCAAGTGAGCTTGTACAAGATTACCGACTTATAATTGACTCTATCATTTCTCGTTCTCCACAATTTAAAATCTCAAGTAATGAGACTCGTGGACACTTAGCCTAATAAACCAATTAAGGTCTACATGGTAAAGGATACTAGCTAGAATAAACTTGGATAAGTCTATTCGGGTTTAGTCAAAATAATCACAACGGGCCTAATATGTCAAAGACTTCTAAACTAGCTACACCACTTTATTAATATTTTTGACTTTATTGTGGGGTATATACATATGCAAGCAACGATAAAAATTTAAAAATTACGACAAAATGGCCAAAGTTAATAAAAAATTTGAAAAATGTTGAAAAATATGATTTTCCGGTTAAATGAAGGCATTTTCATGGAAAAGTCCACTCAAAACTTCGATAGAAGTCCCCCGTACACTTAAGATAAACATTGTCCTCAATGTTTAAGCACGTGGGAAAAATCTCCCCTACACTTAGGACATTGTGCACGTTGGTTAACTCAAGTTAAGGAAAAGACGACTAACGTGATCAATTTCAAATGTGAATATGAAGAAAATTGAATCACGATAGTTGAGAGATAGAACCGGATTTCGGATAACACGGGAGCACGGTTCTTCAAAGGTTCCAAAAGTGCATTCATCCCTGTAATCACATCACCACACAAAGACAAACACCTATATATGTCTCCTTACACTTAGGAGGAGAAAACAGAAAAGGATAGATACTCGGGCTGCCTCCCTTTCTTCTTGTCTTCTCGTCTTTTCAGAAAAGTTGACGTTTTTGATTCTGATTCGAGATTTGTCGACGATTAAATTCAACTCGTCTTTTAATTTCTTCGTTTAATAGACTTGAGTTTCTTCGACATATGTAAATCTTCCATCTTTGGTCCTTTTCTTCGATAAATCTTCAGATAGGCCCATTGACTTCAAATCTTTTGCATCTCTTGGACAATAGACTTCGTCTTGAGTCTTTTTCTTCGAATAAACCCGTGCAATCCCATGTTTTCTTCAATATTCATCTGGTTGACTCTGAAAACGCATTAAACACAAAAACCACGCATAATTCCAAACAAATGATATTAAACACGCGTTTTGGTCTTGTTTTAGTAAGAAATAAGTGGTAAAAGGATGGCTGTTCAATTATTCCGCGTTTCGGAATAATTGTCTACGCGGAATAATCAACCATGCGGAATAAATGGCAAGTAGACCATGCGGAATAAAGGTTACTGGGAATAACTAAGTCTATTCGGAATATGGGCCTATTCGGAATATAAATTATTCCGGAAAAGGGGAAACAGTCTATGCGAAATAAGTAAACATTCCGAATAGGGAATAAAACAAGAAGGCTATCCGGAATATCCAAATATTCCGAATAAGGGACAAGATGAAAGGCTATTCGGAATAATCTGGAGATAAGAACAGTAACAGCAGAAACATGAACAGTGGTCACGAATTTAAATCAAATCAAGCCAAACAACCGAAAAGGTTTTACCAAATTCACCAATAATCATTTAAATACCATAAGCAACAAATCCCAATAATAAAAACATAAAATCAATCACTTTTAAAAGATCAAAATCAATCATACAAGAACTTAAGAACTTTGAATAAAAGATGATGATGAACAAGAGGAATGAAAAGATTAAATGAAAACTTGTATTGATGATTAAGATTCAGTAAAAACAAAGGAAAGGATCAAACTTACAAGATTAAAGAAGAAATCAAAGAGATGAAAACCACTCCTTAAGGGAGATGGTTTCCTACGAACTAGGAAAAGTGTAACTGAAAACTAAAAAACTAGGTGCAAATTTTTTAGGGTGATTTCCTTTTATAGGCTAAGTGGTTGGCTGGTGAGTGGGCTTTCTCCCTTTCTTCTTGTCTTCTCGTCTTTTCAGAAAAATTGACGTTTTTGATTCTGATTCGGGATTTGTCGACGATTAAATTCAACTCGTCTTTTAATTTCTTCGTTTAATAGACTTGATTTTATTCGACATATGTAAATCTTCCATCTTTGGTCCTTTTCTTCGATAATTCTTCAGATAGGACCATTGACTTCAAATCTTTTGCATCTCTTGGACAACAGACTTCGTCTTGAGTCTTTTTCTTCGAATAAACCCGTGTAATCCCATGTTTTCTTCAGTATTCATCCGCTTGACTCTGAAAACACATTAAACACAAAAAACACGCATAATTCCAAACAAATGATATTAAACACGCGTTTTGGTCTTGTTTTAGTAAGAAATAAGTGGTAAAAGTGTTTTCACACCTATCATAGCCCTCTTCTCATGTGGAGAAAAGCCAAACTTCTTCAAGATCTCTGCCACATATTTATCCTGGGAGATGAAGATACCATCTTCTTTCTGCTGAACTTGTAACCAAAGAAAGAAGTTCATCTCCCCCATAGCACTCATCTTGAATTTGTCTGTCATAAGCTTGGAGAAATCCTCACTCATCTTTGGATCTGTGGATCCAAAGATGATGTCATCAACATAGACCTGAACAAGTAAAACATCCTTACCCTTCTTCTTTGTAAATAGTGCCTGATCTATGGTGCCCCACTTGAATCCATTGTCCACCAAATAAGTAGACAAAGTACCATACCATGCTCTTGGGGCTTGATGAAGTCCATACATAGCCTTCTTGACTCTATACACCTTGTCTGGATTCTCTGGATCCTCAAAACCAGGAGGCTGCATCACATATACCTCCTCAACAATTGTTACATAGAGGAAGGCACTCTTGACATCCATTTGATAGACAGTGAAGCCCATGCATGATGCATAGGCTAGAAAGATCCTTATATCTTCAATCCTTGCAACTGGTGCAAAGACTTCCTCATAGTCTATCCCCTCCTCTTGTGTATATCTCTGAGCCACTAATCTTGCCTTGTTTTTGACCACAATACCTCTTTCATCTCCCTTGTTTCTTAGAACCCATTTTTTCCCAATAGGTCTGACATATCTAGGACAATCAACCAGCTCCCAAACATCCTGAATTGCAAATTAGTGAAGCTCATCCTGCATTGCTTCCACCCAACTTGGTTCTTTGAGAACATCAAATATATTCTTGGGTTCTTGTTGTGACAGAAAACAGGAAAACAAACATGCTTGCACAAGAGGGGTATCAACCTTCTTGTGAATATTGGCAATAAATCCACCAAGACCTTGATGAGATCTTCTAGTTCGAACAGAGTCATAATATCACCAATGATTTGAGAAGTAGGGTGATTCTTCATAGTAGAAGTGAGAACTCCTCCTTCAAAAAGTCTGGTGTCTTCAATCTCATTATCCATGTTGCCAATATCCTCTTCTTCAGACTCTCTTTCATCAACATGAGGATGAACCTCTTCATATAAATTTGAAGGTTCACATTTTTCAAAACTAGAAGAGAAAAGATGCGCAAAAGTGTTGTCAATGCCTGAACCTTGGTTGTCAGCGTTTGGGCTAACAACTCTTGAAATGTTTTTGTCAACGTTTGAGCCATCAACGTCTGAATTTGTCCTGTCAGCGCTAGATTTGCCTTTGTGAGCGCCTGAAGGACCATGCATGTTGTTCTCTGGTGATACTTGGGGACCACCATTATCTTTTCCAGCAGCAGCAGCAGCAGCAAAAGCATCTGTCCATATGGGAATTGTGACATACTCTAGTATAGGAGATGACTTTTCTGCTTGTGATCCAACCTCTTCATGAACCTGTGTACCTGAAACATCAACAACTTGTTTTTCCACAACATTTGAAGTTACCTTCACAATGTCTGGATTAGTGACAGACATATAATTTAAAGTCCTAGATAAAGGTTCCAAGTCAAAAAACCAATTTGGACCACTTTCAGGTTCACTAGGTTTACTCTCTAAAAACCTAACATGTACTCTCTCAAGAATATGTTTTTCCTTCTTAAGGTAAACCATATATCCCTTGCTCTGCACTGAATACCCCATGAAATAGCCTTCATCACCTTTTGCATTAAATTTACCTAGGGCATCACTAGTATCTAGAACAACTACATGACAACCAAAAGGTCTGAGAAAACCAATATTGGGTTTTCTTCCCCAGAGTAACTCATAAGGTGTTTTGTTCTGTATCTTGTTGACCAATGCTCTATTTTGAACATAGCAAGCTGTATTAACAGTCTCAGCCCAAAAAGCTATAGGGAAATGAGCATCAGCCAACATAGTCCTGGCTGCTTCAATTAGAGTTCTATTCTTCCTTTCTGCAACCCCATTTTGCTGTGGGGTCTTGGTAACACTAAACTGCCTAGTAATCCCTTTTCTGGCACAAAAATCATCTAACACTTTATTCCTAAATTCACCACCATTATCACTCCTAAGCATTTTAACTTCATTCCCAGTCTTCTTCTCAATCAGAGTGATAAAGTCAATTAAAGTGTCAGCTGTATCACTCTTCATAGCTAAAAAGAAAGTCCAAGTAAACCTAGAAAAGTCATTTGTGATGACAAAACAGTATGATTTACCATTCAAACTCTCTATATTGGTTGGACCAAATAGGTCATGTGAAATGGTCTAGGACTAGAGTGCACTTGTTTAGACTTGAATGAGACCTTGTGCTGCTTGCCTTTAAGACATGCAACACAAGAGTGGTCATTATGGAAAGCCTTTTCAGGCAAGCCATCAACCAAGCCAAGTCTCACAAGCCTGTTTATATTCTTTAAGTTTATGTGCCCTAGTCTCCTGTGCCATAGATTACTTTCATCTACTGAAGCTTTAGCATAAAAACATGACATATTGTTATTCATCCTAATCCCATTCAGATTCACATTATATATGTCTTTATGTCTAGGTGTTCTATAGTCAATATATTTCTCATCAGGGATCTTATAATCCTTGCTTAACACCAAGCATTCAGTATCAGTAAATAGAACTTTATTTTTGTTATCACAAACTTGTGATACACTAAAAAGATTGTAATCAAGTTCCTTTACCAAAAATACGTTTTCAATACGCAAGTTCTTGGTGAGAAGTGTTCCTTTGCCTGTGATAGTACCATATCCGCCTCCAAAGTAAACCTTATCACCATCCTTAATGGGAGTGAAGTTAGTAACATAATCTTCCTTCCCTGTCATGTGCCTTGAGCATCCACTGTCCCAATATCCAGAATCATTGACCTGTTTTTTAATGCCATCCACATAAAGAAAACAAGTTAGTTTGCTTTAGGAACCCAAGCCTTTGGAGACTTGGATTCATCTGGTTGTTCAACAAGAACAGACTTAGTTCTCATAACAACCCTTGTTCATCCCTCTTTGGATGAAATACCCAGGTAACCCCAATAGGTTTTGTAATGACCTTTGAAATGTAATTAAATTTGTTGCAGGTCATTGAAATCCCATTATCATTAGGGTTTTGATCTTTCTTTGGTCTCCATGTCAAACTTGAAGAAGCCTTTGAACCCTTACCCAGTGGTTGCAAATATTTAGGTCTGGTCACGTTTCTGTCAGCGTTGGATTTGGTCTTGTCAACGCTTAAATTACCCATGTCAGCGTTGAACCTAGGGTTTGCTACAGAAACCCATTGTCGACTAGACCAAGTATTTGTCTTTTGGAATGGTCTTTGTCCATGAGTGTTAGACCCTCTAGTAAAGAATGGGGCAGGTCTAATAACTTGTGGACTTTCTTGCACACAAGGTTCGGGTCTGACAACGTTTGACTTTCTAACAACATTGACCTTAGAAGCGTTGACACACTTAAATGCTAAATGTGAAAAGCTACCACAAGTGTAACAGGCTTTTCTAGACACAACCATAGGTCTAGAAGAGAAGAAACCTCTTCCATCATTACTAACTTGGCTTTTAGGTGACCTAGTATTCCTATACATTTCTGCATACTTGACACTAGGTTTTCTAACAGTGTTTGAGCCAAGGTCAACAGCCTTACCAGTGATTGGGTTTGTAACCTTAATAGGGGTTGACTCATTAGGACTTTCACATAATAAGCCACCCTTAACAAATAAGGTAGGATTGGCTTTCTTCCATTCATTCAAGTCAGTCAACTTCTGTTGATACTCTTCAACTGGGGTAACAACTCTTGGTGGAGGAATGAATTCCTCCTCTTGGAGTTATGGTAAACCAGTCCAAGATAGGTCCTTTTGTTGGACACCATAGAAGTCACCAGCAGGTGGTGGAACCACAGAGTAGTCATTCATCCCAATCCCAGTCATGTCCCTAGGATCCCTTTGTTTATTCACACATTCTCCTAGGGTTTGTGTGGCCTTTTCAAATCTCTGAATTTTAAGGCCAATATTATCCTTATTCTTAATGGCCTCATCTAACTTAGCCTGTAAATCACTATTAACCCTTTCCATGATGTTCCTAACATCATTGCTGGCATCCAACTCATGTTTTAAGATATTTATTTTATCCTTTAAATCAAATTCCATTTTCTTGTATTCAGAAACTGTTTTCTTAGTTTGAGTGAGAGCTAATTGATAGTTAGAAAGTTTTCATCTCTCAGTACTCACATCATCTAACAATCTTAATACCTCTTTGTTAAGTTTCTCAGTATTTAACCTACAACCCTTACTACAAAAAGTATCATCGTATACCTCATTATCTGATGAAGAGGAGGAGTGTGCCATGAGAGCATATTGAACATGCTCTTCTTCTTCAATTTCAGCAACCAAAGCTTTATCCTCTTCCACATCCTTAGCCAAATAGCTCCAGTCCCATCCCATACCATCAATTCCTTGAATTGCAACCATGGCCATAGAGTCCTGAGCCTTAACAATTTGGCTTGAGGGTTTACCAGCATCAGATCTTCTAGGAGATCTGCATTCCCTCATGAAGTGCCCCATACGATGACAGTTGTAGCACTCAACTTTGGATTTATCAAATCCAGCTGTGTCCTTTGCATTGAAGGTCATCTTCTTCTTAAACCTTCTATTCCACCTGTTTGCTCTTATACTAGCAAGAGCTATGTTCCACTTAATATCCATCTCTTCCAAGTGTTCATCACTTATCTGCTCAAGGTCCTCATATGTAATCACTGAACCATTGGGCAAAGAAGCAATATAAGTAGATACAGTATGTAGGTCCAAACCAGCAGGTTTAACTCTTGGTGAGTCACTTTTGTATGTGTCAGCGTCTGAATAGGAGGCGTTGACAGGACATGTTCCAGTGTTGACACATGATGATCCAGTAACTGGATGCATGTAAGAGTCCTTCTGATTAAATTGACCTTCACTATGTGAGAAGTAGGCCATATTATTGTTGATAGACTTGCTTCCATGCTCCAAAAGAGTTTCATCTTCCAACAGCCTCAGTTTGTTGTAGATATCATCAAAAGTAGAACTTTTGTGAGTGTTGTTGGCAAGTATAGATCTTGCCTCAATCTTCCACGCTTCACCAAGACTTTTAAGAAAAGTGGCATTAATGTCAACATCACCAAGTTGTGTCCCCATGAAGGACAATTTGCTGGTAATGTCAAGCAATCTGCTTCTCACACTGCTAAGCTTCTCATTGGGTTGAGCTTTGAAAACAGCATAATCATGCATGAGTTGCTTCTTCTTTTCTTCCCTAGTATCTTCATTGCCACCATATGCAACTTCAAGAGCTGCCCAAAGGTCTTTAGCAGAATCATAACCTCTGTATTTATGCTGGTTCTCTTGTCCCAAAGAGACTTTCAAAATACTTAGGGTTTTCATATCAACCCTTCTCTTTGCTATGTCTTCAACAGACACAACTCTACCATCACCAAGTTTTTCTTTCTTATCTGCTTCTGGACATCCAGCAACAACAGTTCTTGTAGCAATAGCAGCAGCAACCTTTTCAGCTCTATTGAATGTGTTTCCATACTCAATGATCTCCCAGAGAGTGTAGTCATAGATCCCTAGATATTGCTCAAAGTTGAATTTCCACAATTCAAAGTTGGTTGCATCAAGCATGGGAATCTTGATGTTTGGCAAAGGTGAGGAGGAAGAGGTTATTTCTGGATTTGACATGATGTTGTTTAGGGTTTTGAGAAAATTAGGGTTTTGGTGATTTTAGGGTTCTTTGTGTTCTTTAAGATCAAAAGTTCCTCAACAAGCTCTGATACCACTTGTTGATCCCAAACTTAGATTGATTTAGTTTTATGTATACGAGATTAGATCAAGTAATACACTTAGAGAAACCTTTGTATATGTATATGATAATCTAAGTGTTATGCGGGATTAACACTTAAACAAGAACACACAAGATGTAAACAAACTTTCACTTTGATTAATGATATCAAACTTGCTTACAGTGAAAGTGTTTAACGTATGAAAAACTATATATCGAATATTAACCTAAAGGTCTTATTTTATAGACATAAGAAGCCTTGTACAATAATCTATGTATCAACTATTCTAGGTAAAGATAAATATAGAAAATACATTGTTGTTCCTATCTTTACTAGAAGTAATCTAGAGCAGTATAAACGTGTAGATCATATCCTTCCATCAGTGCTTGTCTTCAATGTATCAACGCTTGACTTTGTCTTGTCAACGCTTGATCTGTCAGCGTTTGTTTTACTCCTGTCAACGCTTGTTTTACTCTTGTCAGCGCTCAAGTAGACTGGCTATAATTTATTCCCAACATCATAAGCTCAAAACTTTTGAGCCTCATGTGAGGGGATATTCAAGTGATTCTTTTCCCACTCCGGCTAACTCTGCCTTTGTGAGTTCTATGGGATCCAGTCTCATGTCTTATGCTAGTAGACCAAGCAACACTGTGTCATCTCAACATACTTTTCAGCATACTTCTACTCCTGAACAAACAGCCAAGTCTGGTAGGATGATAGAAGCTGTTCTTCACTCTTTTGTTGCTGACGTTGATGCTCAACAGCAACTTGCTTTCGATGACTTCAAACAGGTTGATAAACTTGACCTGGATGAAATGGATCTCAAATGGCAGATGGCCATGCTCACTCTTAGGGTTCACAAGTTTGAGAAGAAAGTCGGTCGAAAGTTTAACTACAACCCAAGAGAGCCAGCAAGGTTTGACAGAAGCAAGGTTCGATGCTATAACTGCCAGCAACAAGGTCACTTTTCAAGGGAATGCCCTAACAAGAATGACCAGGAGAAGAGCAGATATTTAGCTTTTAAGATTCAGGAGGTGAAGGATGACAAGAAGGCATTGGTGTCTGTTGACTCTATGGTCAACTGGAATGATCATCAGACTACTACACTGGAAATAGCTGAGCCCTCTACAGACGTGTTTGCCATGATTGCTGGGAATCTATCTGATGTAGAGGAAGCGTAAGAGTTTTCTCTTCGCATCTCACCTCAGGTACAACATTGTCCTCTTGGTTGTCATGATAAATATTCAGAATTGTTGTCCCAATATAATGACTTAAATGATCAGAATGATAAGTATTTTTTAGAGGTTCAAGCCTATAAGGCTTCTTTAAAAACTTTAGAACAACAAAAGAGGTGGCTTCAAGATACTCAACGTGAGTATGAGGATAAAATTAGGATACTGAACATTGATTTAAAAACACAACAAATATGCTTAAATACACAGAAAAGGTAAAAGATGGCAGTATCAAAGAAAAACAAGAGATGAAAGAAAGATTAGATGATTCACTTTTGAGATTTGAAAAATGGCAAAAGGCACCTAAAAATCTTTCAAAATTAATCAATAGTAGCATGTCTGGTAGGACTAAAAGAGGGTTAGGATTTGATAAATATATTGATTCAGAAGATGTATTTGATTTATCTTTTTCGAGTGTCTTTGATCCCGACAAAGAGGAAGAGGGAGAACCTAGTTACAATAGGTTTAAACCAGCAACAGAAATGCACGCTGTCCCTCCACCTCTTACTGAAACTTTCATGCCCACTTCTTGGCATATGACTTGGATGGATCACAGATGCATGTGTCCCCAAAAAGTTCTACTAATTCTAATGACTTTGTCTCATGTACTTTCAGTGACAAAGCCAGTGACTCTGCATCAAGTGGTTCAAGTGAAGAGTCGAGACCTACAAGTTCCAAGTCGAATGATCATGCTGCTACTGGTTCTAGGAAGTGTGAAGAGAGATTTGCTTTTAATTCAACAGTGTCTAGTCCTGGTTTATTGAGTCCTAGGAAGATTGGTTCTCCTAGAATTGTGTGTAATAAAGTTAGCAGTATGAAACAATGTCATTCTAATAAAAGGTCGTTTAAAACATGTTTTGTTTGTGGCAGTGCATTTCATTTGATTAAAGATTGTGATTTTTATGACAAAGATTCTTTTGTTCATCAAGCATTTCCTGCTCCTGGTCCACCAGGAGTTGTTCCATATTCTTCTAGAAGACTAAACCCAAGTGCTAAATCATTTTCTTCTTCTAGAAGGACATCTCCATTAGCTTCTGATCATTGGATTAACATCAAATAGACCAACCAGTAACTATTTTCATAATTTCAATCCAAATTATGCAAATAATTTTGACCACATGTATTTTGGATTGGGAAATTTGGGAACTGTTGTTAAGCCCTCAGCAGGTTGTTCTTGGTCAAACAATAACACCAATATGATGAATAGGCAACCAAAGAACAACGGTGGATCTCATCAATCTTCTTGGCTATCCTCTAAAGATCCACAAGGTAGGCTCAAACCTGAAAAGGTTTGGGTCCCCTTAAGACACTAACTTTTGCATCTTTATTATCTTGTTGTTGTAGGTTACTCCATACCAAGATCCTACTCTAGGAATTGTTGATAGTGGATGCTCTAGGAGCATGATAGGAAATAAAAGTCTTCTATCTAACTTTGTACCATTTCAAGGAGGAAAGGTCTACTTTGGAGGAGGTGAAGGCAGGATCATTGGCAAAGGAATGATTCAGACACCCAATCTTAATTTTGAACAGGTCTACTATGTGGAAGCACTTCAACACTTCAACTTGATATCTGTCTCTCAGATTTGTGACAAGAAGCAGTTTGTCCTCTTTACGGATACTGATGCACTTGTGTTATACAAAGACTTTAAGCTTCTAGATGACTCACAGGTTCTAGTCAGAATCCCTAGAAGACACAATCTCTATAGTATCAAGCTGAATGAAGTCAACCCTACTGGTCAACTAGCATGTTTGGTTGCTAAAGCCTCAGAAGATGAAGCCACTCAATGGCACAGAAGGATGGGACATGTGAACTTCAAGACCATTCACAAACTAGAAAATATGAACCTGGTCTCTGGTTTACGTCCCAAGTCATTCAGAAATGATATTAATTGTCTCGCATGCAGCAAAGGCAAACAACATAAAGCATCCTTCAAGGCCATTACTGCTCTCAGCCTTATAACTGAATCATTGCAGCTACTACACATGGATTTATTTGGTCCTACCTCTATTAGGAGCATTGACCACAAACAATTCTGTCTTGTGGTAACTGATGGATATAGCAGGTTTACGTGGGTTTTCTTCATGGCTGCCAAGAGTGAGACCTACTCAATTCTCAAAGATTTTATTACACTTATAGAGAATCAGTTGTCCAAGAAGGTTAAAGGTATTCGATGTGATAATGGAACCGAATTCAAAAATGCAGACCTCATATCACTTTGTAATTCTAAAGGCATCAAAAGAGATTATAGTGCAGTAAAAACTCCTCAACAGAATGGCGTGGCAGAAAGAAAGAACAGGACTCTAAATGAAGCAGCAAGAACAATGCTTGCCGATTCCAAGCTTCCAACCATGTTCTGGACAGAAGCTGTTAATACTGCAAGCTATGTTTTGAACATAGTTTCTATTACAAATCCTCACAAGAAGACTCCGTATGAGCTACTAACAGCCAAAGTACCAAATATTGCTCATTTGAAGCCATTTGGGTGTCCTGTCACCATTCTGAATACTAGTGACTATTTGGGGAAATTTGATGGCAAGGCAGATGAAGGATACATTGTGGGATATTCAGCTCACTCTCGGGCTTATCGTGTCTACAATCTCCAAGCCAAGCGAGTAATTGAAACTATAAATCTCAGGTATTTTGAGGAGAAGTCAAACATCCAAGGCAAGGGTCCTGAATGGTATTTTGATCTTGATTATCTTAGTGATTCATTAGGATATTTTCGTATCAAAACTAACCATGATGCAGGTCCACAAGTGTTTGCAACTTCTAGTACAGGTGCTCATTCTAGTCTTTCCGACTCAGATGACGAGGATGATATTTTTGTTGTTCCATCCTATTCCACCACAGTCTCTCCTACTCCTCCTAGTGATGCAACTCCATTGGATGTATTGGATTCACAAGTAGCTCTTGACACATTACTCAAACAACAACTAAAAGCTACTACAACAGCTGCTCAAGGTGGCTTTGAGTTTCCCTTGAATACGCGTGCTGACAAAGCTGCTCCTAGTACTCCAACTGTTACTCCTAGTGCTAGTTTAACACCTATTGGCAGTCCGGCTAGTGATTCTACTTCCCATACTAGATTCTCAAGTCCTTCTGACCTGGGGAATCATCAAAAGAAGTCTTCTACCAAGCTGGATGATATTCATAAACAACCAATAGATGGCATTTTCAACGCTGCTTCATATGATGATGACTTTGTTGGGGATCTTAATAACTTGGCACCAGAAGTGGAAGTAGCTTCCAATCCAGTGTTGCAGTCACACAAAGATCATCCTACTACTTAAATCATTGGAGATCCTGGTTCTACTGTCAAGACTCGCAAAATGCATAAGAAGGCCTCGCCTGATCATCAAGCTCTTGTGAGCTATATTAAAGATCAAAATCGTAATAATCATACGGACTTTCAACACTGTTTGTTTGCTTGTTTTCTTTCACAGGTGGAACCTAGATCAGTCTCTCATGCTCTTGAGGATCAAAGTTGGGTGGAGGCTGTGCAGGAGGAAATGAAGCAATTCTTGTTTCAGAATGTTTGGATCCTAGTTGACTTGCCGGATGGAAAGACAGCCATTGGTACCAAATGGATTCTCAAAAACAAGAAAGATGCACGGGGTATTGTGGTGAGAAATAAGGCGAGGTTGGTTGCACAGGGTCATACACAACTTGAAGGCATTGACTACACTAAAGTTTTTGCTCCTGTTGCTAGGATTGAGGACATTCGTCTGTTTTTGGCTTTTGCTTCCTATATGGGCTTAACAGTTTTTCAGATGGATGTCAAGAGTGCATTTCTCTATGGCAAGATTGATGAGGAAGTTTATGTCACTCAACCTAAGGGCTTTGTAGATCCACTTCATCCCAAGAATGTTTACAAGGTGGTCAAAGCTCTTTATGGACTTCATCAGGCTCCTAGAGCTTGGTATGAGCGTCTCTCAACTTTCTTGTTGAAACATGGCTATAGAAGAGGTACCATAGACAAAACACTATTCCTTAAAAGGAATACCAAGGACATTATCCTTTTTCAGGTGTATGTGGACGATATTATTTTTGGGTCTACTAAAAAGGAATGGTGTGATGAGTTTGAACAACTGATGAAGGGAGAATTTCAGATGAGAGCTGTGGGAGAGCTTACATTTTTCCTTGGTCTTCAAGTCAAGCAACAATCGGATGGAATCTTCATAAGTCAAGATAAGTATGTTCATGAGATCCTTCAGAAGTTTGATATGGATCCTCTTAGACCAGCAGAAACACCTTATGAAGTTGCTAAAGTCAAACTCAAGAATGAGCCAGATCCTCCGGTAAATGTTCACATGTACAGGTCTATGATTGGCTCACTCATGTATTTGACTGCATCACGTCCGGATATCATGTTTGTAGTAAGTGCTTGTTCTAGACATCAGGTGGCTCCAACGGTTTCTAACTTGAATGCAGTCAAGAAGATTTTCAAGTACATCAAGGCTCAACCCAAGCTCGGCTTGTGTTATCCTAGAGAATCACCTTTTGTTCTTGAAGCATATAGTGATAGTGACTATGCAGGTGCTAATAATGACAAAAAATCTACTTCTGGTGGTTGTCAGTTTTTGGGTCGAAGACTTATTTCATGGCAATGCAAGAAACAGACGGTCGTAGCTACTTCTTCAACAGAAGTTGAATACATTGCTGTTGTTAGCTGTTGTGGACAAGTTTTTTGGATCCAAAATCAGATGCTGGATTATGGGTTCAATTTTATGAACACCAAAATTTTCATTGACAACCAAACCACTATCTGCATTGTGAAGAATCCTATTTTTCATCAACGTACCAAACATATTGAAATTCGGCACCTTTATACGGGATGGCAATGAGAAGAAGTTGATACAGGTTCTTAAGGTTCATACGGATGATAATGTTGCTGATCTGTTGACTAAAGCCTTTGATGGTCCTCGGTTCAACCACTTGGTGGTTCACATTGGGATGGTCAATCCTTGAGACATAGGATTGAGGGGAGTCTAAGCCTAAGGGGAGGCTTAGTGTACATATTTACTTGCACAGACTAACATATTGGTAGATTTTAACAACAGATTGAATGGGTTCTTGTGGTGTGTGTTACTCCTAGTGGAGGATTTTGCTCACTTCTGATGGTTGTCTTTATTAATGATTGGCTTCTAGTCCTTAATGGTTAGCTTCTAGTCGTTCATGGTTGGCTTCTGGTGGATAAAAATCCTTCTCTGTCAAGTGATGGTTGGCTTCTACTCTTGGTTTGGGTCACTGTTCACTTAGTTGACTTCTGTTGACCACATTCTGCTTCTAGTGTTGACCTTTATGCGGTTTGACTTTTAGTCAACGCACGCAAATTCTGGTATATATCCTCTTATTTAACTTTGGTAAATTGGGATTTGCAAATAATGTTATAACGGGCAAGTGGTTACTTTGCATTAACTGTCTAATTTGAAAGGGCAACCCACATTATTAGGGGTCAATGAACAGTTAGTAGACCATTATTTATGGTCAATTAACCCCATTGACTCATTCATCACAATCATAACACACACACACGCTCCTACTCTCTCGAACCCTAACAAATCATCTTCCATTCCTTCTGATCAACATCAATGGTTGCTTTGGTCTAGCAACCCGCTCACAATAATGTCGCTTATCTAGGAGATGGTCCTAAACATGATGACTTCACAGACATTCGGGAGTTTATTGAGGCTTCTAACCTCAGGTATGCTTTTATTGTGTGCCCCATTGTTTATGATAGTGTGATCTGTCAGTTTTGGGATTCTGCTACACTTGTGGCTATGGTTGGTCATCTACGTGAACTCCATGCTACCATTGATGGACGTTCTTATGTGGTTACTGAAGCTTCTATTAGGAGTTCCCTTCATCTTCAAGATGAAGGTGGTTTTGTTTCCATCCCCAATGCTGAGGTTTTGGAGGGGATGGCTGCTATTGGGTATAATCATGGGGGAAGTTTAACTTCCAAAAGAATAGGTTCCCCCCCCCCCCCTCGTGGAAGCTTCTAGTGCACTTTTTGATTCAATGTTTAAGCCCCAAGTCTGGGAGTTGGGATGCTTTTCCTACTCCTTTGGCTACTGGTCAAATCTGCATAGCACAGGGTAGGGTGTTTAATTTCTCTCGCTATTTGTTTGATGGGATGGTTAGCAATCTATCTATTCCCGGTTCTAGGAAGAAATTTTTAATGTATCCTAGGTTTTTACAGCAGATACTTGTGTGTTTACCTCGTGATAGGGAGGAGTATGAGACCCCCAAGCTTACTGCTAAAGTTTACTACAATATGGCTCATGGGTTTAGTGGGGTTTGGAGGCCCCTTACTGATGCAATGCTGAGCCTTGCCCAAGGTCCTCCTGATGTTGTTCCTCCGGTTGACCAAGCCGAGGAGGAACCTCAATTAGGTGATGACCCAATGGAGGAGGAGATCCTGCTGGTGGTGCACCGAATGTGGTTGTGGAAGAGCCGGTTGAGGAAGTGGTGGTTGAAAGGCAATCCACCTCAAAGGTTGCTCCCTCTTCGATGCCACATTCGTCTCTATTTGTGGATACCCCCCTCCTAGGCCTGTCCCTCATTCTTCTGATAAGCCTTCTGGTTCTCGTGCTCATACAGCTGACCCATTTATTGCTTCTGGTTCCAATGAAGCCTTCCCAGACCCAAGTCATCTTGGTGGGAAAGCGAAGGAGCCTATTACACTTACTTCTTTGCTTGATCTCATGCACAGGTACCATGAAAGGATTCTTTCTTTGGAGGCAGATTTGAATCAACATCGTAAGCTTACCAGGGAATTTGTTCTTCCCATGGCTGATCGGATTAAAGCCTTGGAGACACAGCAGAGGCGAAGGAAGAAGCATGTGGTTCAGTCTGATTCTGATGAGGAGGTTGAAGATCTTGTGGATGATGGCTTGAATTTGTTGGCGAAGGCTGCGTTTGCTGATAAGTTATATGATGATATGCCGATTCCTCCTACTTCTTCAAGCATCCCTCCTGCTGCTGCTACCTCTACACCAAAGGAAGATGTTGCTGGTACTACTGCTGGTTCAACTGCTGGACCATCTCATGATCCAAAGGGGAAAGCCCCTATGATTGATGCTCCCTCACCCCCTCGCAAGCGTACACGCAGACAACTTGAGGAGGATAGGTTGGGTGAGGAAGTTGCAAAAAGGATGCAAGCGGAGATTGACCAAGCTGCTCGGGCTGAGGAGGAAGCTCTTCTGAAGCAGAGACGTGAACAGTTGCAGCATGATGCTATGCATTGGGACGATAACGATTGGATGCGGGTGCTCACTATTCTTACCTTGGATTATTCATAATTTACTGATCTCTTGGGTTCTGATGTGAATGAGCTTAATTGCATTCCTCTAGCTATGGTGTTAATGCGTAAGCAACAGTTAGAGCTTGCTGCTCAACTTCGTGAAAAACGTAAGAACAGGCCTTTGACGAAAACCGAAGAGAAAAAGTTGATGCAGCGGTATGTCAAGTATCAGTCGGCTACTCATTTCACTGTTGGTTGGACATGGGAACGGGTTCGGGCATTGTCTTTTGATGAGCTTAAGGTGCTATATGAACGAATGATCAAGCGTCAGAGTACACCTGTTCCGGAGCGTTTCATCTATCGTCCTCCTCCACGAGTGGTTCCTACTTCTCAATCTGCTGTTGCTCCTGTTTCTACATCTGATGCTCCTCTTGGTTCTGCTGCTATTCCATCGGTTGTTGATGTTTCTAATGCTGGTACTACACCTACACCCTCGGTTGATCATCCTGTGTCATCTTCGGGTCCTACCACTACCACTACCTATGCTACCACTACCACCACCACTTCTACTCCTGCTATGGCAAAACCATCACCACCCGTGACTGGTCCTCAACCTATTCCTTCTTCTGGTGCAGCTACTGTTGATCCTTTGGTTGGGCAAGGTATTGATTCTACTTCTGCTGATCCTACTCTTGCTGGAAAGGTAAAGGTTGAACCCTCGCCTGGTGCTCCCACTCCTCGCCGTTCCATCCGCAAGAAGTTGGCTAGACGTGCTAGACGTGGCAAGTCTGTTCCCTATGAGAAGCGTGCTCCCGAAAATCTTATTGATGCAGCTTCCGATAGTGACTCAGAATTGCCAATGGGTAATGGATCTCTTACAGGTTGGACGGTTAAGCCTTCCACGACTCAACCTGGTATTGTCTCCCATAGGATTACCATTGGCGATGGTTATGTTCAGTATGCTTCGGGTTTGCAAGGTATTTTGTCTTGGGCGGATCGTAAAGATCTTATGGCATTGTATGGGTTTGTGGATGCTGGTATGCCTGTTCATCCTAGTGAAGTGCCCTCCTGGCCTGGTCTGAGAATGTGGGCTGATTTGAAAATGATGCTTGATTCCCCTCCACATGCTCCCCTTTCTGGTGTCTGGAAGGACCAGCCAACATGGGTTATCACGAGATGGAAGTTATATGCTGGCTGTGGTATGCATGTTTTGGATTTGGAGTCTGGTTCTATGGTGTTCATGCTCACGGATTTGGACTATCCATTGACTATTGCTTCGATGGAGGCCATGCTTGCTTGTCACTTGTAGATTTCTAATGCCCCTTCCGGGAATGAATCTTCTATGGCAACTACACTGGTGGAAGGGATACAAGCTCGATTGCAAGCTGAGAAGGTGGTTGCGTCTGGTATGTGATGTGGTTGGTTTGTAAGTTTTTATGTTTTGTGTTATATGTTCATCTGTTAATACTGCCATTCTTTTCACCAATATGTAAAGTGATTGGTGACTTTCATTCATTATAGTTAAAAAATAAAAATAAAATAAAAAGAAATACTTTTTATATAATATCTGCTTATACTTTAACAACATCATGGATTTTACACTTGTGAATAATATACCATCTGCTTATACTGGTTCAAAAATTTGGGTTCCTGTTGCTGATTCCCACTTGTGCTGGTTGGATGTTTCATCTGGTGTTGGACTTGGTCCACACAACAAATGGTCCTCAACTCACCATGTCTCACCGACAAGAAAGAGTTGATTCACCTTGAGGGTACGGCTCCTGGTGTGATTCTCAAATCCGTTGATTGTTGCCAGGTTACCCAAAACTGGATGGTTTTCACTTGCCATGGTCATAGACTGAAAAATGGTTAATCCAAGGGGGTACGGCTCTTGGTAAAGATTTTATCAAATTCGTTGATAGCTGTAATAGCTTGCTTAAAGCTATAGGGTTTTCAACTCACCGATGCTTCATTGCTAAGAGTTGGCGAGTCCAGAAGGGTATGGCTTCTGGTAAAGACATATCAAATCCGTTGACGGCTATGATGGTTTGCCTAAAATCATTAGGGTACCCCCACTCACCATTGATTCACGTTCTAAGAGTTGGGCTGGGTTCTGGTCTCCCAGGGTGATGCTTATTCCACCAGAAAGACCGGCTAGCCCAAGAGCGAGCAGCTACTTGGTAAAGGCTCATCAAATCTGCTCATGTTGCTGTAAAGATTCAACACGATGCTGATTTGTTTCAATCTTTGGAGAAGCTTCTAGTGTTCCATGTTGCGGCGGTTCTTATGTTTCTTATCTTGCTGATGCTGCTGTTTCTTTTGCTGTTTCAATCCTCAAGCTTTATTGCACGTTTTACCAGGAAACTTGAACTAAACAGGTCAAATTCAAGTTTAGGGGAGGATTGTTAGGACCATTGGAATAGTTAATTGTAATAGGTAGACTAGGAGGTATGTAGTTCCTCCTTGTCATAGTAGTAGTAGGAGCAAGTCGTGCTCCTGGTCTTAGTTAAAGTCAAACTTTATTATTTAGTTATTATTCTGTTAGGATATGCATGAGATACGTTAGGAAAGGATATGCATATCAGTTTTACACGTTTTGTTTAATGATGTATTAGGGTTTCCTTGTAGTATAAAAGGAACCTTAGGCAGAAGGGTTAGACACACCTTCATCAAACGTAATTCTAGTTATCATTAATATTAGAAATCCTTAGAAAAGGATCAAGTCATTATTGTTATTCTGTTCTTCTTTATAGTATTTGTATTCCACATTTATATTGTGTATAGAGTCTCTCTGTGAATAGACTTGTGATTACAGAAGTCGTTCACCGTTCCAGACAGGCTGCAAGATCCACATCGAGTGGACCCAACAGACTCTTATTAACACAAGTCCCGAATAACCGTACATGCATAATGCATTCTCAAACAACCTTTACCTATCTCGATACATGAAATGTATCATGTATACAACTCATTTCCCCCAGGTAATTCTATGCTCATAAGCTAATGGTCTGATCTTTCCAAAGATCATAAACGGACCTACAAAACTCTACATCAACTCTTTCATTTTACCAAAACATACCACCCGTCACTATGGGTGAAACTCCCTACATAACTTTGTCACTAACTCTAGTGGTTTCCTCCTTTTCTACATAGCATCCCTTGTTGATCTCATCCTTTCCACAAACATCATTACCACATTAGTAGCCTCTTTTACCAATTCTAGTCCACAATGGGGACAACTCGCCCTATCCTTTCATATAGTGCCTCAAATGGCATTTATCGACTTCTAGTATGATAACTATCATTATATGAAAAACTCAGCCATCGCTAAAGTGTTGTCTAACTCCCGCTAAATCAATCACTCATGCCCTTAGTGTAACTCCTAAGGTTGTATAAATATCTCACTTGTCTATCCTTTTCCCAGTTAGCTGGATATACTCATATCCAATCATGTTCATCAACTCCCTTCAGTCCGTACCCCAAACTACTTAAAAAATCCAATTTCCTTACAAAGTGACCTATGACGGTCTTTCACATATCCATTAGTTCTTCCAATCCAAATCGTCTTATGATCTATACACATCAACAAAAGGATGGTTAACTCAGTTAGACCAAGCCCTTCGTCCTTATGGCACGTCACACCTATAACTCCTCATCCATTCGATTATCGATACTAAGCCTCCCAAACAATCAGTATAGACCAGTGCCATTTCCCTTTCCACACTACGACAATATTAGCCTGCTTTGTGCTTTACTGATTAGGCTCTACCAAAGTTCTACCTTCGGTTCCTATCTCGACCTATTTCATTCATGCTTCGCTTCTATACATACTTCCTTCTCTTTCCTCGACTCCTACCATACATCACGATGTGATGCTTCCCATCGTTTCTTCCCTTGCCATAATCCTTCATAAGGCATTCCATACATATTAGGTTAACTTTTACACAAAACCTCCTATTCCATCACATATGTACGCAATCCTTCCAACTTCTCAACTATGTGACTTCCAATTCCTCTTGAATTATGAGATGAATTAGTCAGTCTATCGACTATCACCCAACTCTCGTCGTACTTATTCCTCCACCCCATTATGTATCCCTTTCACCAACTTCGTCCTTACATCGCTCTTTCTAAGTTTCTCCTATTTACGTAGAAAGTATAGTCTACGTCCCTTTTCTCCATACGATTGTCCAAGCCACACAACATACACGTTGACGCGTTCTCTGCTTTAGACAACTCAACTCGTGCAACCTATATCCTTTATCCAAACTGCCCTAATACGCCATCCCAATAGTTCAAGTTCGTTTCAGCTTCACCTCATCTTTCTTATTCCATGTCTCATCGACCATGCTTGCCTTTCCCAGATGGTACTTGGCCTTGCAATTTTCTTTCATCAATTAACTCCAACCATCACCTTTGCCAAATGTTCAATCAAGATGATTGAATATGTGTTGGAGACGTTCATGATCCGTATAGATCATTCTCCACGTCTCGTACACCAAATACATCTAGCATTCTAGACAGATATAACAGTCCATCTCCACTAACTAAGTCTATCCAGTTCATCCAAATCTTCAGTTCCTGCAACGTATATGTGATCACCTTTCTTTGTCTTTCTCGTACGCGTCCAAATCCTTGCTCCACGTATCGTCATGCTTCGCGAATTCATCCAGTCCTTCCGATAATGCCAAGATTGGCTCATTATCTAATCCACCTCTTCAGTCTCAAAAATGCTTCCTCATCCTTCTTCACTTCGCCCCTTGCTGGTTCCATGATATGTCATCATCTCTAACTACTCATCATGGTAAACTTAATACTAAAACTCACACCCGAAAATCTCACGTATAATTCCCTTTCCTAACAACTCCAAACCAACTCACAATTTACCTCACTCCTTTCTAAGATTTGAGTAGATCAAGATGTCGTCGATGCTCCCGATGACAACTCGTTTATACCTGTTCATGCACTCTCGGTTCACTGACTTCATGAAAACCGCTAGTGCTCTGGCGAAGCTAAATGCATAACCGTAACCCAAAGCATTCATACAACATCCTTAGCAGTTTTGAACTACGTCCTACTTGCACCCTCTCTTAGTGACAATACGAATAAATTCCTACCTCGTTCTACTCGCAAAATTCTACACGCATTCTAAAAGACCAATACTTCCTCTTATCAAACTATTCAACCGCTTTCCACATCCAATCTACTACTAAGCAACTCAACTTTTATCTTGCATTCCTTGTAATTTCTAACAACTCCTGTTTTTAAATCATTCCATCAAAAATTGCATTGGAAAGGCACTAACTACAACTCCTCTCACCTCTCCTACTTGCTCTATTCATGGTTCTACCTCAAAGTAATAGGCAAACCTACTAAATCTCAGGAAATTTTCAGAAAACTTACATGCCTTACGAGCAATCATAAATACCTTTGAGGTATCATATACCCTTCCAACACTCTCTATGGCGCGTTTCTTGTGCCAATATCCATACATTATACAAATATCTATTCATCTCCCTTGGCACTCTTAATAGACCTCATGACCACATTAGTTCGTCTACGAACTTCTAACTCTTTCCTCCCCACTAAGGGCATTCCGACCATTCTCTCATGGTCACCTACTTAATCGTGTAGGCGCGACCAAGTCTTTCATATGACTACCTCAACGCTCCCAATAAATACGCAACCAAAACTACATCCTGAATCCACTAGATACGATCGACGAATCAAACCTACGGATATCTAACGACATTTCACGTGCACCAATTAAAACCAGTCAAAAACCACGAGACTCAAGAGAAAACTCAAACCCAAAACGTGTATCAATTCAAGATGACCCATGACAACGAAAAATAATCGCAGAAACACCCAATGGCAACCAAAACATATTACTCCCCACGACATATTACTTGAACCGTGCAAAAGATCGACTTTTCCAAAAGAATATATTATATATTTTTTCTTTACCTCCCCACATCTATGTGACTCAAACAATCTACAAACAACCCTCTTGACAACTCAAAACTTGACTCAAAGACTAGGTATCCCGTGCATCCCAAATCATAAAAATAAACTACTATTCAAAACTCAACCTTTAACCCGACACTTGTACAATAATTTCGGCCAGTCCACTGACCTCCCATGACTATACATTCTGAATATTTGAAAAGTACGTTCTGAGTACATAATTTTAGGCTTTTGAATCATCCAATAAGCTTTAAAAACGAACAAGTTACGACTAAAACAATTTTATATCAGTTGTTTTAAAAAAACTAAAGAATAAACTTAGTGATTAATGCAATCCTTTTAAATGAAAGATATAATTGTATGTGAAATCTTCATAAAATCAATTTAACCTTGTATTAATAATTAAAAATGACGTGAATCGGTTAAACCCAATTACATAAACTATGTAAGTAGAAAGAAATTTTACTTCACTTTATTTTAAAGAAAGTCTTTTAGAATTTGAAATAAATAAGTGTTGATTAAAAAAAATCTTATGTTGCACCTTGTTTCAAACACGACTCCAACACCTTACCCCTTATTTTTCCGAATACAACCAACTATCTAACCGTATAATAGATTTCCAAGTCCCCATTTTTCTCAATATATACCGACCAAAAGAAATGTAAGACCCAACACAAAAGATTTCATTATTTCAAAAGAAATCCCAAGTTATTTCAATAGACTTAAAACCAAGAACACCATTTTAAAACGTACACGTGAAATACAATACTCAAAGAATACGCTACCAGACACACTTCAAAAGATTCAAAACGTCGTTGAAACTCCACCAAACTCGAGCACTAATAAATTGTTTAAACACAAGAGAGCACTAGGTACGTTCAAGTTATAATAACTATTGAACGACCATAAATCATAACATAACATCTACTAGTATATATACATCCGCATATGTATACCTATTGAATCTCCCAAACATACTCGTTATCATACATATCAAGTAAATCAATCACTTTATATGCTCGTTTTTCCATACGAGTAATCACCATCTCACCGTGCCACAACAAGGCATAAAGCCCACCTCCAAAACCAAACCATATCGTGTGATGTTGATCCCAAACTTAGATCGATTTAGCTTTATGTATACGAGATTAGATCAAGTTATACACGTAGAGAAACCTTTGTATATGTATATGATAATCTAAGTGTTATGCGGAATTAACACTTAAACAAGAACACACAAAGATGTAAACAAACTTTCACTTGATAAATGATAACAAACTTGCTTACAATGAAAGTGTTTAACGTATGAAAATTTATATTGAACAATAACCTAAACGTCTTCTTTTATAGACATAAGAAGCCTTGTACAAGAGTCTACGTATCAACTATTCTAGGTAAAGATAATTATTGAAAATACAATGTTGAACTTATCTTTACTAGAAACAAACTAGAAACAATATACGCGTAGACTAAATCTTTCCATCAGTACTTGTCTTCAATGTATCAACGCTTGACTTCTTCTTGTCAACGCTTGATTTGTCAGCGTTTGTTTTCTTCCTATCAATGCTTGTTTTCCTCTCGTCAGCGCTCAAGTAGACTGGCTATATTTTATTCCCAACAATCCTCCCCTAAACTTGATATCTACTCTAGTAATCGAGTTTCTGAATAAACATTAAGAACTAGGAGGAATCTTACAACACTTATCATATTGGTAATAAATATGTCTGATCAAATCTTTGGCCACATCACTTGAATAATCAATTTCCAGCTGTGTAGTCTTCATCTTCTCCAAGACTTTCTTGGACATGGAATACTGACCATCTACAAGTAGATACTCAGCAAACTTTGTAGAACTCAAATAATATACACCAGCAGCTGAATACAAAAGCCATTGAAGACCACTGAGGTCATCTTCAAGATCCTTCCAAATAGTAGGATCTTCATCTCTTGGTCCACACATTCTCTTGAATGTTGACCACAGTTTTATTGCATTGACTGAAGTAGGATCTTCAGTCTCATACTTGGCCTCTAACAACCTCCATAGGTCTACCAAGTCTTCTCTATCAAAACTTGCAAACAAAGATATAAGAGTGGTAAAAGTGTGAACCTCTTTTCCATACCTGCCAATCTTCCAAAACCCACATTCATCTTCTTCATAGCTTATAATAGGGTTTCTGGAATCAAGAGGTATCACTTGTACCATATCTGAAGCTTCCAATGGTGAGAGCTTGAGGCTCTTTCTTATAAAAGCTCCACTTGGATTCAACCTATCCATATCTTTCGGAAACTCAAGAGGAACTCCCTTCTTCACAGGTCTGGGAACAATCATTGCCTTCTTATGCTCCATCTCTTCTGCAAGTTCTTCTTTCCTTTCATCAAAAAGAAGTCTTAGAGTGTTTTCTTCCTGCACTTGCCCAAATGGGATAAGCTTTGAACTCCAACTCTTCAAATGTCAATCCAATCAATTTCTTAAAGTCCATCCTGTTCCATAACATCTGAGTAGCATGTAGTACAACTCCCTTCTATCCCTTTTCAACATTGAGAGAATATTGCTAGCTCTGTGTTTCAGAGTTACCTGGCAGTCCTTTTGTACTCTTAGAAGAATCTCCAAACCCCATATCTGGTCTAAAATAGTCAAATCTGGATTATCCATACACCTATCTTCCCATGCATGGTACATCTGAACAACTTCTGGCATGTCAAAATCTACTTGCAATTTCAACTAATTCAACTTCTCTTTTGCCAACTCATCACCATACTCAAGTCTTTCTGGTTGGTCTATAATCATTACACTTGAGTCTGAACTGGCTTCATCACTTCCTTCTTGCTCTTCTGAAGTGACAACAAAAGGTGATTCACCCACCTTCTTTCTTTCTTGTTCCACAATTTGTGCAGCCAACCTTCTATCCAACTCAATATGTGTTGCATTCTTTGGAACATCTACTTCTACCATAATACCCTTACCCTGATCTAATGGATCAGTGATGGGTAAGGAAGATGGTAATACCTGTGAAGAAACTTCTTTAATGATGGATGATGACTGGAATACATCAACCTCATCTACAGGTCTGTCAACGCTCAATTTTGCTTTGTCAGCGCCCAAGTTACTCATGTCAGCGTTCAAATCTTACTTGTCAACGCCCAAATTACCTGTCTCAACGCCTCTTGTAATTTCCTCCAACATAGCTGTAAAAGACAAGTTTAGGTTTGTAGGAGTGACTAGAGACGTATCAAAACCTGGTTGTTTCTTCAAACTCGTTAGGGCCTCAGCAACACCCAAAAATTCACCATCATGTGAGCCCTTATCACTCACATTTATCTGTTTATCCTCCTCTTTGGAAGATTCCTCCATCCCACGCCTTGTGCTAGCATTTTCCAAAATAACAATCCTCTCCCTTAATTGCTTGAGTTCAAGGCCTTGTGTACTAACAATTTGTACCAAGTCTGCAGTTTGCTTTTGCAAGCTAATGCAGACTGCCGTCAATTTCATTAAAGTCATTGGTTCCAATCTGTCCACCTCTAAAATGGGTATTTGACCTCACAAGTTAGATTCATTGGGCATGGATGAGGTCTTAAAGATGTTAGGACTGTCTTGGCCAGCTTCTATGCCAGAACCAATAGTCCCAGCCTCATCCATAGCACCAACCACACTTGTGGTGGTGGTTCTCTCTACTACATGGCTAGGACCACTAGAGGAGAACACTCTAGTAGTCCTTTGGCGTTTTTTCAACCTATATTGTGTTGGGGGAGAAGATGATGTGGATTGGGTGGATGTGGGTTGGTTAAGGGGTGTTTGGGTCTGTGAAGGATGGGTGTCAACGTTTGGAATAGGCATGTCAACGCCAACATTTAATGTGTCATCATCGAAGGGTTCTTGGTCAAGTTGCATGTGTTGTGGTGAAGGTAAAGGTTCAGGTATTGGGTCAAGTTGAGGTTGTGGGTCTTGTTGAGGTTGTGCTGCTTCAATGACAGCAATCATAGATGGGCTTAGGGGTAAGTCATGGTAAGGGGGTGTGTTCATCTTTGTAAAAATAGCTTTCTTTTGCACAGGGATCTCATAAAAATCATCATGATCCCTTGTGCAGTAATTTTGGACATCAAAAACCATTTGTAAAAATCTGGGATAAGCTAAAGTCATTTTATTCTCTTTATTTTTACACATGCCCTCAAAAATAATTTTAGAATAATGAAACTTTTGCCAAGTAGCAATGCACACAATAGCACTAGCAATAGATCTATTGATCTCATTGTGTGCAGTACACTTGGGACTCAAACATTGCAAGAGGACATGTATTAGGTACTTCCAGGCTGGGGGAAACTCCTGTTTATGATATTTGTTTAAAGTTCCCTCATCAGGGAAAGGATAACCCAAAGCCCTTAGTCCTTGTTCTATTTCATTAATGGGGAGGGTGGTTATACCATCTGCATCATCAAGATTCAAAGCTTGGCGAACCAAAGCTTCAGTAACCACCCATGTGCGCCCATGAACAATAGATGATAATGTAGTCACTCTATTAACCGTTGAGGAACTAACAATGTTCCAAAACTGCTTAATATGTGTGACAGGAATGAGTGGAGCATGAGAACGAGCATACCTAATTGGGGATGCATTCAAATACGCCACCATTTGTGTATATTGGGGAAACAGAGTATCATCAGCGTCCAAATATGCTATCATGTTGTGTTGACTCCTGAATCCCAATTCCAAATCACTTGGTTTAAATTTTGGTGCCATTGATGAAAGCTGTTTGAATGATTGATAAAGATGAAGTAAAGGAGAAAATATTGTTAGACAAGAATGATAGGTACCCTGTTTAAAAATAGGAGCTAAATATATAAGAGAGAAATATGCATGTGATTGGTCAAAAATTAGGCAACTATTTTCAAAATACAATCATGAAAATATTGAAAAGAAATAAGTTTATCTCATGCATTAATTGAAAGTTATCGACTCCCAAAATTACTGACCAAAAATTCGTCAAAAAGTAACAACTGGGTAGGTCCCATTGAGTGTCAACGGTCAAAAATAACCCATCAAAGCCCAACGGCTATATTCTTGTCAACGTTTGCCAAAGCCATGTCAGCGTCTAAATTGGTCACAACAACGCTTGGAAAAATACTTGTCAGCGTCCAAAAATAAAAATTTATAAAAATGAAAAATGACCTTAGCAAAGTAATTTATCCTAGAGAAGATAACCTATAAGTTGATAATTATTATAGGGCGGCAAGCACTGTCCAGTTATGCACACTTGCTTATGCAAGATAGACATAACAGTCCTCTAGTGTCCCTTGCTAACCAAAACTCCTAACAACTAAGTTACCTCATAAAATTCCTTGTTACTCCCAGGTAAAACCCATGATAAAATCATTCCCAAGTCTCCCAACAGACCACAACCAATTCTAGGCCAAAAATGTCTTGGCAGCATGCATAGTATATCAACTTTGCATGCTACAGTGCCTCATGATTTAGTAAAACTAACTCATACTCACCTGTGGACACAATCTAGAATTGTGATAAGAGTATCATAAGGATACCCAAAAATCCTAAAGGTTCCTAAAACCTCCCCTTAAACTATGATACATATGTTGCCAAAAATATGCATGAACATAAAAAAAATTATGTCAAGATAGGAATAGAAAATTACAACCATCATCCATAAATAAAAACATGCTCAAATGATTCTCCAAGGATCCATAAGCAACTCTGTATCTAATGGTATAATGCTAACACCACCTGCACATTTAGATTGAAAACCACAAAACTAACATTGTTGCTTACAACGCCCCGATAACACTTGTCAACGTTAAGGAAACATTTGTCAGCGTTAGACAAATATATTGCTGACAACGACACAATAACACTTATCGGTGTTAAAGTAACCTTTGTCAGTGTTAGAAAAAGATAGTGGAAAATCTAAATCCTCAAAAAGACCAATAACAATGCATTATCCTGTACATACTTTTACAAAAAGACCCCAAAACACATATTATGTGAGATTGATCATTCCAATACTTGTTACCAAGTATTGAAATCTTCCAGCATCAAAAGGTTTAGTCAGTAAATCAGACACATTTTCTTCTGTGTCAACCCTATCTGGTTGTATTAAACCCTTTTCAAAACAATCTTTTATAAAATGGTGTCTAATTTCTATGTGTTTAGTTTTAGAATGATGTACAGGATTCTTAATAATGCATAAAGTGCTGTTATTGTCAACAAATATCTTGGTATGCATGAAATTATACCCATAATCCAACAGCTGGTTCTGAATCCATAAGACTTGTCCACAACAAGCAGCTGCAGCAACGTACTCTGCTTCAGTTGTAGAATTAGCCACCACTGTTTGTTTCTTGCATTGCCAAGATATCAACCTACTCCCAAGAAACTGACATCCACCAGTTGTGGATTTTCTATCAAACTTATCACCTCCATAGTCACTGTCTGAATATGAAATAAGCTCCAATGGTGAATCTTTTGGCTACCACAAGCCAAGACTAGGATAAAATCTTAGGTACCTAAAGATTCACTTGACATCATAAAGGTGGCATTCTTTGGGAGTCACTTGATGGCGTGTACATGCACACACAGCAAACCTGATGTTAGGTCTGGAGGCTGTAAGATACATCAATGAACCAATCATTGATCTATAGTGCTTGACATCCACATCTTTTCCATCTCCAATCTTTCCCCAAGGGTGTTCTCTATCCAATAGGAGTAGTAGCCCTCTTTTCATGTGGAGAAAAGCCAAACTTCTTCAAGATCTCTGCCACATACTTATCCTGGGAGATGAAGATACCATCTTCTTTCTGCTGAACTTGTAACCCTAGAAAGAAGTTCATCTCCCCCATTGCACTCATCTTGAATTTCTCTGTCATAAGCTTGGAAAAGTCCTCACTCATCTTTGGATTTGTAGATCCAAAAATGATATCATCAACATAAACCTGAACAAGCAAGACATCCTTACCAAACTTCTTGGTAAGTAATGTCTGGTCTATGGTGCCCCTTTTTAATCCATTGTCCACCAAATAAGTAGAAAATGTACCATACCATGCTCTTGGGGCTTGATGATGTCCATACATAGCCTTCTTGACTCTATACACCTTGTCTGGATTCTCTGGATCCTCAAAACCAGGAGGTTGCATCACATACACTTCCTCAACAATTGTTCTATAGAGGAAGGCACTCTTCACATCCATTTGATAGACAGTGAAGCCCATGCAGGAAGCATAGGCTAGAAATATTCTTATAACTTCAATCCTTGCAACTGGTGCAAAGACCTCCTCATAGTCTATCCCTTCCTCTTGTGTATATCCCTGAGCCACCAAATGTGCCTTGTTTCTGACCACAATGCCTCTTTCATCTCTCTTGTTTCTTAGAACCCATCTTGTCCCTATAGGTCTGACATATCTGCGACAATCAACCAGCTCCCAAACATCCTGAATTGCAAATTGGTGAAGCTCATACTGCATTGCTTCCACCCAACTTGGTTCTTTGAGAGCATAAAATATCTTCTTGGGTTCCTGTTGTGACAGAAAACAGGCAAACAAGCATGATTGAACAAGAGGGGTATCAACCTTCTTGTGTATATTGGCAATGAATCCACCAAGATTCTGATGAATTATTCTAGTCTGAACAGGATTCATAATATCACCAATGATTTGAGAAGTAGGGTGATTCTTCATAGTAGAAGTGAGAACTCCTCCTTCAAAAAGTCTGGTGTCTTCAATCTCATTATCCAAGTTGCCAATATCTTCTTCTTCGGACTCTCTTTCATCAATATTAGGATGAACCTCTTCATATAAATTGAAAGGTTCACCTTGTTCAAAATTAGAAGATAAGAGATGCTCAAAAGTGTTGTCAACGCCTGAACCTTGGTTGTCAGCGTTTGGGCTATCAACGCTTGAAATGTTGTTGTCAACGTTTGAGCCATCAACGTCTGAATTTGTCCTGTCAGCGCTATATTTGCCTTTGTCAGCGCCTGAAGGACCATGCATGTTGATAACTAGTGGTACTTGGGGACCACCATTATCCTTTCCAGCAGCAGCAAAAGCATTTGTCCATATGGGAATTGTGACATACTCTTGTATGGGAGATGACTTGTCTGCTTGTGATCTAACCTCTTCATTAACCTGTGTACCTGAAACATTAACAACTTGTTCTTCCACAACATTTGAAGTTACCTTCACAATGTCTAGATTAGTGACAGGCATATAATTTAAAGTCCTAGATAGAGGTTCCATGTCAAACAACCTAACATGTACTCTTTCAAATATACGTTTTTTCCTTTTTTAAGATAAACCCTATATCCCTTGCTCTGTACAGAATAACCCATGAAATAGCCTTCATCACCTTTTGCACTAAATTTACCTAAGGCATCACTAGTATCAAGTACAACTACATGACAACCAAAAGGTTTAAGAAAACCAATATTAGGTTTCCTTCCCCAAAGTAATTCATAAGGTGTTTTGTTCTGTATCTTGTTGACCAATGCTCTATTTTGAACATAGCATGCTGTATTCACAGCCTCAACCCAAAAAGCTATGGGGAAATGAGCATCAGCCAACATTGTTCTGGCTGTTTCAATTAGGGTTCTATTCTTGCTTTCAACAACCCCATTTTGCTGTGGGGTTCTGGCAACACTAAACTGCCTAGTAATCCCTTTCTTGGCACAAAAAATCATCCAAAAGCTTATTCTAATCTCACCACCATTGTCACTTCTAAGAATTTTAACTTCATTACCAGTTTTCTTCTCTATCTGAGTAATAAAGTCAATTAAAGTGTCAGT
The DNA here is from genome assembly GCA_025667525.1 of Glebionis coronaria. Lineage (NCBI taxonomy): Eukaryota > Viridiplantae > Streptophyta > Magnoliopsida > Asterales > Asteraceae > Glebionis > Glebionis coronaria. Next base: position 368,119,665 of record CM046876.1, read on the forward strand.
AGTATCACTCTTCATAGCTAAAAAGAAAGTCCAAGTAAACCAAGAAAGTCATCTATGATGACAAAGCAGTATGATTTACCATTCAAACTCTCTATATTAGTTGGACCAAACAGATCCATATGTAGCAAGTGGAGTGGTTTAGAACTAGAGTGCACCTGTTTAGACTTAAATGAGACCTTGTGCTGCTTGCCTTTAAGACATGCAACACAAGAGTGGTCATTGTGGAAAGCCTTTTCAGGCAAACCATAAACCACGCCAAGTCTCACAAGCCTGTTTATATTCTTAAAGTTTATGTGCCCTAGTCTCTTGTGCCATAGATTACTCTCATCTACTGAAGCTTTAGCATAAAAACATGACATATTATTATTCATCCTAATCCCATTAAGATTCACATTATAGATGTCTTTATTTCTAGGTGTTCTATAGTCAATATATTTCTCATCTGGGATCTTATAATCCTTGCTTAACACCAAGCATTCAGTATCAGTAAACAGAACTTTATTTTTGTTATCACAAACTTGTGATACACTAAAAAGATTGTAATCAAGTTTCTTTACCAGAAATACGTTCTCAAAACGCAAGTTTTTGGTGAGAAGTGTTCCTTTGCCTGTGATAGTTCCATATCCGCCTCCAAAGAAAACCTTATCACCATCCTTAATGGGAGTGAAGTTAGTTAGATAATCTTCCTTCCCTGTCATGTGCTTGGAGCATCCACTGTCCCAATATCCATAATCATTGACCTGTTTTTGAATGCCCTGCACATAAAGAAAACAAGTTAGTTTTCTTTGGGAACCCAAGCCTTAGCAGACTTGGATTCATCTGTTTGTTCAACAAGAACAGACTTGGTTCTCATAACAACCCCTTGTTCATCCTTCTTTGGATGAAATACCCAGTTAATCCCAATAGGTTTTGTAATGACCTTTGAAATGTAATTAAATCTATTGCAAGTCATAGAAATCCCATTATCATTAGGGTTTTGATCGTGCTTTGGTCTCCATGTCAAGCTTGAAGAAGCTTTAGACCCCTTACCCTGTGGTTGCAAATATTTAGGTCTGGTCACGTTTCTGTCAGCGTTGGATTTGGTCTTGTCAACGTTGGAATTAACCTTTTCAGCGTTGAACCTAGGGTTTGCTACAGAAACCCATTGCCTATTAGACCAAGTATTGGTCTTTTGAAATGGTCTTTGTCCATGAGTGATAGACCCTCTAGAGAAGAAAGGGGTTGGTCTAACAACTTGTGGACTTTGCTCCACACAAGTTTTGGGTCTGACAGCGTTTGACTTTTTAACAACGTTGACCTTGGAAGCGTTGACACACTTATATGCTAAATGTGAAAAGCTACCACAAGTGTAACAGGCTTTTCTAGACACAACCCTAGGTCTAGAAGAGAAGAAGCCTGTTCCATCATTACTAACTTGGATTTTAGGTGACCTAGTATTCCTATACATTTGTGCATACTTAATGCTAGGTTTTCTAACAGTGTTTGAGCCAAGGTCAACAGCCTTACCAGTGATTGGGTTTGTTACCTTAATAGGGGTTGACTCATTTGGGCTTTCACATAACAATCCACTCTTAACAAATAAGGTAGGGTTGGCTTTCTTCAATTCATTCAACTCAGTCAACTTCTTTTGATACTCTTCAACTGGGGTAATGACTCTTGGTGGAGGAATAAATTCCTCCTCTTGGAGTTCTGGTAGACCAGTCCAAGATAGGTCCTTTCTTTGGACACCATAGAAGTCCCCAACTGGTGGTGGAACCACAGTATAAACTTTCATCTCAATCCCAGTCATGTCCTTAGGATCCCTTTGTTTATTAACACATTCTCCTTGGGTTTGTGTGGCCTTATCAAATCTCTGAATTTTATGGCCAACATTATCCTTATTCTTAATAGCCTCATCTAACTTAGCCTGTAAGTTACCATTAACCCTTTCCATGATGTTCCTAACATCATTACTAGCATCTAACTCATGTTTTAAGATATTTATTTTATCTTTTAAGTCAAATTCCATTTTCTTGTACTTAGAAACTGTCTTCTCAGTTTGAGTGAGAGCAATTTGATAGTTAGACAGTTTGCATCTCTCAGTACTCACATCATCTAATAACCTTAACACCTCTTTGTTAAGTTTCTCAGTATTTAACCTACAACCCTTACTACAAAAAGCATCATCGTATACCTCATTATCTGATGAAGAGGAGAAGTGTGCCATGAGAGCATATTGAACATGCTCTTCTTCTTCTATCTCAGCAACCAAAGCTTTATCCTTTTCCCCATCCTTAGCCAAATAGCTCCAATCCCATCCCATACCATCAATTTCTTGCACTGCAACCATGGCCTTAGGATCCTGAGCATTAACAATTTGGCTTGAGGGTTTGCCAGCATCAGATCTTCTTGGAGATCTGCATTCCCTCATGAAGTGCCCCATACGATGACAGTTGAAGCACTCAACTTTGGATTTATCAAATCCAGCAGTGTCCTTTGCATGAAAGGTCATCTTCTTCTTAAAACTTCTATTCCACCTGTTTGCTCTTATACTAGCAAGAGCCATGTTCCACTTAATATCCATCTCCTCCAAGTGCTCATCACTTATTTGCTCAAGGTCCTCATATGTAATCACTGAACTATTGGGCAAAGAAGCAATGTAAGCACATACAGTATCCAGATCCAAACCAGCAGGTTTAACTCATGGTGAGTCACTTTGTATGTGTCAGCGTCTGAATATGAGGCGTTGACAGGACATATTCCAGCGTTGACACATGTTGATCCAGTAACTGGATGCATGTAAGAGTCCTTTTGATCAAATTGGCCTTCACTATGTGAGAAGAAGGCCATGTTACTATTGGTAGACTTACTTCCATGCTCCAAAAGAGTTTCATTCTCCAATAGCCTTAGTTTGTTGTAGATATCATCAAAAGTAGAACTTTTGTGAGTGTTATTGGCAAGTATAGATCTTGCCTCAATCTTCCACGCATCACAAAGACTTTTAAGAAAAGTGGCATTAATGTCAACATCACCAAGTTGTGTCCCCATGAAGAACAGCTTGCTTGTAATGTTAAGCAGTCTGCTTCTCACACTGCTAAGCTTCTCATTAGGTTGAGCCTTGAAAACAGCATACTCATGCATGAGTTGCTTCTTCTTCTCTTCCCTAGTGTCATCATTGCCACCATATGCAACTTCAAGAGCTGCCCAAAGGTCTTTTGCAGAATCATAACCTCTGTATTTATGCTGGTTCTCTTGTCCCAAAGAGTGTTTCAGAATGTTTAGGGTTTTCATATCAACCCTTCTCTTTGCTATGTCTTTAGCAGACACAGCTCTACCATCACCAGGTTTTTCTTTCTTATCTGCTTTTGGACATCCAGCAACAGCAGTTCTTGTAGCAATGGCAGCAGCAACCTATTCAGCTTTATTGTATGTGTTTCCATATTCGATTATCTCCCAGAGAGTGTAGTCATAGATCCCTAGATATTGCTCAAAGTTGAATTTCCACAACTCGAAGTTGGTTGCATCAAGCATGGGAATCTTGATGTTTGGTAAAGGTGAGGAGGAGGAGGTTACTACTGGATTTGACATGATGTTTTTAGGGTTTTGTGAAAATTAGGGTTTTGGTGATTTTAGGGATCTTGTGTTCTTTAAGATCAAAAGTTTCTCAACAAGCTCTGATACCACTTGTTGATCCCAAACTTAGATCGATTTAACTTTATGTATACGAGATTAGATCAAGTTATACACGTTGAGAAACCTTTGTATATGTATATGATAATCTAAGTGTTATGCAGAATGAACACTTAAACAAGAACACACAAAGATGTAAACAAACTTTCACTTGATTAATGATAACAAACTTGCTTACAATGGACGTGTTTAACGTATGAAAACTTATATTGAACAATAACCTAAAGGTCTTCTTTTATAGACATAAGAAGCCTTGTACAAGAGTCTATGTATCAACTATTCTAGGTAAAGATAATTATAGAAAATACAATGTTGAACTTATCTTTACTAGAAACAAACTATAAACAATATACGCGTAGACTAAATCTTTCCATCAGTGCTTGTCTTCAATGTATCAACGCTTGACTTCTTCTTGTCAACGCTTGATCTGTCAGCGTTTGTCTTCTTCCTATCAACGCTTGTTTTCCTCTTGTCAGCGCTCAAGTAGACTGGCTATATTTTATTCCCAACATGTGACCCCATAATCACACAACACAACTATAACCCAAAACATATAACACAAAAGAACAATAGCCATATCATAGGCAGCCATTACATAAACCCATATATTATACGTATACCCAAATTCTACATCTCATCATATACAAGCATGTACTAACCCTCTTTCATGCAATCATACTTGAGAACCCATTGAAGTTGTGGTACTTGTATAACTATGTTCGCCACCATACTTATACAATTACCCTTTCCCCAATGCACTCCCTCCTATAACGACACTAATAAGAATCAATACAACATATAACACATAAATTCATCTACTCGTATAAGCTCATAATCACATAACCAAATACGTCCAAAACTTCATCTACTAAAATAACATAGTAAAACTCTAGGAATACCGAAATCCATAGTCTTGCTAAAACAGCATAGACTAATTCCAAAACGAAAACATAATCAGTTATAAGTCATGTCGCCCGTAAGAGTAGAAACAACTTAAAACTATTCATACCCACCTACTCCTAATAACTTGAACCACCACATGATTCTTAGGGAACATGACTTAAACATCAAAAGAAAAATAACATACCTCAGGTATGTAAAATAACTCGACAAACGATAGAAACTACCTTGTACCAAAATATGTACTACAATGTACAATTTAAGCAAAATACAACAATGACTAGTGTGGACGATTATGGTTCAACCTGCACTAGTCACAAACCTGAAAAGAAAATAACATGTGACTAACTATGAACATACTACGGTTCAATTCATACTAGTCAAAACATCGCAATAAATAACATCCAAACACATCAATTATTATAAAATGCACACATAATCCTATGACGCCTATATGCAGGGACCCTTAAGCTATAGACTAGGCTACGCGACTAGGCAACCTAATTCTCTATAACCATTGTCTCTGATACCATTCTGTCACACCCCAACATGGCGGAATATGGGGCGCGACGTATGGATATCATCACAACAATAGCGTGTCCATAGAGAGAACTATATGAAATAGAAATGTCATAAAAGGTGACACAAATGTCATGACAATATCTCATCAATGCAGGAGTTTAGGTAAGTAGGTAACAGTCCTACCTTTTACCCAAGACAAATAAATAACACAAACAAATCAACATATAGGCTCATAGTATCACTTATTGAAACAAACAGAAAAATAAACTAAGAAGGAACGGGGATTTCCTTCTAAATGCAATCCTAATGCATCCAAATCTATCCACTTCTATCCTCAAGCTTAACCACATTCTCACCTGAAAGAGACACTAAAACACGTCAACATAAAGTTGGTGAGAGTCATAGGTTTAGACTCAAACGCCAAAATCATACCATAAGCTGTGAGTACAACCAAAAGTTAAAAACGTATGGACAGTGTGATACTAACATGCATTAACAAACTAATATTCAAGATTCAACTAATCAAACCAAAACCAAGGCTCCCAGCCTTACCAAACACCATACTCCCATAGGAATCCAAACACCTATGAACCAAATCCCAAGGACTTGCCTTGCCAATATCCCCTTGGTACCAAGTCAAAACATAAACAATCAAGAATCAACTAGCAGTTAATCATATAAGTATGCACACATAAGTCCATTACCAACGCTAAACCATTCACAGCATAATTTATAAATAACAAAACAAAACAGTGTCTCTTCCATCCCATCTGGAAGTCAAAACCATTAGTAAACATGGGACTATGAAACTCACCTGATTGAGCTTCCCCAAACATCCGCGCACTAGCAATAAGCTAACAATCAAAAACACATAATCAAAACATGAACGGCTCATCAACCTATGATGGACATCTAACCTCCTCCCATATATATACCTCATATATATGCTCTAAGCATCTCATTACACCCCTCTATAAAGACCTTAACTCGTTTTACTTCATAACACATCTCGTTAACATTTTATCAAAAACAGTCCCAGTTTTAGGTCTCCAAACTATAAGCCAAGCACCAACCTAAACACATCCATGATCTCTGTAAAGGGGATATTTATGCCCTTACGTATGTTAGCTAACACCTCCCACTTGCCCCAACCTTAAAGCTACTGTTAAGGCCCCGATATATATATATATATATATATATATATATATATATATATATATATATATATATATATATATATATATATATATATATATATATATATATATATATATATATATATATATACTTTTGTCATTCAAGATTTACTGATTTTAAACATACAAAACGTTTGTTATGTTTAGGGGGTCTTACCCTAAACCACAACCTTATACCAAGTGCAGATTCTTACTACAATATATGAACCATCTCTCATGTTCGTTAGAAGATCCCAATGCAACCCTAAGTACCCCAAACAACCCAAAAGTTAAAAAGAAAACAGGCTGAATTCAAAACTGTTTTGACCACCGACTGTTGTAACGTGTTTTTGACCTATTTCCCGACCACCAATTTAGTTCTCGTTTCTTGAATTGGAAAGCCACTTCAATTACCTTTTCAGGGATACTTGGATTGTAAAATAAGAGTTTGTAGAACTCCCAATATGATAAAAACAATTGACTCAAAATTTTGCCCAGTTTTTAAAAACAGGTTTAATCAAATTAACTTAATTAATTACCCATAACCCCATTAAATACAAGCCCTAGTTTATGTAATCATTATAACATCATTATTATAACATTAATATACTGTTTTTAAATTAAACCCTAACCTAAATCCATCATAAGATGATTAAGAAAACATTAAAACAATTTAATTAAAAAGGGTTATGAAGGTTTTACCTTTAAATTAATGGAAGATGAAAAAAAACAATGAAAACCCTAAAAAAAATGCAAGAACCGTCGACCTCTTTTTTTTTCTCCAGGGATTATGACTTTTGGTTTAGAATAAAACATTATATAGGGTATGGGTGAACCCTAGTCCAACCCATAGCCCACTTTCCTTTTTCTCTTTTTTTCCTTTTTCCCTTTCTTTTCTTGCGTCTACCAAACCGACCCAACACCCCCTTATTTCGTTTTATTCTCTTTATTATTCATATATGTATTAATAATATTACCTTAATTTTCCTTAATTTATTTCATCTCTTAAAGCCTCCAAAACCTCAAAACCGTAAAACTAGTCAAATTTACGCGTTTTACCGTAAAAGACGTAAAATATACACTTTTATAAAAAATCTCAAATTTTGATATAAACTTTATAACTAAGTCCTAAATGACTTAAAACCATCCCGAAAAATATCCATATGACTAATTACCTCATCCGAGACCTCTAAATGCTAAACCGTAAATCGTAAAAAATACGATTTTCTATAATACATATACGTATACGTAGAACCACTAAATAACACTATCCCACTTCATAGTCACTACCATGTGAACTCATGAACATGAAATCATCACACATCATTTCACTCACAAGGTACCCCGTACCGGAAACGATATCCAAACCACAGTCTATACACACCAATAAGCACATAAACACGTAAAGACACGTAACTAGCACAAAATAAAACTAAGTGAAGAACCTCAAAACCAGGGTTGTCACACAACATCACTTGTTTTGAATGTCAGCAAAAGGGACACTACAGCAATGAGTGCCCAAAGAAAAAGAATAAGGACCAAGGAAAGATTGCTAAAGCTAGGGAAGCTCGTCGAAGGGTCTATGTGATAGGAGGAGGAGAAGCGCAACAAAAATCCAACGTCATGACGGGTACGTTTCTTCTCAATGGTCGTTATGCTTCTATTTTATTTGATACTGGAGCTGATAGGAGTTTTGTGTGCACTGTTTTTAGTGTTTTACTTGATGTGACCCCTTCTCCCTTAGACACTAAGTACACAATTGAGTTAGCTAATGGGAAGTTGATAGAAGCCGACACTATACTTCGTGGATGCACTTTAAATCTTCTAGGTCATCCTTTCGTAATAGACCTTATGCCTGTTAAGTTAGGGAGTTTTGACGTGATTGTCGGAATGGATTGGTTGTCGAGATATCATGCTACGATTGTATGCGACGAGAAGATCGTTTGCTTACCATTTGGTGATGAATTTTTGGAGGTACAAGGGGATACAAGTAACGGAAAAGGGAAGTCACGACTGAACATTATCTCGCGTGTCATGGATCAGAAGTTGTTATCGGAAGGTTGCCACGTATTTTTAGCCTGTGTTACTGAAAAGCAGACGGAAGAAAAACGGTTGGAAGATGTACCTATCGTACAGGATTTTCCGGAAGTTTTTCTGAAGATTTGCCTGGATTACCGACGGCCAGACAAGTTGAATTCCAGATCGATTTAATACCGAGAGCTGCACCTGTTGCTCGAGCGCCTCACCGTTTAGCACCGTCGGAATTGTAAGAACTAGCGACACAACTACAAGAGTTGACTGATAAAGGATTCATAAGACCGAGTTCTTCACCTTGGGGAGCTCCAGTCTTATTTATAAAGAAGAAGGATGGAAGTTTTCGGATGTGTATCGACTATCGTGAGTTGAACAAACTTACCATCAAGAACCGTTACCCGTTACCTAGAATCGATGATCTGTTTGATCATTTGCAAGGATCGAGCGTTTACTCGAAGATTGACCTTAGGTCTGGTTATCACCAATTGAGAGTCCGTGAGGAAGATGTTGCAACCTGCTTTTAGGACTAGGTATGGACACTATGAGTTCCAAGTGATGCCATTCGGTTTGAAAACGCACCTGCTGTGTTTATGGACCTCATGAACCGGGTGTGTAAATCGTGCCTCGTGGGCTGATAAGTTAGACGATGCTTTGTGCGCTTTCCGTACCACATATAAGACGCCGATTGGTTGCACTCCATATCGTCTTGTGTACGGGAAGGCATGCCACCTCCCTATTCAGCTGGAACATAAGGCGTACTGGGCCTTGAAGTGGGCCAATTTTGACATCAACAAAGCCGGTGATCTTCGGATGATTCAACTCAACGAGCTAAATGAAATAAGGAATGAAGCTTATGAGAATTCATTGATCTACAAGGAGGAAACCAAGATCATCCATGATGCTAAGATTAAGAACCGAGAGTTCCACGTTGGTGATCAAGTTTTACTCTATAACTCTCGGTTGAAGATTTTCTCGGGCAAGCTTAAGAGCCGTTGGTTTGGTCCATTCACCGTCGCCAAAGTCTTCCCATATGGCACCATTGAGCTTTCTCAGCCAAACGGGCCCAATTTTAAAGTGAATGGCCAGCGCGTGAAGCTATACATTGGTGAGGACATCTCTCATGAGATGATTCCAACCCTCACTATGTTTCCCTTGAATTAATTCTGGGTCGAGTCAGGCTCGTGACTCGGTTATAAAAAAAGCGCTTCACAGGAGGCAACCCGTTGATCTATCCTTTACCGTTTTCATAATAAGTGTAGGGGGAGCCCCGTATGTGTTTGTTGTCTTGTTTCTTATGATATGCAGGGATTAAAGCTTCAAAGATCCATTCTCGATGACTTTTGACGAACCGTGATCCCGTGTACCCATCTTCCCGGTTTTATCCTAAACTGTCGTGATTCAATATTTCATATCTTATATGTTCACATTGAAATAACTTTAGTTGTCCTTTCCTTGGCAAGATTTAAACAAAGTACATAATGTCCTAAGTGTAGGGGAGTTTACTCCCACATTCTTAAACATTGAGGACAATATTTATATCAAGTGTAGGGGGGACTTCTATCGTAGTAAGTGGTCTTTTCCATGAATTTGCCCTCATTTTAACCGGAAAAATTGATTTTTCGACATTTTTCAAAAATTTTAATCTATTTTGGCCTAGTAGTTTTTTCTTTGTTATCATTATTTACTTTCCTTGCAAAAATAAATTTTTAATGAAGTGGTTTTAATTTTTAAATGTTCTGAATCTTTTGACTCAATCCGAGTTTACTTTTCTAAGTTTACTCTAGTTAGTATCCTTAAAGTGTTTAAGTCAACTTTTGCTAGGCTTTTATATATGGAGCTTTAAAACGCGAAAGTCTTAACTCTCACGGGTTAAGAACAAGAACTTTTCGCAAGTTCCTATAATTAATCCTAGAAAGTTGTTTATCAAGGGAACTTTAAAATGCGAATTCTAAACTTGAAAAAGTCTAAGAAGTTGCAAGATCCTATAGATGACTTGAAAACCCAAAACTTTGATTTAATTGGCTAAGCTTCCACGAGTCTCATTCCTTGAGATTTTAAATTGTGGAGAACGAGAGATGATAGAGTCAATTATAAGTTTGGTATTCTTTCGTGAATTTATGTGACTTGATTATGAGCTTATTCTCCCATCGCTTGTTAATAAATATATTTGCAATAAATAAGGTTGTACGATTTGAAAAGTTACTTAGCTTCTAGCACAAGATCGTTTAAAAGTTGCTCGGTATCAATTATAGTTGATAGCCAAGGCATAACTTATTGAAGCGGGATGCGAAGATTGACGAGTCCGAAAAGCTCCTAACAAGACATGAGGGCTACATTTTGTTGCTAAAGATCCAAAAGTGATGTGAAGAATCATTTATCAAAAATCAATATGAAGGATCGAGACACGCGACGAAAAGCAAATACTCCCCTAAAGATCATGGAGAAGTCTATCCAAAAAGGCCCTAACAAGGTATGAGGATAAAGAGATCCAAGTCCTAAAAGGAGGCGGATCGTTGTATATCAAAATCCAAAATATAGATTGGAGAAAAAAGAAGTCGTGGTCCAAGTATGAAGAATCTCTCAAACGTTCAAGTGAAGAAATTCCTAATATGACGAGAAGACCATAATTTCAAGAACGTCTCTCAAAGATTCGAAGTATGAAGTCGTTGCCAAATATTGGTCCGAGAAAGGTCTCAAATCATGAAGCAAGTTATACCAAGATATGAACTTTATGAGGTCCCGAGAAGCAGTTTTAAAAGATTTTGTCCTTTAGCTAACTATTGACTAAATCGTTCCACTTTATTTTCAGACTAAATAAACTATCGAAATAAGTCAAACAATGTATCATCGTGACCATTCAAGATAAAATTAAAATATAAGAGATACACCTAGGAATAAGGGAGTCTAAGCGAATACTTGGGCCACATGAGTTCGTGTTAGTTTGCTAACTTATAATAACAATGATCTCGTTTTTAAGCTTGGTATGGGGAACATGAAACTTGAGGATGATAAGCATTCATGACAGCCAAAACCCCAATGTAAGTCTTTGATTTCTATCTTTTTACTTTCCTTAATTTTTAGTATTTAATAAAGGCGAAGGTGGGTTATTTATGATGAGAAATGTAAACTGTGCTTTGAAATTAATGCATTGCATGAGGGTATTGCAATGGTCAAGTGTAGGGGATTTAATAAGTATGAAAACACTTATCCTTTTACCACTTATTTCCAATAATAACAAGACCAAAACGTGTATTTTATGTCGTAAAAGTCGGAATTATGCGTGGTTTGTGTTTTTATTGTGTTTCAGGATAAAAATATGAAAAAGGGAGAAAATACAGGCTATCACGGGCTTTTATCAAAGAAAAAGACAAAAGAGGAAGTCAAAAGATCAAGAATGCAAAAAGAACGGAAGTCCAAGGCCTATTCTTAAGATTTATCGAAGAAAAAGTCTAAAGACGGAAGTTTAATGAAGTTGAAGAACTCAAGTTTAATAGAAGATGAAAATTATAAGACTAGTTCAATTTATATCGATAAATCCCGAGATGACGTCGAGAAAGACAAAGAATTTTAATCGAGTCGAGACGAAAAGAAAGAAGGAAGCAACACATGCACTCCCCGCCTCCTATTTATACCCTCCTAATGACACATTAGGAGGGTGTTAGTTAATTAGTTCATTTTCAATTTTAGTAGTTTAGTTTTTAGAGAGAGAAAGTGTTTAACTTTCTCTCACTAGTATTTCATCTTTTTATTCCTTTCTTGTTTGAATAAAATCTTTACTTTTGAGAGTTTAATCTTGTCTTTGATCTTAATCTTCTTCTACCTTTCTTGCTTTTAATTTTGATCTTGATTAGTGATAATCTTTGATTTTATTTAATCTAGATGTTTATGTGATTAAAAAGTTTATCTTTTTATTCATATCTATGTTTTATATGGATTAAGTTTTGAGCTTTTCATGCTTATTGGCTTAGTTTGTGTTTAGCTTATTTACTTTTTAAGTTTTCTTAAAGTTTTAATCTTTTTAAAGTTTGATTTAAAAGTTTTGCTTATTTAAAGTTTTAAAAAGTCTTTATTCGTGCTTATTGAGATATTTTCGTTATAAATTTGGTTAAGTTTTAGTTTGAGCTTAAGAAAATAGCTTATTAACTTGGCTTATTGCAAAATACATACTATCGGAAAAGGGTTTCCCCTTTCCGACCATACATTCTGATTAGACCATTTTATTCCGACAGATTCACTATTATTCCGATCACTGGGTATCAGAAAATGGTTTTATTATTCTGACTGGGATTCCGACGGGTGTGTTTATTTTAATATTCTTATAGCTATGTATTTCTAGTATTCCGATCATTTTATTTTTATACATTCCGATAGGATTTCATTTTATGTATTCCGACTGGTTCATATTCCGATCACATTCCGACAAGCCACATTCCGATCTTATTCCGACAAGCATTCCGATGGGATTCCGATTAGGATTATTCTGAAGGGTTTGAGTTTTGTTTTTACAAAGTTTTTATTTGTTTAGTTTTAATTTCTAATTTTAGAGAGAAAAAGTGACAGTTTTTCTAGATTTGATTTTAGCCAATTTTAATTTCGTTTCGCATTTACTTTTTAATTAGTTATAGACAACGACAACATTTTTATTTTTCCACCAAGAACGACTGAGTCGCACTTTTAACTAGTAATCAATTCGAAAAGACTGGATCAACCTATCTTTTTCATACGAGGTAATTGATGAGACTGCTTTTATACATAGTCTCATCGTCCAAAAAGGGCTTAAAATGCATTACATATCATCAAAATACCCATATATATGCTTTTGTTTGTTGCTTGTGTATTTTAGTACGGATATTGAGAAAATGACAAAAGATCACAAGAATCATGCAAAAATGAACACGGGAAACGAAGCCGCACAATGAACCAAGCCCTAATGAAGACTTTCCCAAGAAAAACCCTTGAAGATTTGAAGACTTATGAAGAAGGGTCCTTCAATATGGAATAATTGACACTTTATACCCTTGTATCCTCATAATTACAAGTTTGGTCCCTAAAGTTTGTCAAAATTCCAAAAAGGGCCCTCCACTTTGAAGAATTGACAAGTTTAGCCCCTTATCAAAGCTAAATTGTCAACCATTATCCTCCACAAAGTAAAAAATATAATGAAGTCCTTCAAAGTACAAGAAATTACAAGATTGGTCCTTTGAAAATCCCAAAATTACAAAAAGGACCCTTGACTTTCAACATTTGGCAAGAATGGTCCCTCAATCATTATGACTTGGCAATTTCAGTCCTCCAAAATGCAAGAAATTACAAGATTGGTCCTTTGAAAATCCCAAAATTACAAAAAGGACCCTTGACTTTCAACATTTGGCAAGAATGGTCCCTCAATCATTATTACTTGGCAGTTTCAGTCCTCCAAAATGCAAATCATACAAGCTAAGACCATTCCCATTGAAGAAAATGCCAAAACAATCCCTCTAGAATCACAAAATGGCAAGAATTACCCCTGAATTCACTTTGCAAAATGTTTTGGGGCAAAAGTGTGAAAAATGAAAAGTTGATAAAGAAGGAAATGGGCGTTGATAGAGTTTATAACTGAAATGACAAAAGGGAAGGAAGTGAAGGACTAAAGCTGGCCAGACAACATTGTTACCTAGACCAACCCAATCATGCCACGTGCCCCACTCAATCCATCCAACCAATCACAACTCAACTTTTGTCCACATCAGACCCCACTCACTTGTTTAGTTATTAACTAACTTTTTAAACCAGTTAATTAATAATAAAAATGGGCGTTAAACACGTTTTTAACCCACAACAAAGATCAAACACCTGCTCTTGAAGTTCATAATCCAAATTGGGGAATTTTTACTTGCTATGAATTAGAAGTTAATATGCTCCAGAATGATGATTAACCATCCCATAAACACATCCCAAACCTTAAACATTACACCCCACCAACCCACATGCTACATGGGACCTCCCCTGCTACAAGCTCATGCATACTACCAAAAGGAAGACAGTCTTCCAACGTCCCACATTGTGGTTTACTTTCTAAGCTTCATACAAACCCTTTGATCACATTTTCACATGCCAACTCATGCAAACAACCAAGAATCCGTCACATGATTCCAAGATATTCAAATTTTCAAAGGGCAAATTGGGGACTTCACAACTAGGGTTTATGTTATTTCTCAGCTTCCTTAGTCTCATTGTAGCCTATATAAAGGCATTAGGTCTTTACATTTTCAGCTGCTTTTGGTTTTTCCTAGTTCAACTACTTGTAAATCCTCTTTTCAATTAATGAAAGTGTGTTGAGTTTTGTTGAAGAAAGACCAAGTGTCATCTTATTTTAAGATTGTTTATGATATTTGTTAACTGTAATTGGACCTTAAAACATTTTTCAAACCTTGTGTAATAAATTACACATTGGATCAAAATTTGATATTTTGCTAAGTTCTTGTTTCAACCTTGGAACTCTTGGGTTATAGGGCTGATCATAGCATCCTAATTGTGATATTAAGGTGTGGTGAGGCTTATAACTTGGGGATAATCAAGTGTGGGGTAACAAGGTTGCATCAATCAAGTTTATTTTCCAAAAAGTCACCTTTCTGTTTTGATTTTGTGCTTCTAACCTTGTTGAATCTTAGCAGGGTTGTTATTGGAAGCTTGTGCTTGTTCTAGCTAGCAAATAAGCTCATAAATTCGTGGGTGTGGATGTACATCCATGAGGTTTGTCTTGAAACCTTGAAAATCTGATAAAAATTGGTTTTTTTGTGGATTTGTGCTCTGCTGTTGTTCTTGTTGTTTTCTTGGCTTAAATCTGCTTAGTCTTGCATGATAATGTTGTTTATATGCTAGATTGATCATTGGGTAAACTGATTCACACTTTTTCTTGTTTAAATTTTCATCTGAAAAGATAAAGGGGTGTTTGGGACTACCTGTTTAAGCTTGAATCTTGTTATTTTGTTGTGGAAAGTTTGTGTTTGTGCTCTATATCTGATATATGCTTGGTTGAGAGTGTTTTGCTGCAAGTTTTTGGGTTTGAAACTTCAAATCAAACAATATGCTATAACTTGATGAGTTTAACTGTTTTTTACCTAAGATTTTTGTGAAATATAGTATTTGTGCATGCTTAGGGTTGGAAGTTGTTAAAACATCATTATTATAACTTATTTGATAGATCTTGAGGTTTGAATCTGGCTTATTGGTCAAATACATCAGCAAAGTGTAAAAACTGCATGTTCTTGTGTTCATCAGTAACTTAAGGTGCTTGTCTCTTGCTTAATTCTTTGAATCATTGCATGAAACCTGTTTAGACTTGTTCATTTGAGTTTATAATAGCTTGTGTATGCATTTGGTTGAGTTTGGCTTGCTGAATATTGCTCTAAGTGCTTATTGAACCTGTTCTGCTTATTTGTTCATGTTTGTGCTTGATCTGGTTCTTTATTGATTAAACTGTATCAATTGTGTGATTGTGTTTGTGATTTATTGATTGTTATTGACTCCTTTTGATCCAAAGATCATTTGGGTGCCTTTGTGTAATCTGAATCTAAAAAAAGTTCACTAAAGACAAAAAGTCAAACAAGTCAAGCAGTGGAAAAAGTTTCCACTGCTCAACACCCAAAACTAGCCCCTGCTAGTGTTATTTTGAACTCAGCTTATCAATAAGATATTTTAGCTTATCCAGACTTGCAACAACTTATTTTTTGTGATAGATCTTCATTATTTGACCCATTTGATTAGACTGGAGCTTATTGGACTTTGACTTTGACTTTTTGCTAGAAAACCAACTTATTTGACTTTTACATAAGTGCTTATTTGCTTTTTCCAGCTTATTGAGTCAGCTTATTTGAAAACTCTTTGTTGATTTTGCTTAATTAAGTCATTTAAAAGCTATAGAAACTTCAATCAGCTTTTGGGGTGGCCTAGAACACAAAAACGACTATTTTGTCGTTTTCTATAGATTGCTTATTGCATTTTCAGGCTTATTCCTTGGGCTTATTTCAAATTTCTTTTTACAGAAGTCTTATTTATGACAAAAGAATCTTTTGTTTGTAATTTGAGCTTATGGCATTGGCTTATAGCTTAATGGGCCAAAAAGCCCATTAAGAATAAGCTTTTTGGTATAAGCTAGTTTATTTCACACTTTCAGCTTTTGGGCCTTTGGAAAAAGTTGTTTAAAATCAAATTTTGAGTCAAGTAGTGCTTTTGGGCTTATTTTGGACACTTTTTCATTTTGGGCCCAATTTATCTCATTAAGTGATTTGTTTTGGGTTTAGCCCATTTTCTAGGCCAATTAAGGGTATTTAGGTAATTTCACTTTCGTTTCTGAGTTATTTAGGTTAAATTAAGCTAGTTTGAACTTTTTAGAATTTTTTATGATTTTTGGATTTTTAATAATATTTTAATATTATTTTATTGTTAAAAATTAAAAGAATGATTTTCTAAGTTTTTATATTTTTCCTGGATTGTAGACACTTAATTAGGAATTTTGTAACTTTCCAAATAGTTTTAGGGTCTTTTAATTATTTTCTAGAATTAATTTAAGTTTTAATTGAGTTTAATAGTTTTTAATTGTTTAAAAACGTTTTTAGTGGTTTTAAAATTTTGAAAAATACTTTCTAGCTTAATTAGGTTATTTTAAAGGTTTACAAACTTTAAGATCTTGTTTTGGACTTTTTAATAGTTAATATTGATTTTTAGGGCTTTAATTAGCATTAAAAAGTCATTATTTATTTAATTAAAAGGTTTTGGCAAGTTTGGATTTTTTGTAAACTCTTAGAATATATTTGTGAATCTTTAGTGATTTTTAGGAATTTTTAGGGTAAATTTTTTATTTTTGTGCTTTTTACGGTTTTACGTGTACCCCTTTTTCGTCTTAGTTTAATACGACATCGTAACCGTCATTCTCTTCTTATCTCATTACTATCATTCTTTCTCACAAATATAATCACAGATATAATCATTTCATTACACACACACTAAGCCTCCTTGAGAACGATCCCCATTTTGGGTCATTTGTACACGGTTTTCCTAAATCGTCGTACTTAATACTTGCCACTTTTGCTCTCTTTTCCTAAAGAGTAGTAAAACCACTACATCATTTTGGCGCCGCTGCCGGGGAGGCGTGTTGTGTTTTGATTTGGAATTGTTGTTTTTATATACTAACCAAAATAGTATTTGTATTAGTAGCACTCTACTAATACGTATTATCGGTTTTCGATTTTTGTTTGAATACTATTACTATATTGTATACGTAGAACAATAAATTCACAAGTACTCTAAATACGTGAGAAATCACAACCTTGACTTGGGAGGTCATTACTCAATCATTGTATTCGAATCTCAAACCAAAGAAAAAGGCAAAAATAGATAAATACTTTCGTGAATCTCAATTTTGAAAAATACAAACTATAAGGTGGGTATAAGGCGGATATTATAAAATATATCCTAAGGAAAAAGGCTCTTAAGTCCTTCGCGCCGCCTCGTTTCCACGCTGGCTTGTGAGTATTTGATTTTGAGAGCTAATCGAGGGTTTTGCCGCCCAAAGTATTACTAAGTATCATATATATTTTCTTGGTTTCATTGATTAAACCCTCTTGAACATTTTGGTGTTCCACCAACGTTCTAAAGTCATCGAAGGCGTTCACTTCACGTGATCGTTTTCATTCCTTGAGGCTTCTTTAATCAAGAGATTTGATTAAGGAGGAGATTTGTAGATTTGTGTCTACTTAATACATTCACCAAAATCCAAAAAGGTTAATACAATCAAAAACCACAAAAAATTTGAAAAATACAAAACACCAAAAAGAATCTTCTTTGCTTATCCCCTCGTTGTACGTGACGTTTATGCTAACTCGTAATCAAGCAAGACGTGCACGTAAACGAAAGAACAAAACTCCCACTCCCAATCTTTCTAGTGAGGAGACTCCTATTGACGAACCCATTGTAAGAGAAGCACCAACCATGGCGAATTGAACTATGATGGAGTTACTTCAAACACCCACCGAGGGTTATGGAGAGGCTATTGTGATTCCCGCTATCCTTGCGGAGAATTTTGAGGTGAAAACGGGTTTGTTGTCGATGATCCAAAACAACAAATTCCGGGGTGATGAGAAGGACAATCCACACAACCATATCCGCCAATTCAATCGTCATACCGCCACTTGCAAGTTTAAGGATGTCTCGAATGACTCGATTAAGATGATGCTTTTTCCGTATTCCTTAGCGGGGCCCGCTAAAATTTGGTTGGAGAAAGAGACACCCAATTCTATATTGACGTGGAAGGATCTCGTGTCTAAGTTTGTGAACCAATTTTTTCCGCCCTCTAAGACTACGCACTTGAAAAACGAGATTTCAAAATTTTCACAAGAGTTTAATGAAGGTTTTTCAACTGCTTGGAATATGTTTAAGGAGATGTTACATGAATGTCCTCATCACGGTTTTTTTCCGACTTGCATTAAATTGACACGTTTTACAATGGACTTAATGATCATGAAAGAGATTATCTTAATGCCGCCGCGGGTGGTAATTTTTTGTGTAAAACGGTTGAGGAAGCTTTGGTGATAATTGATAATAGATCTAAGGTGTATAGTCCTCGTAGCACGTCTAGTGTTCGTAAGTCTGCGTCTTCGGCTTCACCTTCTTTGTCTACTACCATCGATGCTTGCCAAATTGAGGCGAACTTGGAAAACAAGATTTTTGATAAACTTAAAGGACTTTTGATTGAGCTTAAAGTTGGTGAACCAAGTGCTCCCGCTACGGCTATAGCGGTTGAGGTTTCGTGCATGTATTGTGGTGGAGGTCATGATTTCTCCGAGTGCATTACCAACGGTGGTAACACTTCGAGTGCCTACGCGGCCACGGGAAATTACAACCAAAACGGTCAAGTTACCCGCTCTAATCAATTGACTCCACCGGGTTTTGGTTCAAATCAAAATGCTAACAACAACTATCGCAACAATCAAGTTGGTTTCAAAAACAATTTCAACAAAGGAAACTATGGTAATCAAGGGGCTAATAATCAAGTTTCAAACAATAATCAACATGATTTTCAAAACAACAACAAAGGTTTGCAAACTTTGAAAGATCTTCCAAATGAATTTGTTGAATACGCTAATGGGAATTATGCTAGGTTTGACAATATTCAAAGAGAAATCATTAGCCTAAGATCCGAGTTTAAGAACGACTTGAAGAAAGAGTTGAAAAATGAGCTAGCTAATGAACTTAAGATCCATACCAACAAGATGGAAGGAACCGTAATTAGGTTACAACAAAACCAACAAAAAATGGAACAAGGGCAACATGAGATAAAACAAGAAATGGTTAAAGCCGAGAAGAGGCAATCCAAGTTTGAAGATAAAATCTCATCTATGTTTGAGGCAATTATGTGTAAACCGTCATCGAGTAGTCTTCCTAGCAACACCGTATCAAACCTTAAGGGTGAGATGAAAGTGATTACCACACGTAGTGGTAAGACACTTAAGGAACCGACTCCTCAACCAATTGCTCCTACGGAGGAAGCAATTGAGGAAGAACCCGAGGTGGTGGTCCAAAAGGAGCATGTCCCAATCCCACGAAGTACCGCTCATTCCACACCTACGGTTGACCCTTTACCAACATTGGAACCCGAGATTCCAAAGGCTATGCCTATGCCTCAACCCACACCGCCTTTGCCCTATCCATCGAGACTTAGAAAGGAGAAACGTCAAGAGCGCGACAATTACCAATTTGAGCTTTTTATGAAAATGTTTTGTGATTTGCACTTTAATGTGAGTTACGCCGATGCTTTGGTCATGATGCCTCGATTTGCCGCTAACTTTAATAGTATGTTGAACAACAAGGAGAAATTGCACCAATTGTCTAGTTGTTCGTCGGTTTATCTTAATCGCATACTTCAAAAAGTCGGTGATCCCGGTAAATTTTTGATCCCTTGTGCAATCCAATATATGGAGGAATGCTTCGCCTTGGCCGATCTTGGTGCTAGCATTAATTTGATGCCACTTGCAATCCTCAAGTCGCTCAATCTTCCTAATCTTACTCCTTCACTAATGTCTATCGAGTTGGCCGACCATTCCACGATTCCCGCATGTGGATTGGCGGAAGACGTTTTTGTGAAAGTGGGGAAGGTCTACTATCCCGTAGACTTTATCGTTGTTAACATCCCCACGGATCCTCAAGTTCCTCTTATTTTAGGTCGTTCGTTTTTAGATACGTCTATGGCTTTGATCGATGTTCATGCTAGAAAGATCACCTTACGTTTCAACGACGAGGAACTTGTTATAAACGCAACTCAAAACTCTCAAATTTCTCATGTTTATTCCGTTGCAACCATAAACCTCGTTGATATGATCGACGTGGTTTGCGAGGAATTTTCACAAGAAGTTCTAGGTTTTTGTGATGAAGAAACTAGTGGCAATCCCACTATGTTGGATCTAATTCTTGATAATTCGACACCAACCTTCACTCCGTTTAAAGGTGGTGGTTTTACGTTGGAAGAATTCGATGTTCCACGTACTTGTAACGAAGACCTCGACAACGATGAGGACTTCTCGATTATCAAGGATTTTCTTAACGATTTCCCATTTCCTCCACCCGACGAGGTTATGAGTATCGAGCCCAAATCTTCACTTGAGGAACCACCTATCCTCGAGTTGAAAGATCTACCTCCTCATCTCGAATATGTCTATTTAGAGGAGGATGACAAGTTGCCGGTTATTATTGCGAAGGAACTTTTGAAGAATGAAAAAACTGCACTTGTTGATGTTCTAAAGGATCACAAAGGGGCAATTGCGTGGAAGTTATCCGACATTAAGGGAATCGATCCCAAGTGTTGTACCCACAAAATCTTAATGGAGGAGGATTACAAGCCCGCAATCCAATGTCAAGGGAGGGTGAACCCCAAAATTCACGACGTCATCAAAAAGGAAGTTCTTAAACTCCTTGACGCGGGAATGATTTACCCTATTTCTGATAGCCCTTGGGTGAGTCCTATTCATTGTGTCCCTAAAAGGGAGGAATGACCGTTGTGCCAAACGATGCCAACGAGTTGATTCCCACTAGACTCGTGACCGGATGGAGAGTGTCCATTTACTATCGTAAGTTGAATGAAGCCACTCGAAAAGACCATTTTTCCTTTCCCTTCATGGACCAAATGTTGGAGCGTCTTGCGGGAAATGATTTCTATTGCTTTTTAGATGGTTTTTGCGGTTACTTCCAAATTCCCATCGATCCTCGTGATCAAGAAAAAACTACGTTTACGTGTCCATATGGAACGTTTGCCTATCGTAGAATGCCATTCGGACTTTGCAATGCACCAGGAACCTTTCAAAGGTGCATGATGGCTATTTTTCATGACATGATCGAGAAGACGATGGAAGTCTTCATGGATGACTTTTTTGTATTTGGTAGTTCGTTCACTTCGTGTTTGTCGAATCTTGAGAGAATGTTGAAACGTTGTGAGGAAACCAACCTTGTGCTCAATTGGGAAAAGTGTCATTTTATGGTTAAGAGTGGAATCGTGTTAGGACACAAGGTCTCGAAAGCGGGGATTGAGGTAGATCAAGCTAAGGTAGACGTCATCGCCAAATTACACTCCTCCTCTTCATCTGATAATGAGGTATACGATGATGCTTTTTGTAGTAAAGGTTGTAGCTTAATACTGAAAGACTTAACAAAGAGGTGTTAAGATTACTAGATGATGTGAGTACTGAGAGATGCAAACTGTCTAACTATCAACTAGCTCTCACTCAAACTGAGAAGACAGTTTCTGAATACAAGAAAATAGAATTTGACTTAAAAGATAAAATAAATATCTTAAAACATGAGTTGAATGCTAGTAATCATATTAGGAGTATCATGGAAAGGGTTAATGGTGAGTTACAGGCTAAGTTAGACGAGGCCATTAAAAATAAAGATAATGTTGGCCTTAAAATTTAAAGGTTTGATAAGGCCACACAAACCCTAGGTAAATGTGTGAGTAAACAAAGGATCCTAAGGACATGACTGGGATTGGGATGAAAGACTACTATGTGGTTCTGATAGGTGTGTAAACACCCATCCTTTTTCCACTTAATTCTGGCTAAAACGAGACCAAAACGCGTGTTTAATATCATTTGTTTGGAATTATGCGTGGTTTTTGTGTTTATTGTGTTTTCAGAGCCAACCGGCTGAATATTGAAGAAAACATGGGATTGCACGGGTTTTATGGAAGAAAAAGACTCAAGACAAAGTCTATTGTCCAAGAGATGTAAAAGATTTGAAGTCACTGGGCCTATTTGAAGATTTATCGAAGAAAAGGACCAAAGATGGAAGATTTACATAAGTCGAAGAAACTCAAGTCTATTAAACAAAGAAATTAAAAGACGAGTTGAAGTTAATCGACGACAAATCCCGAATCAGAATCGAAAACGTCAACCTTTCTGAAAAGACGAGAAGTCAAGAAGAAAGGGAGAAAGCCCACTCACCAACCAAAGGGAACACCTATATAAGGAATCCCCCTCACAATTTTCATTCAGTTTTTTTCATTCCTTCTTTTTCTCCCTTTCTGTTCGTAGGCTTCACCAACACCATTAGGGTGTTTGGTGATTTTGATCATTGTTTTTCCAAATCCTGTAGTTTAATCTTTGTCTTTTGATTGTGTAAACCTTATTATATCAATTTAATCCTTCCATTTCATCTTGTTCATCTTCATCTTTTTGATTAAAAGTTAAAGTTCTTATTTGGTTGATTTGATCTTCAAAAGTTGTTGGGTTTTGTGTTTTTATTGATGGGATTTGTAGTTTATGGTTAGTAGATGCTTATTGATTAGTTTTATTTATGTTTTGGTTGAAAACTTGGAGATTTTTGGCTTGAAATCGTGTTCCCTGTTTTTCTGTTGTTTACTGTTCTTGAGTATTCCCAGGTTCCGAATGAACCAAAAGTTCCGGATGAACCAAAAGTTCCGAATGAGCATAAAAAGTTCCAAATGAAAGTGTTTTTCAAAAGTTACGAATAAGTTTTAAATGTTCCGAATCAATTTACGTTAAAAAGTTCCGAATGAATGGTTTTTCAAAAAGTTCCGAATCAGTTTGAAAGTTCCGAATAGACTTCCGAGCCAAATCTTCCGGATCAACTTCCGAACAAAGTTCCGGGTGAAGTTCCGGACCAAACTTCCGGACCGAACTTCCGGGTGAAGTTCCGAGTCAAGTTCCGGCCAAAGTTCCGAGTCAAGTTCCGGCCAAAGTTCCGAGTCAAATCTTCCGAGTAAAGTTCCGAACGAAGTTCCGGATCAATAGTTCCGAACCAAGTTCCGAGTGAACTTACGAATCAAGGTAGACTTCCGAATCAATTTTCTTTTGAGCATTTTTTAAGTGATACTTACTGTTTCTTCAATTTACATTTCATACTTTCATTTTAATTCTAGTTTGATTTATTGTTATTAAATTAATTGCTTTTAATTTAAATTTCATCTTAATGCATTTAAACCTTTTAGTAGATTAGAAAACCAAACCCCCTTTTTAGTAACCAAGAACAATCAATCCACTTAGAACCGAGATCAATTCGAGAGGATACGGAGACGAATCTAGAACCCATTGCAAAACCTAGTATCAAATGGCGCCGCTGCCGGCTCTTCTCGTTAAGATCAACAGTTTTTGGTGAAAACTTGGATTTTGGGATCCGTTCACCGGGAACGTTACTTTTTCACAAAAATTTTCAAAAAATCCTAAAAATATAAAATTTTCAAAAATACAAAAAAATTAAAAAAAAAGCATAAAACCAAAAATATTTTTGCTTTGTTTTTGCCTTGTTAGTTCTTTTGCATGTCCATGCGTACACGCTCCACGTTTTATCCCGAGCCCGAGACTCTCGATAACTTAAACATGGCCGGTGTACAAAACAACAACAATAACCCACCTTAAAACAATAATAATAACATTAACAATCCACCTTTCAACAACAATAATAACAACAACAATGAGACTCTTCCGGATAATCGCCCTATGATTGAACTTCTGCAAGCTCATGTAGATGGCAACGCTGATCCAATTGTTAAACCCGCGATTGCAGCCAACAATTTTGAGCTCAAATCCGGCTTTATCCAGATGGTCTCTGCTCAACCATTCTTGGGGCGTAGCATTGATGATCCACATGACCACATCAAGAGATTCTTACAACTCACCAATACGGTCAAATTCAATGGTGTTCCACAAGAGGAATCCGGTTACAACTTTTTCCTTTTTCTTTAGAGGGACAAGCCCGACATTGGCTTGCTAAGGAACCGCCATAGAGTATTCTTTCGTGGACGGATTTGGAGACCAAGTTTATCAATTACTTTTTCCCACCCTCTCGTACTACCTCTTTGCGGAATGAAATTATCAATTTTGAACAAAAGTACGATGAGTCGTTTAGTGAATCTTGGGACCGTTTCAAAGACCTTTTGAGAAAATGCCCACAACATGGTTTTACCAAAGTGCATCAAATTAACACATTTCAGAATGGTTTAAACATGAATGACCAAGATTCACTAAGGACCGGTCGCACTCTCATCGATGTTGAAGCCGGTGAGCTTATCATGAGAGTGGGTGACGATAAAATCGTCTTCAACATGGGAAAGTTGTCTAAACAACCTTATTCATACGAGAGTGTTAATTGTATTGACGTTCTGGATGAGGCTTGTGAAGAACACTTTAACGATGCTTGTAAAAATATTCCTACCTCTCTTCCCAATGTTGAAACCGTTTCCTCTATTGATTCATCACTGTCTCTATTTGGAGAAAGTGATTTGTTTTGGAACGATCTTGAAGCCACCATGGGAGATGTGAACTTAGCTAATGATGATTCTCCCACCGATGGGGATGAAGACATGCATTTCTTTGAAAACCTTCTCAACGAAGACAATCCTTCTCCACCATCTCCCACGGTTATTGCTATCGATGCTCCGACTTTGAAAACGCCTCCCATCGAAAATCCTCCGGATTTAGAACTTAAGGAGTTGCCGCCCCATCTCGAGTACGTGTTCCTTGAAGAAAAGAAGAAGTCGCCCGTCATTATCGCGAAAGACTTGAAAGATGAAGAGAAAACTCGCCTCATCGCCGTGCTTAAAGATCATAAGAAGGCAATTCCTTGGAAAATTTCCGATATCCGCGGAATTGATCCGAACTTTTTTACTCACAAGATTCTCATGGAAGATGACTTTAAACCCGCAATCCAGAGCCAAAGAAGGGTTAATCCTAAAATTCATGACGTCATCAAACAAGAGGTTATCAAACTTCTAGATGCCGGCTTGATTTACCCTATTTCGGATTCGCCGTGGGTAAGTCCCGTCCATTGTGTGCCCAAGAAGGGCGGAATAACCGTTGTTTCCAATGAACACAACGAGTTGATTCCCACTCGTCTCGTTACTGGGTGGAGAGTTTGTATTAATTATCGCAAGCTCAATGATGCCACGAGAAAAGACCACTTTCCTCTTCCTTTCATTGATCAAATGCTCGAACGTCTAGCTGGTAATGACTATTACTGCTTCTTAGACGGTTTCTCCGGGTATTTTCAAATTCCCATCGATCCCAAGGACCAAGAAAAGACCACATTCACTTGTCCTTATGGAACATTTGCTTACAAACGCATGCATTTTGGTTTATGTAATGCTCCTGGGACGTTCCAAAGGTGTATGATGGCTATCTTCCATGACATGGTGGAAGACACTATGGAAATATTCATGGATGATTTCTCGGTTTATGGCGATTCTTTCTCTGCTTGCCTTGCAAATTTAGAACGTATGCTTAAGCGGTGTGAAGACACTCGCCTTGTTCTTAATTGGGAAAAATGCCATTTCATGGTAAAAGAGGGCATCGTGCTAGGACACAAGATCTCCAAAGCCGGTCTTGAAGTAGACCGTGCTAAAGTCGATGTTATCACTAAGTTGCCTCCACCTTCAACCGTTAAGGGTGTGAGAAGTTTCCTTGGTCATGCGGGCTTCTACAGTCGATTCACCAAAGATTTTTCTTAAATCGCTCGCCCGATGACCCACCTATTGGAAAAAGATACTCCTTTTATCTTTTCCAAAGAGTGTATTGAAGCCTTCAACTTGCTTAAGGATAAGCTAACTAAGGCACCCGTCTTGGTTACCCCTAATTGGGAGCTGCCTTTCGAGTTGATGTGCGATGCTAGTGATTTTGCTATTGGAGCGGTTTTGGGCCAAAGAGTGAACAAACACTTCCAACCAATCCATTACGCTAGCAAGACAATGACTGGGGCTCAATTGCATTACACGACAACCGAAAAAGAGCTTTTAGCTGTTGTCTATGCCTTTGAAAAGTTCCGCCCGTATCTTGTCCTTTCCACCACAATCGTGTATACCGATCATTCTGCGTTGAAGTACTTGTTGACAAAGCAAGATTCCAAACCAAGACTTCTTCGCTGGGTTTTGCTTCTCCAAGAATTTAAAATCGAAATTCGCGATAAGAAAAGAGCTGAAAACCTAGCCGCGGATCATCTCAGTAGACTTGAGGATCCTTACCAAGGGGAACATCCAAACAATGAAATCAATGATTCTTTTCCCTTGGAGACCTTAATGTCTATCAATTCGAATTCTAATGAAACCCCGTGGTTTGCAGACATTGCAAACTACTTAGCGGGTGGAATTCTCAAGGAAGGGTTAACATCCCAACAAAAGAAAAAGTTCTTCACCGACATTAAGACTTACTTTTGGTGACCCGTATCTATTCAAACAATGTGCCGATTAGATTATTCACCGATGTGTTGATGTACCGGCAGCTTTAGAAATCCTTGACGCTTACCACAAAGGACCCACCGGTGGTCACTTTGGTCCCAACTACACCGCCAAAAAAGTTTTTGACTCGGGATTTTATTGGCCCACCATATATCGTGACACTCACAATATGGTTAAACGTTGTGATGCTTGCCAAAAACAAGGCAAGATCACACATAAAGACGAGATGCCTCAGAATTTCATTCAAGAATGTGAAATCTTTGATGTTTGGGGTATCGACTTTATGGGGCCATTCCCTTCTTCTAAAGGAAACAAATACATCCTTGTAGCCGTTGACTACGTTTCAAAGTGGGTTGAAGCCAAAGCTTTACCGACTAATGACGCAAGGGTGGTTTGTAACTTTTTAAAATCGCTATTCGCTAGATTCGGTGTGCCTCGTGCCATTATTAGTGATCGCGGGACTCATTTTTGCAATGACCAATTCGCAAGAGTCATGGCTAAGTACGGTGTAAATCATCGTCTTTCCACCTCCTACCACCCACAAACTAATGGCCAGGCTGAAATATCCAACCAAGGATTAAAGCGAATTCTGGAAAGAACCGTGGGAGAGCATCGTGCCTCATGGGCTGATAAACTTGATGATGCTTTGTGGGCTTTTCGTACCGCATACAAGACTCCGAATGGTTGTACACCATATCGTCTCGTGTACGGGAAAGCGTGCCACCTCCCCATTGAGTTGGAGCACAAGGCTTACTGGGCCTTGAAGTGGGCTAATTTTGATATCAACAAAGCCGGTGACCTACGAAAGATCCAACTCAATGAGCTGAATGAACTCCGTAATGAGGCTTATGAAAATTCTTTGATCTATAAGGAGAAGACTAATCTCATTCACGACTCTAAGATTATGAACCGAGAGTTCCAAGTTGGAGACAAAGTTTTACTCTTTAACTCTCGGTTGAAAATCTTTTCGGGCAAGCTGAAATCTCGTTGGTCCGGCCCATTCACCATTGCCCAAACTTTTCCATATGGTACTCTCGAGCTTGCTCAACCTAATGGAACAAATTTTAAGGTGAATGGCCAACGAGTGAAGTTGTACTTTGGTGAGGACATCTCTCAGGAGATGATTCCATCCCTCACCACGTTCCCCATGAACTAATTTTTGGTCGAGTCAGGCTCGTGACTCGGTTATCAAAAACAAGCGCTCCTCGGGAGGCAACCCGAGTATCTATCCTTTTCCGTTTAACCTCCTAAGTGTAGGGGGGCCTCTATAGGTTCTTTGTCTTTGTGTGGTGATGTGATTACAGGGATGAATGCACTTTTGGAACCTTTGAAGAACCATGCTCCCGTGTTATCCGAAATCCGGTTCAATCTCCCAACTATCGTGATTCAATTTTATTCATACTCACATTTGAAATTGATCACTTTAGTCGTCTCTTCCTTAGCTTGAGTTAAACAACGTGCACAATGTCATAAGTGTAGGGGATAATTTTCCCACATGCTTAAACATTGAGGACAATGTTTATCTTAAGTGTAGGGGGGACTTCTATCGAAGTTTTAAGTGGACTTTTCCATGAAAATGCCTTCATTTAACCGGAAAATCATCTTTTTCAACATTTTTCAAATTTTTAATTAAATTGGCCATTTAGTCGTAATTTTTAAATTTTTATCGTTGCTTTCATATGTATATATCCCACAATAAAGTCAAATATTAATAAAGTGGTGTAGCTAGTTTAGAAGTCTTTGACATATTAGGCCCGTTGCGATTATTTTGACTAAACCCGAATAGACTTATCCAAGTTTATTCTAGCTAGTATCCTTAATGTTGTCCCTAATATATGATTGTTATAATCACACGAATTTATTAAAGAAAGGTAGAAATGAGAAGAATTCTAGAGAGAAAAAGTAGTGAGAGAAAGTAGAGAGAAAATGGTTGGTGAAACTTGTGGAATATTAGATTAGAGAGAAAATGAAATGACCAACACCCTTCCTAACATGCTAGGAAGGGTTTATATAGCCTTTGCTTACATGTAGCTTAATGGGCTATATGATCATGGGCCGGGCTTTCCTTTTGGGCTTTGGTTACTTATTAATGAACCTTAGCTTAAAGTTAAGCCCGTAATAACACAACTAATATACTACCTATTACAACGTTCTAAAATACGATACATATTAAACATATGACCGAGCATTCTTGTTTGGCTCAATATTTTGAGGCTAACAATCTCCCCCAATGAGAGGTCATAAACCTTGGTCATTTAGGAAATTTGTAGAGATTACTAATCTCGCCATAAAGGAGTCTTGAACGTGTAATAGTAGTCTTGTTTATTCATGCTGTGATCTTTGAGCCTTTGTCGTTGTCTTTCGACTTTGTCTTTAAGCTTGAGATCTTCAAATCATCCTTGACTTGTCTTTGCCATCTTGCGATCTTGTGTCTTCATCCACATGCTCACACTATTAATTGTTGAATATGTCTTTAGGCATGAGTATGTGGTTTCTGAATCTTTGACTTTGCTGTGTACACCGTGACGCCACCTTCTCGAGACAAAACATAGACACGGACTGAATGGCTTTGACATTCGTCCTAAATCGGTAGCGTTTTACCTCCGGTCGGTGAAGATCGTTATACGATATTAAATATCGTACCTGTGATCAGGTAGATTCAATTAAGAATCTCCTTGACAGGGTTTCGTGGCTGTACTAGCCGTTCTCTTTACTCGACCATCTCAAAGCAAGACTGCGAACATAAAGAGTGAATCAATTGGATAAACATCCGCTTGATTAAAGTCGTCAATTCAAATTCCTGGAACAAGTTTGATTCTTAAAGAATCTTACCATTGTTGCTTTCCAGTTGACACAAGTTTGATTCATAAGAATCTCGCAAGTTACCTACCGTAGCGCTGTTTGAGGTTGACGCTAGAAGGATTTCCATTCGTCACTGTGAATATGAATGAATATCACTCTGAATGTTCTGGCAAGACCATAAAGATATTGCGTAGAAACCTGAAACGAGTTTGAATCAATTCAGAATCAAACCACTGTTGCTTTTCAGTTTTGCACATGTTCAATTCATAAAGAATCTTGCATATGACCTACCGCAGTGCTGTTTGATATTAACACTGGAAGGATTTCCACTCATCATTGTGAATACTAAGTAGTATCACTCTGAGTGTTCTAGCAATATCACAAGGATATAGCGTAGGAATCTCTTGATCTTCATCCGTGTGTCCTAACGAGATTTGATTGATCTCTTGGCTCTAGACTCGATTTGTGCACTTTTAGTGGTCGGAGGCTGGAGCAGATGCCACCTATTCAATATCAACTATCTAGAAGTGAGAAAGTCAATAGTAGTCATGTTGTTCTCCGTGACAATAAAACAAACTTCTTTTGAGAGAAGCCTGAGTAGCTAGGAAAGGGTTGTGCTTCACATCACTCGGTCCATGATGAGTTTGTCTTCATGAGAGTTGACCCGGTTTCTGCCTAAGTTGTATGGAGGGCTTCTTTCTTTAGACCCTTTATCCTTACATTTCTTTTTCATTCTTCAACCCCTTCAATGCTTACCAAGACATCATTACTAGCACCTTGTTGTGATTGTTCCAGTGCTAGCATCAGTACTTAGTCGGCATTCTGCTACGTTCACATTCTACTCCATCTTTCCTAAGGACTTCTAATAATCTATTGGATTGTCCCTGGGAAGATCCCTCCGGTTCTGGTTGGATCATAGGACTTAAACCTAACCACCCTTTTGACACCAATAACGTCGTGAATTAAAGATGTTGTGGGTATTTGATCGTAACCATGAAAACCACTTTAAATTCTAACAAAGTGTTTGAAAACCATTTAACACCTTGCTAGTTTTGTCGTTTTAGAAATGCTCCCCCTTCACATGTGCATCGATAATCGAAGGTGTTTCGCACATGTAGGTAGGAGTGAAAGTGCTTGAGTCTTATATTAGATCACATTTTAATCACATTTTCTCCCCCTATCTCTAATATATAAAATCTTTTGATATTAGAGATACCAAATTTGATTAAAATATATTTTGAAAAAATAGTCTTGAAATCTCTGGGAGAAAGATGTGTTAATCTTTTGCATGAAGTTAAAATGCTCCCCCTCAAAATTGATCCAATTGAATTGTCATTGTGAGGATATGATCCACATTTCGCTTTTTGAGGATGGGAGTTGTTGAACACACAATTTTTGAAAGATTTTGAATAATCATTGAGAAATTCTTGAAAAAATTGTGTTCAACGCTTTTTGAAAAATCCTATTTCTTTTTGTCGAAGAGGTTTTTCTAAAGCATAAACTTGAGTTCATAGACTTTGAATGTCTTGACGAATCCACTCAAGTGTAAGAAGATTTCTCTTCTTTTGCTGAGGGTAAGAGTACTAAATCGTACACTCCCCCGTGAATATCGATCCGGGTTGCAATCTGAAAGTGATTACAAGCCATTGTGTTGAGCTCAAAACGTTGAATGTTTTGTGACAAGCTCAACCCGTGATAGATTGCTCTACCCGTTGTTTGGAAATATTTGTCCAAAATAGACAATTTCCTTTATTAAAAGAAGAAATGACATGTTTTGAAAAATATTTACAACTTTCATTCGAGCTTTATGTACACACCCGTGTCGTTATTGAGCGACATTTCTAGGCACGTCCATATTATCGATACTGAAAGACATGTCGAGAAGAATATTTTTGGATTTTGAAAGATTTTTTTTTTAATTTTGTGTTTTGCTTTTATGTGTTTTATATTTTTGTATTTTGCTTTTTCAAAGATATTTACAAGTTGATGTTTGATAGATAAATCAAGCAGGCACCTTTGCCAGAATCTCCAGGTCTGCTGGAGTCAAACATCTCATACCAATTTGCCTAACGAGGTACTCAAACCTATCTTTCGACAGAGCTTTCGTAAACAAGTCGGCTAATTGGTAATCCGTTCCAACAAAGTATAATTCAACGATACCTCTTTCAACTTGTTCCTTTATGAAGTGGTATCGGACATCGATGTGCTTCGTGCGGGAATGTTGTACTGGATTGCAGGAGATGGCTATGGCCGACTTTGAGTCACAGTACATAGGTACTTTATCAAAGTGGAAGCCATAATCCGTGAGTTGTGTTCTCATCCATAGAACTTGCGCACAACACGCAGGTAGAGACACATACTCCGCTTCGGCTGATGAAAGTGACGTGCAATCCTGCTTCTTGGAAGACCATCCCACAAGCTTATCTTGACCTAGAAATTGTGCACCACCAGAAGTACTTTTTCGTGTATCAAGACACCCTGCATGATCAGAATCTGAATAGACCGTTAGAAAGAAACCGGTTTCCCTCGGATACCAGAGTCCCAAATGAATGGTATTCTTGAGGTACCGAAAGATCCGTTTAACCTCCTTGAGGTGCTTTTCAGTGGGTCGTGCTTGATAACGTGCACAATAACATGTAGCATGATGAATATCAGGTCTGCTTGCTGTCAAGTACATGAGAGAACCAATCATGGAACGATATCTCGTTTGATCGATGGCATTTCCCTCCAAGTCAGCATCCAGCGATGTGGTTGATAATGGTGTCCCAACGGGGTCACATGAAGTCATACCATGCTTTTTGATTATCTCTTGACAATACTTAGCTTGGTTTATAAAGATACCACTTGGGGATTGGTGAACTTGAATTCCTAGAAAGAATTTTAGTTCGCCCATCATTGACATTTCAAATTTGCTGTGCATTACTTTTTCAAACCATTTTGAAAGTTTTGGGTTTGTAGACCCGAAAATAATGTCATCAACATAAATTTGCACAAGCAAAATGTCATCCCCATATTTATAAGTGAACAGAGTTAGATCAATGGAACCTTTTGAGAAACCTTTGGATACCATATATTTCGAGAGCTCGTCGTACCACGCCCTTGGAGCTTGCTTGAGTCCATATAGTGCTTTGTGGAGACGATACACCTTGTCAGGATAATGAGGATTGACGAATCCTTCCGGTTGCGTGACATAGACTTCTTCCTTCAAAGGACCGTTATGAAATGTCGTCTTTACGTCCATTTGATAGACAGTGAATCCCTTATGTGCAGCATAAGCAAGAAATCCTGACTGCTTCCATACGAGCAACTGGTGCAAATGATTCATCAAAATCAATTCCCTCTTTCTGGCCATACCCCTTAGCCACTAGCCTAGCTTTGTTCTTGATGATCGTATTCTCTTCATCCATCTTGTTTTTCCAGATTCAACGAAGATTTAATGGAGTTACATCGTATGGTCTGTCAAAAAGTTCCCAGACTTTAAGTCTTTCAAATTGTTGAAGTTCATCCGTCATCGATTCAATCCAAGCATGATCAGCCATGGCTTCTTTGATGTTTTTCGGTTCAGCCGTACTCACGGCGAGTGCGAACATACAAACATCGCCATCGGTTGCTAGTTGTCGTCTTGTACGAACAGGCTGTGAAGGGTTTCCAATTACGTGAACCAAAGGATGATCTCGGGTCCAATGATGTGTTGACGGATGTCGTTGATAGAACGTATGCATATTTGACGGATCAACATGGCGAGTAGAAGACTCTCCAGTTTCGTGTACCGATGTATCGAATGGGTTGTGAAAATCGTCATCGTCAGATAATGCACCGTCTGCTTGATTTGTGTTCTCTGGAGCAATGGCAGTAGTTGTGGATGTTGTAGGATCGATTGTTGAAGTGATATTCTGAGGAGGTAAATCTGCAACAACCCGTGTTGAAGTAGATGAAGTTGTATCCTTTTGTTGATGATGATCGGTATCATCATTCGTATCATGAGTGACAGCGGAAGACTTCGATGCAACTTATTTCTCCCCCGTGAAATATTCATCATACATTGGTCCATATAACATTTCCAACTCTTCAAGTGTCGTGTCCACTGTCATATCTGCTCTAGGAACATGTTCAGGAACCAGCTTTGAACTTGATGGTTCATTGCCGTGGTCTTGAGTTCCGAGTTCCGTGCGGTTGTGAAAGGAAGTCGTTTGTCGTTGTGGATCGGGACTTAAACTGCTTTGTTCAAGTGCCATCTCTTGCAATTCATCGAATCTGATATGAATAGTCTCGACTATCAATTTTGTTCTCTTGTTGTATACTCTGTATCCCGTAGACTGAGTTGCATATCCCACTAAAATGCATGCATCACCTTTCTCTTTCATCTTGTCCAGATTTTCACCATCTCGAATAATGTAACACGTACATCCAAAAACATGAAGGTGTTTGAGTAAAGGTTTGCGATCATTAATTATGTGATATGGTGTCTTTTCGTGTCTTGGGATAACTAAGGAGCGGTTTTGTGTGTAGCATGCGGTTGACACGGCTTCGGCCCAAAAGTATAGTGGAAGTTTTGAAGCGGATAATAATGTTCGAGCAGCCTCAACTAAAGTATGGTTTCGTCTTTCAACAACGCCGTTTTGTTCGGGTGTTCGAGCAATAGATGTTTCATGTTCAATTCCTTCAGCTTCAAAATAGTTTCTCAGTTTTGAATTCAAAAATTCAGTACCTCTGTCAGTACGAACCACTTTAACTTGAGCTTGAAGACCACGTTGTATCACTTTAAGGAAGCTGATGAGAACATCGGGTGTTTCATCCTTGGATCTCAAGAAGTGAGTCCATGTGTACCTTGAGTAGTCATCGAAAATTACCATAACGTATTTCTTCCCATTGATACTTTGAACACGCATAGGACCACACAAATCCATATGAAGAAGATCTAACCGTCCTTTAGAGCTCGGTGTAGTCTTTGTCTTGAAACTACTCCGTTTAGCTTTACAAAGCTCACAAGAAGAACAAAGATGATCTTTGATGAATTTCAAGTTAGGAAGGCCTCGCACAATATCTTTCTTGGAAAGCAAGTTGATGGTGTCAAAGTTAAGATGAGATAAACGTTGATGCCATAACCAAGCTTGAGTCGTTGAAGCTTTAGCCATGAAACAAATTGGAGTTGAAGATGTGGAGTCTTGTAGTGAAATAGTGTAGAGATCAGTACCCCGTGTTCCGGTAAGTAAGTCATTCCCATCATAATCACGAACAAAACATGTCTTCTTTCTAAAAGCAACCTCCAAATCCGCATCACAGAATTGACCAACCGAGAAAAGATTATGATTGAGCCCTTCGACGTAGTAAACCTTTTTTATAGTGATATTCCCTTGAACCAAGTCTCCATATCCTAGGATCGGTGCAAATTGATCATTTCCGAATCGGACCGTACCCAGGAACTTCTCCACGAAGTTAATTAGAAGCTTGAGATTCCCCGTCATGTGCTTCGTGCATCCGGAGTCCATTATGAAGAGAATTACTTCGATCACCTACAGAAGAATTAGAACACGATGGAGCATTTGCTAAATTAGATTCAATGTTAGTTGTGATTTCCGATTCATTAGTTTCCCTAGTTTCATCACTTAGAGGCACACTAACGCTCGTAGTCACATTTTATGTCCTAACCTTAGGCATCCATTTATATCCTGGAGGACATTGATTAGCAAACCACCATTTCCAAGGCTTGCTAGCAGTCTCATATAATTCCCTAATTCTGCTTCTAGGGTTCTTAGTGGTGGAGTCTGATGCAATACTTTTCTTAGGGGGGGTTGCACCAGAATGGTTCACTTTGTGTTTGGGTTTTCTAGCACTAATAGGCATCACAGTTTGCTTCTTAGTTCTAGTTGCTACGCCTTTGACATTATTCGAAACACACATAGCATGATTAGCATTAGCACACTTTCCACATTTCACACAAACAAACGTAACTTTCATAGCATTCAAAGTCGAATCATTTAAATCGTCATTACACGCGATTACAGACGTTTTATTCTTAGAAACATTGAAAATCCTAGGGTGGTCTTCTACTTCCTTCATCTTCCCTTGACTTTTGTTTTGCCAGACCTTTTCATTCATGCAAGTGCTCTTAAGCTGGGGCCGGCTAACACTAGCAGTGGGGACTACTCCTGTAGTAAAAGACACACGTCTATTAGTGTTTCTAGAAGTCTGAGGTGATTGACTTTCTTTGTTTTGTGTGGGTTTAGTGGTCAATCTATACATCCCTGGTTTAACCATATTAGTGTTCTTAATGCTTTGTGATCGAATATTTGTTTTGGGAGTGTTTTGTGGTAACCTATCCTTCCCATCCGTCTTGGGGGCAAACGCAGGTTTTGCAAATGCAGAATTAGAGAAAAAAGATGGTTTTCCCAGGACAGAGGGTCTAGTCAATTTTTGAGCATTTGGTTGTCTTACAACAGGTTTCTTTACACTAGGTTCCACAATCTTCCCACCCATCTTAGCAATGAGTTTCTGCAACTCTGCTATCGCTCTGTCCCTATCTTGTAACTGAGCTTTCAACCCTTTAATTTCCAAATTCTGTTCGTTCATTTCTCGAAACGTTTGGGAAAGTTTTTCTTGCAGTTTATTATTATGTGGAAAACTACCAACGTCTTTTTGTAAAGCAAGTTCAAGAGAATGACAATGTTTTTGAAGGAAATCAGTTTTGTGTTGAAGTAACTCAAAAGCCTTTTTATCAACATTTTCTTTATGTTTCGAAAGCTCAAGTTCAAGACGCTCACACTCTTTGATTTTATCAAGATATTTGCATGCAACATCAGAATATTCATCGATATCATCACAAGATTGAAGAGTAACACACAAAATATCTTTGGAGAGACATTCTTCTAAGAGTAGATCATATTCGTTTGAAAATTCTAATTTGTCGTTTTGAAGGTCATCAATTTATTTTTCAAGAGACTCAACATATTTCAAATCGTCAAACATTTCAGACTGAATTAAATTTTCAAACTCAAGAACATGTTCTTTTATTATCTTCGTATTTGGTATTAAAAGTTCTTTCACAAGCACAGTTATATCGTGAGGAATCTCGGTTTTCCACTTATCCTTTTGACGTTTCTCCCAATCGCTTTCAACAATTGATTGAACATTATTAACGTGGTGTTTAAGAAAACCAAGTATTTTTCTACTTTTGCTTTTAGAAGCATCTAGAGGCATATAGTTAATATATTTAAAAACATTAGTTTTCTTCTTAGTGGCAAAAGCTTTTTTCCATTGAATTCTTTTTTGTTTGCATTCTAAAAATAATTCCTCACGAGACTTCTGTTTTTGTGGAGTGAAAAGACCATAAAGACTGTTTTCATAAGCATAGTTATAT
Organism: Glebionis coronaria; assembly: GCA_025667525.1. Lineage (NCBI taxonomy): Eukaryota > Viridiplantae > Streptophyta > Magnoliopsida > Asterales > Asteraceae > Glebionis > Glebionis coronaria. Next base: position 368,156,836 of record CM046876.1, read on the forward strand.
GGTTTCACAAAATCTTTATTGACCGGTGATCTACTCTCCTCATCCCAAAGGGACGTCTCTTCACTATCGAGGTTAGCTACAGGGCAATCATGATTGGTCCATTCGGACTCGTCAAGATATAAATGGGGGTTTGCAGCTTGAGCTTGTTCGAGGTACTTGGGGGTGGCAAAGCTAGGTTGACCCTTGAAAAACGACCGAGGTGCTATCATTCTTACGGTTTGAATAGAGTCATGTGTATTATAAACAACTTTTTTCAAAAAATCGACTTGTTCTTCGAGATCCTTTACTTTTTCAGTATCTTTGCTTTGTCTATTTTTGAAATCTTGTTTTAATGTTTCAACCTCTTGTTTCTTCTCGTCAAGAATTTTAGCAGAATCGGTGGTGTTCATAGAAATCCTCTGTTCAAGTTCATTAACTTTTGTTGTGGCAAGGTACGTTTTTTGACGTTCATCACTTAATAAAACATTAAATTGACGTTTTTCTTTAGTTAACAAAGCAAGAGCTTCATTGTATTTATTTTCAAAATCGTCCTTTCTAACATTGATGACACGACTTTTGTACCCCTCAAGCTCGTTGGTCTTTTGAAGAAGCTCAGCCCTATAACTATCAATAGTCTCACTAGATTTTATAAGAGTGGCTTTGCATTCTTCAAAGTTTTGAGTGAGCGCTGCGTTTGCCTTCTTTAATTGCTTTTGATTCTTTCTATTTTCATTGACATCTTTTTGTAAACTAGCAATTAAATTAGCAAGCGCGACACGCTCCTCGTCATCATACTCATTTGCATGTTGATCATCCTCAAACTCATTATTGCACATGTCTGATGAGTCGGGTGTGGTATTGCTATCAACCGTTTCCATCATACACGTGTCAGTAATTGTTGTTGGTAGATCACTATGCTCATGTGTATCACCAAACACATTATATTCAGCATCATCTTGTACCTTATCAATTAGCTCGGTATCAAAGATAGGACCATTGTCATCTTCAGTGACGTTAAGGACCTCATGAATCTTTGCCATGTATGAATAATGTGCCTCGAGTTCTTGGCCGGAGAGTTCATCATCTGTGTCGTCAAGCATTTCTCCTTCCTCAGCTGATAACTTGATTCCAGCTTCCATTTTCTTGCACAACAGCATCTTTTCCTTATGATAACCATAATCTTTAACCCTCTTTGGCTGTCTGCATTCCCTTGCCAAATGCCCAAAACCTCTGCAGTTAAAACACTGAATCCCACTTTGTTGCACAACTTGAGTACCAACAGTTTCCCTATTTCCAACAACAGTAGCCACCCTCTGATTATCATACTTGGGTTGTCGATCATACTTTAGAGGACTCTCAGCACGTCTTCGTGTGTCATACCTTGGAGGACTCTGTGCATGGGTGTTCCTCGAGTTTGAAGATGTTCGAAGGTTTTTGTTGGTGGGTTTGTAGATTTTCTTATATTGCTTCATAACGAAAGCCATTTGTTGCTTGAATTCCCTATCCCTTTGAGCTACTTCTTCATCACTGTCTTCTTCGGATGATTGCTCAGGTATGGGTGATGGTGCTCTTGCAACTTCTTTGCCTCGGGATCGTGTTGGAACATGTGACTTGGAGACAATGGATGATCGTGGTGATGATGATTGAGTAGAGTAGGTCTTTGAAGTACGGGAGTGATATTCTGGGTAATGTTGAGTGGTAGACACCAAAGCAAGTGGATTGGAAATCTTTGCAACTCGTTCAGCTCGAAGTTCATTTGCCTCATTTTGAAATTGTTTCAAGATGTCAAAGAGCTTGTGATATGAAACTTCGTCTAACTTTTGTTGTTGTTTGACCAAGGTGACAAACCGTGTCCACTCTGGTTGAAGTTGCTGTAGAAATTGGACATTGACTTGCATGGTGGAAACTTGCAAGTTGTTTCGGGTCATATCATTCATCATCTTGTAGAATCGGGAGTAATAAGAATCAATTGATTCCCCATCCTTTGATGTAAACTTGCCAAAGTTCCAAAACATCTTAGTTTTCACATCTTGTTTGTTAAGTGATTCACCTTGTTGCAATCTTTCAATGGCCGTCCACATTTCTTGAGCAGTAGGACATGCGTCAACCGTAGAGTAAATCTCATCTCCAATGCCACTGAGAATTAAGTAGATTGCTTCCTTCTCTGCATCAAACCACGCACGGTTCTCTGGGGTGAGGTCGGTCCTCTTCTCATCACGTTCATATGCGGGTTGTGCGTCACTTGTGTCTGTGGCTGGTACTGCAGGAACTTGAATCCTTGAGAGTTTATAGGGTCCTTCCAAAATACATTGCCTTAAAGCATCACCGTTAGGTTTTGTGTCAAGGTAACGTATAAATCGGGATTGCCATTGATCATATCGACCCGACACTAGCATTGGTGGTCTTTCCTTGTTACCTGCCACCATTATGTTGTTGTTCGTCACACGGTATTCGACAGTAGAATCCATCTCAATATTCTCTGAAATGATGAATCGAATGTGGATCTTAAGTAGTTGTGTTGTGATTGTTTGGTTGTTGAAATTCCGAAAATTGCGATTTTTTTTTTTTCAGCCCGACAATAAATTCCTCAGTCCGACAAAACGGTAGACCTAAAAAATTTGTAATCACCAAATTTTGAAATTGAGCTAGAAATGTCCTAAAACTAGTATGGAAAAAATTTGATTTTACTTGACCTAAAAATTTTAACTCTTTTTTTTTTTTTTTTTTAATCTTCGTGTAAACTACGTTCCGAAACTAGTCTAGATGGTGGCTAAATCTAAAACATACTCAAACAAAATTTAGCTAAACATGTCATCGGAATGTGCCATCGGAATGCCCATCGGAATGTTGCTTAGATCGGAATGTCCTTTTGATCGCAATGTGCACCTGTCGGAATCCTCCAAATCGGAATATTCAGATCGCAATGTGTCCTATCGAAATCCCAGATCGGAATGTGTACCTATCGCAATGTGGCTGTCGCAATGTGGGCAGAGTAACGTTTCAAGATTGCCTTAAATCCGTCGCAATCCAGATCGCAATAACGATCGGAATGTTCAGATCGGAATAAGGGGCTATCGCAGTACTGATCGCAAAGTAAAACCCTAGGGTTATTGAGATCGAAACCGTACTACCTTTTCCGAAATTCAAGCTGTCGCAATAAGGGACCTTGTTTTTCTAAATTTTTAGGCAACGATTATAGCAACTTTTAGGCAACAAGATCGTGTTTTTAACCAAACCAAAACAACCAAATCTCTACAACAAGTATATAGAAGATTTTTAGCAAGAGATAGAACACGAAAAACACAAAAAAAATTCGAATTCGAGATGATTTATGGATTAAATCACACGAATCATATGAAAACACAACAACCAATCACAAAACTACTCCATGGCGATTGATACCAATTGTTGTCCCTAATATATGATTGTTATAATCACACGAATTTATTAAAGAAAGGTAGAAATGAGAAGAATTTTAGAGAGAGAACGTAGTGAGAGAAAGTAGAGAGAAAATGGTTGGTGAAACTTGTGGAATATTAGATTAGAGAGAAAATGAAATTACCAACACCCTTCCTAACATGCTAGGAAGGGTTTATATAGCCTTTGCTTACATGTAGCTTAATGGGCTATATGATCATGGGCCGGACTTTCCTTTTGGGATTTGGTTACTTATTAATGAACCTTAGCTTAAAGTTAAACCCGTAATAACACGACTAATATACTACCTATTACAACGTTCTAAAATACGATACATATTAAACATATGACCGAGCATTCTTGTTTGGCTCAATATTTTGAGGCTAACACTTAAGCATGTAGACCTTAATTGGTTTATTAGGCTAAGTATCCACGAGTCTCATTACTTGAGATTTTAAATTATGGAGGACGAGAAATGATAGAGTCAATTATAAGTCGGTATTCTTGCACAAGCTCACTTGGTGTAATTATTTGCCTATTCTCCCATCACTTGCTAATAATTTATCTACAATAAGTAAGGTCGTACGATTTGAAAAGTTACTTAGCTTCTAGCCCAAGATCGTTTAAAAGTTGCTCGGTAATGATAAGAGTTCATAGCCAAGGCATAACTTATGAAGCGGGGCGCGAAGATTGGCGAGTCTGAAAAGGCCCTAACAAGGCATGAGGATTCCATTTTATTGCTAAAGATCCAAAGTGATGTGAAAAGCATTATTCCCAAAGTCAATATGAAGGATCAAGACTCACGACGAAAAGCAATCAACTCCCATAAAGATGATGGAGAAGTCTATCCGAAAAGACCCTAACAAGGTATGAGGATAAATAGATCCAAGTCCGAAAAGGAGGCGGATCATTGTATCTCAAAATCCCAAATAGAGATTGAAGAAATAATCATGAAGTCGTGGTCAACAAAGTTGGAGTACCTCTCAAAAGTCTCCAAGTGAAGAAACTCTATGAACGATGAGAAGACCATTATCTCAAGCACGTCTCTCAAGATATGAAGTATGAAGTACATGCCAAATATCCGCCCGAGAAAGATCTCAAATCGTGAACCGAGTTATGCCAAGATATGAACTTTTTGATATCCCCAGAAGCAGTTTTAAGAGATTTTGTCCTTTAGTTAACTATTGATCAAATCGTCCTACTTTGCTTTCAGCCTAAATAAACTATCGAAATAAGTCCAAAAATGCATCTTCTTGATCATTCTAAGACAAAAATAAAATATAAGAGATACACCTAGGAATAAGGGAGTTTAAGCATATAATTAAACCATGTGTGTAAGTGTTTGATTTACTAACTTATAATAACAATGATCTCGTTTTTAAGCTTAGTTTGGGGAACGTGAAACTTGAGGATGATAAAACTTCGCAGCACCGAAGCCCTAATGTAAGTCCTTGATTTCTTTGCAAGTTATTTCCATGTAGCTATTTTCAAGTGAAAATGGTTTTCTATCCTTTTGTTTCCTTTAAAGTTTCAATTTCTTTTAGTACTTTAATTTTTGTTTAGTAGTATTTTAATAAGGCCAAGGTTGATTAATTATGAGAAAAGTGTAAATTGCTTATTCACTAAGCATTGCATGAGGGCATGGCAATGGTTAAGTGTAGGGGATTTGATAGGTGTGTAAACACCCATCCTTTTTCCACTTAATTCTGGCTAAAACGAGACCAAAACGCGTGTTTAATATCATTTGTTTGGAATTATGCGTGGTTTTTGTGTTTATTGTGTTTTCAGAGCCAACCGGGTGAATATTGAAGAAAACATGGGATTGCACGGGTTTTATGGAAGAAAAAGACTCAAGACAAAGTCTATTGTCCAAGAGATGCAAAAGATTTGAAGTCACTGGGCCTATTTGAAGATTTATCGAAGAAAAGGACCAAAGATGGAAGATTTACATAAGTCGAAGAAACTCAAGTCTATTAAACGAAGAAATTAAAAGACGAGTTGAAGTTAATCGACGACAAATCCCGAATCAGAATCGAAAACGTCAACCTTTCTGAAAAGACGAGAAGTCAAGAAGAAAGGGAGAAAGCCCACTCACCAACCAAAGAGAACACCTATATAAGGAATCCCCCTCACACTTTTCATTCAGTTTTTTTCATTCCTTCTTTTTCTCCCTTTCTGTTCGTAGGCTTCACCAACACCATTAAGGTGTTTGGTGATTTTGATCATTGTTTTTCCAAATCCTGTAGTTTAATCTTTGTCTTTTGATTGTGTAAACCTTATTATATCAATTTAATCCTTCCATTTCATCTTGTTCATCTTCATCTTTTTGATTAAAAGTTAAAGTTCTTATTTGGTTGATTTGATCTTCAAAAGTTGTTGGGTTTTGTGTTTTTATTGATGGGATTTGTAGTTTATGGTTAGTAGATGCTTAGTGATTAGTTTTATTTAAGTTATGGTTGAAAACTTGAAGATTTTTGGCTTGAAATCGTGTTCCCTGTTTTTCTGTTGTTTACTGTTCTTGAGTATTCCCAGGTTCCGGATGAACCAAAAGTTCCGGATGAACCAAAAGTTCCGAATGAGCATAAAAAGTTCCGAATGAAAGTGTTTTTCAAAAGTACCGAATAAGTTTTAAAAGTTCCGAATCAATTTATGTTAAAAAGTTCCGAATGAATGGTTTTTCAAAAAGTACCGAATCAGTTTGAAAGTTCCGAATAGATTTCCGAGCCAAATCTTCCGGATCAACTTTCGAACAAAGTTCCGGGTGAAGTTCCGGAGAAACTTCCGGACCAAACTTCCGGGTAAAGTTCCGAGTCAAGTTCCGGCCAAAGTTCCTAGTCAAGTTCCGGCCAAAGTTCCGAGTCAAATTTTCCGAGTAAAGTTCCGAACGAAGTTTCGGATCAATAGTTCCGAACCAAGTTCCGAGTGAACTTCCGAATCAAGGTAGACTTCCGAATCAATTTTCTTTTGAGCATTTTTTAAGTGATACTTACTGTTTCTTCAATTTACATTTCATACTTTCATTTTAATTCTAGTTTTATTTATTGTTATTAAATTAATTGCTTTTAATTTAAGTTTTCATCTTAATGCATTTAAAACTTTTAGTAGATTAGAAAACCAAACCCCCTTTTTAGTAACCAAGAACAATCATTCCACTTAGAACCGAGATCAATTCGAGAGGATTCCGAGAATCTAACTTTCAACGAGTAAAATAACTAGTATCAGGTTCCACCACCAGCTGGTGACTTCTATGGTGTCCAACAAAAGGACCTATCTTGGACTGGTTTACCAGAACTCCAAGAGGAGGAATTCATTCCTCCACCAAGAGTTGTTACCCCAGTTGAAGTGTATCTACAAAAGTTGACTGACTTAAATGAATGGAAGAAAGTTTACCCTACCTTATTTGTAAAGGGTGGCTTGATATGTGAAAGTCCTAATGAGTCAACCCCCATTAAAGTTACAAACCCAATCACTGGTAAGGCTGTTGACCTTGGTTCAAACACTGTTAGAAAACCTAGCATTAAGTATGCAGAGATGTATAGGAACCCAATCACTGGTAAGGCTGTTGACCTTGGTTCAAACACTGTTAGAAAACCTAGCATTAAGTATGCAGAGATGTATAGGAAAACTAGGTCACCTAAGAGCCAAGTTAGCAATGATGGAACAGGCTTCTTCTCTTCTAGACCTAGGGTTGTGTCTAGAAAAGCCTGTTACACTTGTGGTAGCTTTTCACATATAGCATATAAGTGTGTCAACGCTCCCAAAGTCAACGTTGTTAGAAAGTCAAACGTTGTCAGACCCAAACCTTGTGTGCAGCAAAGTCCACAAGTTGTTAGACCTGCCCCATTCTTCACTAGAGGGTCTAACACTCATGGACAAAGACCATTTCAAAATACAAATACTTAGTCTAACAGGCAATGGGTTTCTGTAGCAAACCCTAGGTTCAACGCTGACAAGGGTAATTTCAGCGTTGACAAGACCAAATCCAACGCTGACAGAAACGTGACCAGACCTAAATATTTGCAACCACAGGGTAAGGGGTCTAAAGCTTCTTCAAGCTTGACATGGAGACCAAAGAAAGATCAAAACCCTAATGATAATGGGATTTCAATGACCTGCAACAGATTTTATTACATTTCAAAGGTCATTACAAAACCTATTGGAGTTAACTGGGTATTTCATCCAAAGAAGGATGCAAATAGGGTTGTTATGAGAACTAAGTCTGTTCCTATTGAACAACCAGATGAATCCAAGTCTGCTAAGGCTTGGGTTCCCAAAGAAAACTAACTTGTTTTCTTATGTGCAGGGCATTCAAAAACAGGTCAATGATTATGGATATTGGGATAGTGGATGCTCAAGGCACATGACAGGGAAGGAAGATTATTTGACCAACTTCACTCCCATTAAGGATGGTGATAAGGTTTACTTTTGAGGCGGATATGGTACTATCATAGGCAAAGGAACACTTCTCACCAAGAATTTGCGTTTTGAGAACGTATTTTGGTAAAGGAACTTGATTACAATCTTTTTAGTGTATCACAAGTTTGTGATAACAAAAATAAAGATCTGTTTACTGATACTGAATGTTTGGTGTTAAGCAAGTATTATAAGATCACTGATGAGAAATATATTGACTATAGAACACCTAGACATAAAGACATATATAATGTGAATCTAAATAGGATAGAATGAATAGCAATATGTCATGTTTTTATGCTAAAGCTTCAGTAGATGAGAGTAATTTATGGCACAGGAGACTAGGGCACATAAACTTCAAGAATATAAACAGGCTTGTGAGACTTGGTTTGGTTGAGGGTTTTCCTGAAAAGGCCTTCCACAATGACCACTCTTGTGTTGCATGTCTTAAAGGCAAGCAGTACAAGGTCTCATTCAAGTCTAAACAGGTGCATTCTAGTACTAGACCTCTTCACTTGCTTCATATGGACCTATTTGGTCCAACCAATATAGAGAGTTTGAATGGTAAATCATACTGCTTTGTCATCACAGATGACTTTTCTAGGTTTACTTGGACTTTCTTTTTATCCTTGAAGAGTGATACAACTGACACTTTAATTGATTTTATCACTCAGATTGAGAAGAAGACTGGTAATGAAGTCAAAATGCTTAGGAGTGATAATGGTGGTGAATTTAGGAATAAAGTGTTAGATGATTTTTGTGCCAGGAAAGGAATTACTAAGCAATTTAGTGTTGCCAGAACCCCACAGCAAAATGGGGTTGTTGAGAGGAAAAATAGAACCCTAATTGAAGCAGCCAGAACCATGTTGGCTGATGCTCATTTTCCTATAGCCTTTTGGGCTGAGGCTGTTAATACAGCTTGCTATGTTCAAAATAGAGCATTGGTCAACAAAATACAGAACAAAACACCTTATGAGTTACTTTGGGGAAGAAAACCTAATATTGGTTTTCTTAGACCTTTTGGATGTCATGAAGTTGTTTTAGATACTAGTGATGCCTTAGGTAAATTTAGTGCAAAAGGTGATGAAGGCTACTTCATGGGGTATTCAGTGCAGAGCAAGGGATAAAAGGTTTATCTTAAAAAGGAAAAACGTATACTTGAAAGAGTACATGTTAGGTTTTTAGAGAGTAAACCTAGTGATCCTGAAAGTGGTCCAAATTGGTTGTTTGACTTGGAACCTTTATCTAGGACTTTAAATTATATGCCTGTCACTAATCCAGACATTGTGAAGGTAACTTCAAATGTTGTGGAAGAACAAGTTGTTGATGTTTCGGGTACACAGGTTCAAGGAAAAGTTGGATCACAAGCATAAAAGTCACCTTCTATACAAGAATATGTCACAATTCCCATATGGACAGATGCCTTTGTTGCTGCTGCTTCTGCTGGAAGAGATAATGGTGGTCCCCAAGTATCACCAGATACAAACATGCATGGTCCTTCAGGCGTTGACAAAGGCAAATCCAGCGGTGACAAGACCAATTCAGACGCTGATGGCTCAGACGTTGACAACAACAATTCAAGCGTTGTTAGCTCAAACGTTGACAAACAAGGTTCAGGCGTTGACAACACTTTTGCACATTTTTCTCTTCTACTTTTGAACAGGGGGAACCTTCCAATTTATATGAAGAGTTCATCCTCATATTGATGAAAGAGAGTCTGATGAAGAAGATATTGGCAACTTGGAGAATGAGATTGAAGACACCAGACTTTTTGAAGGAGGAGTTCTCACTTCTACTATGAAGAATCACCCCACTTCTCAAATCATTGGTGATATTATGACTCCTGTTCGGACTAGAAGATCTCATCAAGGTCTTGGTGGATTTATTGCCAATATACACAAGAAGATATTTGATGCTCTCAAAGAACCAAGTTGGGTGGAAGCAATGCAGGATGAGCTTCACCAATTTGCAAATCAGGATGTTTGGGAGCTGGTTGATTGTCCCAGATATGTCAGACCTATAGGGACAAGATGGGTTCTAAGAAACAAGAGAGATGAAAGAGGCATTATGGTCAGAAACAAGGCAAGATTAGTGGCATAGGGATATCCACAAGAGGAGGGGATAGACTATGAGGAGGTCTTTGCACCAGTTGCAAGGATTGAAGCTATTAGGATCTTTTTGGCCTATGCATCCTGCATGGGCTTCACTATCTATCAAATGGATGTTAAGAGTGCCTTCCTCTATGGAACAATTGTTGAGGAGGTATATGTGATGCAGCCTCCTGGTTTTGAGGATCCAGAGAATCCACACAAGGTGTATAGAGTCAAGAAGGCTATGTATGGACTTCATCAAGCCCCAAGAGCATGGTATGATACTCTGTCTACTTATTTCATGGACAATGGATTCAAGAGGGGCACCATAGATCATACACTGTTTACAAAGAAGAAAGGTAAGGATGTGTTGCTTGTTTAGGTCTATGTTGATGACATACTTTTTGGGTCTGCTGATCCAAAGATGAGTGAGCATTTCTCCAAGCTTATGACAGATAAATTCAAGATGAATGCTATGGGGGAGATGAACTTCTTTCTTGGTTTACAAGTTTAGCAGAAAGAAGAAGGTATCTTCATCTCCCAGGATAAATATGTGGCAGAGACCTTGAAGAAGTTTGGCTTTTCTCCACATGAAAAGAGGGCTACTACTCCTATGGATAGAGAACACCCTTGGGGAAAGATTGGAGATGGAAAGGACGTTGATGTCCGGCACTATAGATCAATGATTGGTTCATTGATGTATCTTACAGCCTCCAGACCTGACATCATGTTTGCTGTGTGTGCTTGTGCACGCCATCAAGTAACTCCCAAAGAATGTCACCTTTATGCTGTCAAGAGAATTTTTAGGTACCTAAGTTGCTATCCTAGTCTTGGTTTGTGGTAACCAAAGGATTCACCATTGGAGTTGATTGCATATTAAGACAGTGATTATGGAGGTGATAAGTTTGATAGAAAATCCACAACTAGTGGATGTTAGTTTCTTGGGAGCAGGTTGATATGTTGGCAATGCAAGAAACAAACAGTGGTGGCTAATTCTACAACTGAAGCAGAGTATGTGGTTGCAGCTGCTTGTTGTGGACAAGTTTTGTGGATTCAGAACCAGCTGTTGGACTATGGGTATAATTTCATGCATACCAAGATATTTGTTGACAATAACAGCACTTTATGCATTATTAAGAATCCTGTACATCATTCTAAAACTAAACACATAGAAATTAGACACTATTTTATAAGGGATTGTTTTGAAAAGGGTTTAATACAACCGGATAGGGTTGACACAGAGGAGAATGTGTCTGATTTACTAACTAAACCTTTTGATGCTAGAAGGTTTCAATACTTGGTAACAAGTATTGGAATGATCAATCTCACATACTGTGTGTTTTGAAGTCTTTTTGTAAAAAGTATGTACAGGATAATGCATTGTTATTGGTCTTTTTGAGGATTTAGATTTTCCACTATATTTTTCTAACACTGACAAAGTTTGCTTGAACGCTGATAAGTGTTTTTGTAACGTTGTCAGCAATATATTTTTCTAACACTGACAAAGCTTCCCTCAACGCTGACAAGTGTTATCGGGGCGTTGTCAGCAACAATGTTAGTTTTGTGGTTTTCAATCTAAATGTGCAGGTGCTGTTAGCAGTATACCATTGGATACAGAGTTGCTCATGGATCATTGGAGAATCATTTGGACATGTTTTTATTTATGGATGATGGTTGGAATTCTTAATTCCTATCTTGACATAAATTTTTATGTTCATGCATATTTTTAGCAACATATGTATCATAGTTTAAGGGGAGGTTTTAGGAACCTTTAGGATGTTTGGGTATCCATATGATACTCTTATCACAATTCTAGATTGTGTCCACAGGTAAGTATGAGTTAGTTTTACTAAATCATGAGGCATTGTAGCATGTAAAGTTGATATACTATGCATGCTGCCAAGACATTTTTGGTCTAGAATTGGTTGTGGTCTGCTGGGAGGCTTGGGAATGATTTTGTCATGGGTTTTACCTGGGAGTAACAAGGGATTTTATAAGGTAACTTAGTTGTTAAGAATTTTGGTTAGCAAGGGACACTAGAGGACTGTTATGTTTATCATGCATAAGAAAGTGTGCATAACTGGACAGTGCTTGCCGCCCTATAATAATTATCAACTTTTTGGTTATCTTCTCTAGGATAAATTACTTTGTTAAGGTCATTTTTCATTTTTATAAATTTTTATTTTTGGACGCTGACAAGTATTTTTCCAAGCGTTGTTGTGACCAATTTAAACGCTTACATGGCTTAGGCAAACGTTGAAAAGAAAATAGCCGTTGGGCGTTGATGGGTTATTTTTTACCGTTGACACTCAATGGGACCTACCTAGTTGTTACTTTTTGACATATTTTTAGGCCGTAATTTTGGGAGCAGATAACTCTCATTTAATGCATGAGATAAAATTATTCTTTTTCAATATTTTCATGATTACATTTTGAAAATACTTGCCTATATTTGGGCCAATCACATGCATTTTCTTCTCCTATATATTTGGCTCCTATTTTAAATAGGGTACCTATTATTCTTGTCTAACACAATTTTCTCCTATAAACTTCATCTTTCTCAATCATTCAAACAACTTTCAATAATGGCACCAAAGTTTAAACCATCTGATTTGGAATTGGGGTTCAGAAGTCAACACAACATGGTCGCGTATCTTGAAGCTGATTGATAACTCGATTTTACTCAGGTTAAAAATATTCGTTGTTCCAGTCTAATCGAATTGATCTTAGTTCTCTATGTGTGACTTTGTTTTATTTTGGTGGAAACAAAGATGTGTCGTTGTAGTATTAAAAATAAAGGGTGCAAAACAATTAAAGTAAATGACTTTTAAAGTAAATCTAAGTCTAATTAAAATAAAGTGCAAGTATTTAAAAGCGAGACTAAAATTAAAGGGCAATAAAGTAAATAACGCAAACTTAAATCTAACTAAGGCAAACTTAAAACGCAACTAAAACTAAATCTTAAACTAAAGCAAATAAACTTAAGGTGCGAGTAAGGAAAAGGCGGGAAAAATAAAGCTTAAAATGAAAAGGCAGAAAACTAAAAACTAAGATTTCCCTATCCGGAATAAACTTCTATTCGGAATAAATGCTATTCGGAATAACTGTCACCTATTCGGAAAGATTAGCCCTATTCGGAATATTTGTCTATTCGGAATGAATGACCCTATGCGGAATATTTCTCTTATGCGGAATAATCCTCTATTCGGAATAGCTGTACCTATTCGGAATAAAGTCCTACTCGGAAAGTTGGGCCTATTCGGAAAGTCAAGCCTATGCGGAATAATGTGCTATTCGGAATAAAGGCCTTATGCGGAAAAATCCCCCTATTCGGAATAAATTCCTTATGCTGAATAAATCTTCTAAGCGGAATAAGGCACCTATTCGGAATAATGAATATTCCGAATAAAGCACTAAGCCTAAAAACCCTTACTCGGAATATCTGCTGAGCTCAAATCTGGGGAAGATCAGTTACTGTAAAACGAAGAACAAGGAAGACTGAAAAGGCACGAATCAAACAAAAACTCTACCAAATCAACAAAAAGATTAAACCAATCTAATAACAAAACATCTAATAAACATAAACAATCAATCCAAAACAACAAATCAAACAATAAAGATCAAGATAATCAAAACCCACTTAAATAAATCAACCAAAATCAAGAACATAAACATAAACAATAACAATCAAAGACTAAGAAAGGAAGAATGAGATTAACAAGATAAAGATAAAGGTGCATGAAATTAAAGAAACACTTACTTGAAAATTAAAGGTAATTAAAGGTGCAAGACAAGTAATTAAATTGTGCAAGTAATTAAATTGACAAGGTAATTAAAAGGTGGAAGGACTAATTGTCACTATTAGCCAACAAAAACAAATGCTTAATAATCTAAACTATTTATAGGGGAGGATTAGGAAGCTTCCTCCCCTCCTTCATTTCTTGTTAATTTCAAGATTAGGCCCTTCCTTCATTTAATCTTCATTAATTGCGTCATTAGTCCTTTTCTTCTAATCTTTCTTTTAAATTTGGACTTTAAGGACTTGTGGCTCGGGATATCTTTTGAACTCGTCTTTAATTTCTTCAATAAAATAGACTTGAGTTTCTCGACTTTTGATAAACTTCCGTCTTTTGACTTTTTCTTCGATAAATCTTCAGAATTGGTCTTGGACTTCCGTTCTTTTTTTCACTTTTGACTTCTCGACTCCGTCTTTCATCTTTTTCTTCAATAAAAGCCGTGAATGCCCGTGAATTCTCGTGTTTTCTCCACTTTTCACAATTTCGTCCTAAATCACAACAAAAACACAAACCACGCATAATTCCGACATAAAAGACATAAAATACACGTTTTGGTCCGGTTATTATTGTAATTAAGTGGTAGAAAAGATGGGTGTTTACACACCTATCAAATCCCCTACACTTGACCATTGCAATGTCCTCATGCAATGCATTAGTTACAAAGCATGCTTACACTTTTCATCATAATCAATCCACGTTGGCCTTTATTAAAGAGATAGAAAATTAAAAAAAAAAATGCAAAGCAAAGAAATTAAAAGCATACCTTGGGTTTTGAAAATGTCATGAATAATCATCATCCTCAACTTTTCACTTTCTCCAGACCAAGCTTAAAAACGAGATCATTGTTATTATAAGTTAGTAAACTAACACGGACTTATGTGGGCCAATTATTCACTTAGACTCCCTTATTCCTATGGGTATCTCTTATATTTTATTATTTGTCTTGAATGATCACGAAGATGCATTGTTTGACTTATTTCGATAATTATTTAGTCTGAAAATAAAGTGCACGATTTAATCAATAGTTAGCTAAAGGACCAAATCTTTTAAAACTGCTTCTCGGGATATCAAAAAGTTCATATCTTGGCATAACTTGGTTCGCGATTTGAGACCTTTCTCGGGCCGATATTTGGCAGCGACTTTATACTTCAAATCTTGAGAGACGTTCATGAAATAATGGTCTTCTCTTCATAATTGGAATTTCTTCACTTGGAATTTTTGAGAGATTCTTCATATATGGACCACGACTTCTTCATTTTTCTCCAATCTTTATTTTGGATTTTGATATACAACGATCCGCCTCCTTTATTGACTTGGATCTATTTATCCTCATACCTTGTTAGGGTCTTTTTGGATACACTTCTCCATGACTTTTTGGGAGTTTTTGCTTTTCGTCGTGTGTCTCGATCCTTCATATTGATTTTCGATAAATGATTCTTCACATCACTTTTGGATCTTTAGCAACAAAACATAGCCCTCATGCCTTGTTAGGGCCTTTTCGGACTCGCCAATCTTCGCGCCCCGCTTCATAAGTTATGCCTTGGCTATGAACTCTCGTCATTACCGAGCAACTTTTAAACGATCTGGGGCTAGAAGCTAAGTAACTTTTCAAATCGTACAACCTTATTTATTAGCAGATAAATTTATTAGCAAGCGATGGGAGAATAGGCTCATAATTAAATCACATAAATTCACGAAAGAATACCGACTTTTAATTGGCTATATCATATCTCGTTCTCCACAGTTTAAAATCTCAAGTAATGAGACTCGTGGATACTTAGCCTATTAAGTCAAAGTTTTAGGTTTTCGAGTCGCCTATAGGATCTTGCAAATTCTTAGACTTTTTCAAGTTTAGAAATCGCATTTTAAAGTTCCCTTAATAAACGACTCTCTAGGATCAATTATAGGAACTTGCGAAAAGTTCTTGTTCTTAACCCGTGAGAGTTAAGACTTTCGCGTTTTATAGCTCCCTATATAAAAGCCTAGCGAAACTTGACTTAAACATGTTATGGATACTAGCTAGAGTAAACTCGGATTGAGTCAAAAGATTCACAACGTTTGAAAATTAAAACCACTTATTCAAAGATTTATTCTAGCAAAGAAAGAAAATAACTATACAAAAGGGAAAAACTAATAGGCCAATATAGATCAAAAATTTTGAAAAATGTCGAAAAATTGATTTTCCGGTTAAAATGAGGACAAATACAAGGAAAAGACCACTTAACATCGATAGAAGTCCCCCCTACACTTAAGATAAACATTGTCCTCAATGTTTAAGCATGTGGGAGTAAACTCCCCTACACTTAGGACATTGTGCACTTTGTTTAAATCTCGCTAAGGAAAAGACAACTAAAGAGATTCCTATTTTAAGATTGAGAAAATATAAAATAGTGAATCGAAAAGAGTTTAGGATAGAACCGGGAAGAAGTAGAACACGGAATCACGGGTCGTCAAGAATCAGCAAGAGTGGATCATTGAAGCTCGAATCCCTGATTAAGAAGTGAGGAGAGGAAATAGCAATCCAAAGGGTCCCCCCTACACTTATGGTAAAGAAAGCGAAAAGATAGATGCATGGGTTGCCTCCCAAGAAGCGCTTGGTTTTTGTTTACCGAGTCGTGAGCCTGACTCGACCTTGATCATCAACGGAAGTAGCATGAAACAAATCCACCAGGATCAAAGACATAGTTTTCATCCATCAATAAGCAAGAGCTTAAGGCGAACAAGGCAAGCCAAAAGAGAAGTGGCAGGATTCCCTTAAGCAGTGATGGAGCACGGTGGAAGCAAGTATGAAGCGGTGTAAGCATGTCTTCAAAATTTCCAAAGATTTTTCCTTTTATTGCATCAGGTGGATACTGAGATGGCTTAAAGACTTCAATACCGGGATCGAACACCTTTTCCTTCAGGGGAAAATAGCACTCCGGCTCAGCCGAGTGTGAAGAATATCTGCAAAGAAGCACAACCTCGTCCTCAGAAGTGGGACAAAGAGGTGTGAAATCATACGTGCAACGGATTTCGGTGTCGATCGGTTTCTTCTCCTTTGACAAAATTTTCTTCAAATCCAAAGTAGTATCAAGACGATAAGATTCAAAGTCCAGAGAAGGTGCATCACTTTCATGCGGGAAGTATGTATTGAGAAACATAGAGAAGTCTTCCTCGAATGAGCAATCGTCCAAAGTAGGATCGAGTGATGGCGGAGCATCTTCATCATGTGAAGAATCGCTCGGGAGAGTATCAGCCTCATCAAAATCATCAAAAGTGGGCAGCTCGGGATACTTAGAAGTACAATCAAAATCATCCGAGTCTGAGCTAGAATCATCATCATCATAGGCATCGAAGACCGGTGGCGAATCATAAATGGGAGAAGCTTCCAAATTGGGGCGAGAATCATCGACATCATCTTTAAAAAGTGGATTATCAATGCAAGAGTGGAATAGAGGATTGTCGTAGATGACAAAGTCATCGAGCACATTAATCATATTCACTGATTCTCGTCCAAAAGATTTGCCTGTAAGCTGCCCCATTTTGAAAATTTGAGAATCTTTCCCGACTCTTAAGATTAACTCACCTTCGGCTACATCCACTAAAGCACGTCCAGATCTCAAAAATGGTCGACCAAGTATTAAAGGAATACGAGGGTCCATTTCATAATCAACTACGACAAAATCGACCGGGAAAGTAAAT
The DNA here is from genome assembly GCA_025667525.1 of Glebionis coronaria. Lineage (NCBI taxonomy): Eukaryota > Viridiplantae > Streptophyta > Magnoliopsida > Asterales > Asteraceae > Glebionis > Glebionis coronaria. The sequence continues at coordinate 368,174,213 of CM046876.1, forward strand.
GCGCCAACTTTAATAAACACGTCTTCGGCTATACCGACAGGGTAAGCGAGAGTGCGATTTGCAAGTTCAAGAGTCATCTTTGTTGGAATGAGGTCGGGTAAAGATAGTGTTTTCCAAACACTCAGTGGCATAAGATTAATACTAGCCCCGAGATCGGCAAGGGTAGTAAATTCTTCAGTTTTGTTGAACACGCAAGGTAACACAAAACGACCGGGATCTCCAAGTTTTTCCGGAAGTTCTTTAAGAATAACTGCAGAGCTGTTTTCATTTAATCATGTGTTGGCGAGTTCAAGCAGCTTCTCCTTCTTGTTAAGCAATTACTTAAATGCTTTAACAAATTTGGGCATGTGGACAAGTGCTTAAAGGAAACTAATGCTGAATCCCATTTGAGAAATCATATTGATATATTTGGTTATTTGCGAGTCCTCCTTTGTTAGATCATTGGTCTTGCCTATACGAGAAGGGTATGGGATTCTAGGTTGATAAGGGTTAGGTGAAGGTTGTGATGTTGAAGGGTGTGATGTTGAAGGGTCCTTCCGAGATACATCGTCATGACGAGGCGGAGACGGTAATGGTGCACTATTACTAGGTGTAGGAGGAGTAGGGATACATGGTGGTGGAGGAGGTGTAGATGATGGTGGTGGGGTAGATGGATTGACAATGGTAATTCCACTACGCGTAGTTATAGCACTCACATTAGCTCGCGGATTAGTGACGGTGTTTGAAGGTAGAGAACCCGAAGAAGAAGAAGGTTGAACTTCGGGCAAGAAACTAGCCAACAGATTCTTCAATTCAGTTGTTTGAGTGATGAAAGAGGATTGAAGGTTATCACGAACCTCGGTTCTGATGTCATTACCTTGCTTCAAGATATCTCCTTTCAAATTGATTATTTGGCTCTGTAGATTCTTAATTTGCTCACCTTGAGTTCTCATAATGGTGTCAACATCGGGATTAATGGGTGGGTGTTGTTGGGTGGGTGGTTGATAGGGGTTAGAAGCACGAGGTGGGATTTGGTTGCTTCTATTGTAGTTGTTGGCGGGATTTTGGTTTTGAGGAGAAAAACTGGGTGAAAGGTAGTTGTTGGAACGGTAGCTCAGCAGATTTCTATCCCCTTGTTGTCTAGCTTGGTAATTTTCCGGTGAATAATTATCGTAAGCTGCATACACATTTTCCGGATTTCCTTGTGTCGAAGGACAATCGGTGTATGAGTGAGGACCGCCACATGTTTCACAAGGATTAGCAACCGCTTTGACTTGTTGTTGTTGTTGGTTTGAAGCGAGAAGCGTAATACTTTTGCTCATTTCAGCCATCATGCGGGTGAGTTCGGTCATCTTAGGGTTTGCTGAGGTAGAAGAAACATTGACTCTCGTGTTGTTTCTAGAAGAAGCAGAGGAATCCCAGTTCTTATGATGAGTAGTCATGTTTTCAATTAACTCTCTACACTCCTCGGGTCTCCTTTTCATGAATGTGCCACCGGCGGCTGCATTGATCGTATCACGATCTCGAAAAGTCAATCCGTTGTAGAAAGTATCGATCAAAGTGACCGGAAGCATATTATGGTTTGGACAACGGTCGATCAAGACATTATATCTCTCCCATGCATCAAAAAGAGATTCATCGGGATCTTGCATGAAACCGCTGATCTGATTGCGAAGGCTTGTGACCATGGATGGTGGAAAGTAGCGCGACAAAAAGCGTTGAGTCATGTCATCCCAAGTGTGAATAGAATTCTTCGGGAGACAATCAAACCATTTCTCGGCATGATGTAATAGAGTGTGTGGAAAGAGTTGTAGGCGAAGCTCATCCATAGTGGCACCAGCCAACTTCATGCTCTGGGTGATTGTAATGAACTTGTCGAGGTGTTTGTTGGCATCATCATCAGGCAATCCTCTAAATGGGTTTGTTTGTACTTGCTGAATCATGTGGTGCTTCAACGAAAACTCAGGAGCGTTGATTTGCATCGGCGCAATCGGTCCTCCTCGTCCAAACATGGTTGGTTGACAAAGTTCCTCCATGGTCCGAAGATCGGGCTGTGGAAGAGCATTGTTGTTATTATTATTATTATTATTGAGGTGCGGTGGCATGTTGTTGTTGTTGACACCTGCCATATCTAAATCTTCTTGAGGCTCGGGCTCTTGATAATTAGAAGATCTAGTACGCATACACTTGAAAATGCAAAAGAAAACAAAACCAAACACAAAAACAATATATATACACAATAAAGATAAAAATTTTGGATTTTTAATTTTTAATAATTATGGTTTTTTTTGAATTTTTTAATTTTTTTATGATTTTTTTGAATTTTTTATGCAAGAAAAATAACGTTCACAAGTGAACGGATCCCAAAAATGCAACGTGTCTCTCACAAAAAACTGTTGATCTTTACGAAAAGAGCCGGCAGCGGCGCCATTTGATAACTCGATTTTACTCAGGTTAAAAATATTCGTTGTTCCAGTCTAATCGAATTGATCTTAGTTCTCTATGTGTGACTTTGTTTTATTTTGGTGGAAACAAAGATGTGTCGTTGTAGTATTAAAAATAAAGGGTGCAAAACAATTAAAGTAAATGACTTTTAAAGTAAATCTATGTCTAATTAAAATAAAGTGCAAGTATTTAAAAGCGAGATTAAAATTAAAGGGCAATAAAGTAAATAACGCAAACTTAAATCTAACTAAGGCAAACTTAAAACGCAACTAAAACTAAATCTTAAACTAAAGCAAATAAACTTAAGGTGCGAGTAAGGAAAAGGCGGGAAAAATAAAGCTTAAAATGAAAAGGCAGAAAACTAAAAACTAAGATTTCCCTATCCGGAATAAACTTCTATTCGGAATAAATGCTATTCGGAATAACTGTCACCTATTCGGAAAGATTAGCCCTATTCGGAATATTTGTCTATTCGGAATGAATGACCCTATGCGGAATATTTCTCTTATGCGGAATAATCCTCTATTCGGAATAGCTGTACCTATTCGGAATAAAGTCCTACTCGGAAAGTTGGGCCTATTCGGAAAGTCAAGCCTATGCGGAATAATGTGCTATTCGGAATAAAGGCCTTATGCGGAAAAATCCCCCTATTCGGAATAAATTCCTTATGCTGAATAAATATTCTAAGCGGAATAAGGCACCTATTCGGAATAATGAATATTCCGAATAAAGCACTAAGCCCAAAAACCCTTACTCGGAATATCTGCTGAGCTCAAATCTGGGGAAGATCAGTTACTGTAAAACGAAGAACAAGGAAGACTAAAAAGGCACGAATCAAACAAAAACTCTACCAAATCAACAAAAAGATTAAACCAATCTAATAACAAAACATCTAATAAACATAAACAATCAATCCAAAACAATAAATCAAACAATAAAGATCAAGATAATCAAAACCCACTTATATAAATCAATCAAAATCAAGAACATAAACATAAACATTAACAATCAAAGACTAAGAAAGGAAGAATGAGATTAACAAGATAAAGATAAAGGTGCAAGAAATTAAAGAAACACTTACTTGAAAATTAAAGGTAATTAAAGGTGCAAGACAAGTAATTAAATGTGCAAGTAATTAAATTGACAAGGTAATTAAAAGGTGGAAGGACTAATTGTCACTATTAGCCAACAAAAACAAATGCTTAATAATCTAAACTATTTATAGGGGAGGATTAGGAAGCTTCCTCCCCTCCTTCATTTCTTGTTAATTGCAAGATTAGTCCCTTCCTTCATTTAATCTTCATTAATTGCGTCATTAGTCCTTTTCTTCTAATATTTCTTTTAAATTTGGACTTTAAGGACTTGTGGCTCGGGATATCTTTTGAACTCGTCTTTAATTTCTTCAACAAAATAGACTTGAGTTTCTCGACTTTTGATAAACTTCCGTCTTTTGACTTTTTCTTCGATAAATCTTCAGAATTGGTCTTGGACTTCCGTTCTTTTTTTCACTTTTGACTTCTCGACTCCGTCTTTCATCTTTTTCTTCAATAAAAGCCGTGAATGCCCGTGAATTCTCGTGTTTTCTCCACTTTTCACAATTTCGTCCTAAATCACAACAAAAATACAAACCACGCATAATTCCGACATAAAAGACATAAAATACACGTTTTGGTCCGGTTATTATTGTAATTAAGTGGTAGAAAAGATGGGTGTTTACACACCTATCACTGATGATGCTCTGTTTCCCCAATACACGCAACTGGTGGTGTATTTGAACGCATCCCCCCTTAGGTATGCTCTTTCTCATGCTCCACTCATTCCTGTCACACATATTAAACAGTTTTGGAACACTGTTAGTTCCTCAACAGTTAATAGAGTGAATACATTATCTTCTATTGTTCATGGGTGAACATGGGTGGTTACTGAAGCTTTGGTACGCCAAGCTTTGCATCTTGATGATGCTGATGGTATAACCACCCTCCCCATTACTGAAATAGAACAAGGACTATGGGCTTTGGGTTATCCTTTTCCTGGTGAAGGAACTTTAAATAAATATCATAAACAGGAATTTCCCCCAGCCTGGAAGTACCTAATACATGTTCTCTTACAATGTTTGAGTCCCAAGTGTACTGCACACAATGAGATCAATAGGTCTATTGCAAGTGCTATTGTGTGCATTGCTACTGGGCAAAAATTTAATTATTCCAAAATGATTTTTGAGGGCATGTGTAAAAATAAAGGGAAGAAAATGACTTTAGCTTATCCCAGATTTTTACAAATAGTTTTTGATGTCCAAGGTTACTGCACAAGGGATCATGATGATATTTATGAGATCCCTGTGCAAAAGAAAGCAATTTTTATGAAGATGAATTCACCCCCACATCGTGACCTACCCCTAACCCCAGCTATGCTTGCTGTCATTTGAGCAGCTCAACCCCAACCAGACCCCCAACCCCAAATTGACCCAATACCTGAACCATTACCTTCCCCAAAACATATGCAAATTGACCAAGAACCCTTCGACGCTGACACGTTAAACGTTGGCGTTGATGTGCCTATTTCAAACGTTGACACACATCCTTCACATACCCAAACACCCCTTAACCAACCCACATCCACCCAATCCACATCTTCTTCTCCCCCAACACAATATAGGTTACAAAACGCCAAAGGACTACTGGAGTGTTCTCCTCTGGTGGTCCTAGCCATGTAGCAGAGAGAACCACCACCACAAGTGTGGTTGGTGCTATGGATGAGGCTGGGACTATTGGTTCTGGCTTAGAAGCTGGCCAAGGCAGTCCTAACATAATTAAGACCTCATCCATGCCTAATGAATCTGACTTGGGAGGTCAATACCAATTTTAGAGGAGGGCAGATTGGAACCAATGACTTTAATCGAATTGACGGCAGTCTGCATGAGCTTGCAAAAGAAAAATGCAGTCTTGGTACAAGTTTTCAGCACACAAGGGCTTGAACTCAAGAAATTGAGGGAGAGGATTGTTATTTTGGAAACAACTGAATTAAGGAGAAGGCAGACAAGGGTCCTTGTATCTGAGGAGGATTCTTACAAAGGGGAGGAAGCTGCTACAGAGCCTGTTAATTTGAGTGATAAAGGCTCACATGAAGCTGCTACAGAACCTTTTGTTGAGAGTGGAAAAGATTCATATGATGAAGAATCTTTGGGCGTTGCTGAAGCCCTTACTGGTTTGAAGAAACAGACAGGTTTTGATATGTCTCTAGTTGCTCCTACCAACTTAAATTTGTCATTTACAGCCATGTTGGAGGAAATTGCAAGAGGCGCTGAGACAGGTACATTGGGCGTTGAAAAGACAGATTTGAACGCTAACATGAGTATTTTGGGCGCTGACAAGGCAAAGGTGAGTGTTGACAGACCTGCAAATGAGGATGATGTATTCCAGTCATCATCCATCATCAAGGAGGTTTCTTCACAGGTATTACCATCTACCTTACCAACAATTGATCCATTAGATAAGGGTAAGGGTATTTTGGTAGAAGAGGTTGTTCCAAAGAATGCAACACAAATTTAGTTTGATAGAAAGTTGGCTGCACAAAATGTGAAAAAAGAAAGAAAGGATGTGGGAGAGTCGCCTTTTGTTGTCACTTCAGAAGAGCAAGAGGGAAGTGATGAAGCCAGTTCAGACTCAAGTGTTATGATCATAGGACAGCCAGAGAGACTTGAGTATGGAGATGAGCTGGCCAAGGAGAAACTGAATGAGTTGAAATTGCAGATTGATTTTGATATGCCAGAGGTGGTTCAGATGTACCATGCTTGGGAAGATAGGTGTATGGAGAATCCACACTTGACTATTTCAGATCAGATATGGGGTTTGGAGATTCTTCTTAGAGTACAAAAGGATTGCAAGGTCATACTGAAACACAAAGCAAGCAATGTTCTCTCGAATTTTAAAAGGGATAGAAAGGAGTTGTACTTCATGCTGCTCAGATGTCATGGAACAGGGTGGACTTATAAGAAATTTACTGGATTGACATTTTAAGAGTTGGAATGTAGAGCTTATCCCATTTGGGTTAGAGTGTAGGAAGAAAACACTCTAAGACTTCTTTCGGATGAAAGAAAAGAAGAACTTGCAGAGGAAATGGAACTTAAGAAGGCAATGTTTGTTCCCAGACCAGTGAAAAAGGGAGTTCCTCTTGAGTTTCCCAAAGATATGGATCCATTACATCCAAGTGAAGCTGTCATAAGAAACAGCCTCAAGCTCTCACCATTAGAAGCTTCAGATATGGTGCAAGTGTTACCACTTGATTCCAGAAACCCAATTGTAAGCTATGAAGAAGATGATTGTGGGTTTTAGAAGATTGGCAGGTATGGAAAAGAGGTTCACACTTTTACCACCCTTATATCTTTGTTAACAAGTTTTGACAAAAAAGATTTGGTAGACCTATGGAGGTTATTAGAGGCCAAGTATGTGACTGAAGCACCAACTTCAGTCAATGGAATAAAACTGTGGTCCACATTCAAGAGAATGTGTGGACCAAGAGATGAAGATCATGCTATTTGGAAGGATCTTGAAGATGATCTCAGTGGTCTTCAATGGAGATTGTATTCAGCTGCTGGTGTTTATTATTTGAGTTCTACAAAGTTTGCTGAGTATCTACTTGTAGATGGTCAGTATTTCATGTCCAAGGAAGTCTTGGAGAAGATGAAGAACACACAGCTAGAAATTGATTATTCAAGTGACGTGGCAAAAGATTTGATCAGATTTATTTATTACCAATATGAGAAGGTTTGTAAGATTCCTCCTAATACTTAATGATTATTCAGAAACTTGATCACTAGAGTAGATATCATGTTTAGGGGAGGATTGTTGGGAATAAATTATAGCCAGTCTACTTGAGCGCTGACAAGAGTAAAACAAGCGTTGACAGGAGTGAAACAAACGCTGACAGATCAAGCGTTGACAAGACAAAGTCAAGCGTTGATGCATTGAAGACAAGCACTGATGGATGGATATACTCTACGCGTTTATTGTATTCTAGATTACTTCTAGTAAAGATAGGAACAACAATGTATTTTCTATATTTATCTTTACCTAGAATAGTTGATACGTAGATTATTGTACAAGGCTTCTTATGTCTATAAAAGAAGACCTTTAGGTTAATGTTCAATAATAAGTTTTCATACGTAAACTACTTTCATTGTATGTAAGTTTGATATCATTAATCAAAGTGAATGTTTGTTTACATCTTGTGTGTTCTTGTTTAAGTGTTAATTCCGCATAACACTTAGATTGTCATATACATATACAAAGGTTTCTCTAAGTGTATTACTTGATCTAATCTCGTATACATAAAGCTAAATCGATCTAAGTTTGGGATCAACAGAAGAAAGACCAAGCATCTTATTTTAAGCTTGTTTATGATATTTGTTAACTGTAATTGTACCTTAAAACGTTTTTCAAACCTTGTGTAAGAAATTACACATTGGATCAAAATTTGATATTTGCTAAGTTCTTGTTTCAACCTTGGAATTCTTGGGTTATAGGGCTGATCATAGCATCCTAATTGTGATATTAAGGTGTGGTGAGGCTTATAACTTGGGGATAATCAAGTGTGGGGTAACAAGGTTGCATCAATCAAGTTTATTTTCCAAAAAAGTAACCTTTCTGTTTTGATTTTGTGCTTCTAACCTTGTTGAACCTTAGCAGGGTTGTTATTGTAAGCTTGTGCTTGTTCTAGCTAGCACATAAGCTCATAAATTCGTGGGTGTGGATGTACATCCATGAGGTTTGTCTTGAAACCTTGAAAATCTGATAAAAATTGGATTTTTTGTGGATTTGTGCTCTGTTGTTGTTCTTGTTGTTTTCTTGGCTTAAATCTGCTTAGTCTTGCATGATAATGTTGTTTATATGCTAGATTGATCATTGGGTAAACTGATTCACACTTTTTCTTGTTTAAAATTTTATTTGAAAAGATAAAGGGGTGTTTGGGACTACCTGTTCAAGCTTGAATCTTGTTATTGTGTTGTGGAAAGTTTGTGTTTGTGCTCTATATCTGATATATGCTTGGTTGAGAGTGTTTTGCTGCAAGTTTTTTGGTTTGAAACTTCAAATCAAACAATCTGCTATAACTTGATGAGTTTAACTATTTTTTGACCTAAGATTTTGGTGAAATCTAGTATTTGTGCATGCTTAGGGTTGGAAGTTGTTAAAACATCATTAGTATAACTTATTTAATAGATCTTGAGGTTTGAATCTGGCTTATTGGTCAAATACATCAGCAAAGTGTAAAAACTGCATGTTCTTGTGTTCATCAGTAACTTAAGGTGCTTGAATCTTGCTTAGTTCTTTGAATCATTGCATGAAACCTGTTTAGACTTGTTCATTTGAGTTTATAATAGTTTGTGTATGCATTTGGTTGAGTTTGGCTGGCTGAATATTGCTCTATGTGCTTATTGAACCTGTTCTGCTTATTTGTTCATGTCTGTGCTTGATCTGGTGCTTTATTGATTAAACTGTATCAATTGGGTTATTGTGTTTATGATTTATTGATTGTTATTGACTCCTTTTGATCCAAAGATGTTAGCCTCAAAATATTGAGCCAAACAAGAATGCTCGGTCATATGTTTATTATGTATCGTATTTTAGAACGTTGTAATAGGTAGTATATTAGTCGTGTTATTACGGACTTAACTTTAAGCTAAGGTTCATTAATAAGTAACCAAAGCCCAAAAGTATAGCCCGACCCATGATCATATAGCCCATTAAGCTACATGTAAGCAAGGCTATATAAACCTCTCCTTGCATGTAAGGAGAGGTTGGTTGGTCATTTCATTTTTCTCCTAATCTAATATACCACAAGTTTCACCAACCATTTTCTCTCTACTTTCTCTCACTACTTTCTCTCTCTAGAATTCTTCTCATATATACCTTTCTTTCATAAATTCGTGTGCTAGAATCATCATATATTAGGGACAACAATTGGTATCAATCGCCATGGGATAGTTTTGTTATTGGTTGTTGCGTTTTCATTTGATTAATTTGATTTGATCCTTATTTCTTCCATGAATTCAAGATTTTCTATGTTTTTTAGTGTTTTTCGAGTCGTATACCTTCTTCAATTGTGTTGTAGTGATTTTGGAATCTTGGTTTTGATTAAAAACACAAACTTTCTTGGATCAAACGTTCAAAAATCCTTGGTTTTTCATCTTTCCGAAATTCTTGCAAAGGTACCCATCGGAAAGTACAAGTATTTTGAGGTCAGATCGCAATAACCACTAGGTTCTACTTTGCGATCTAAGGATTCCGATACCTTATTCCGATCTGGACATTCCGATCGTACATTGCGATCTGGGATTCCGACGGTTTCAAGGGACTTTTGAGTCGTTACTCTGCCAAATTTGTTTTAGACACATTCCAATCTGAACATATTTCGATCTGAACATTGCTATCTGGGATTACGACAGTACATTGCGATCCGAGATTCCGACAGGGCATTGCGATCTAAGCCACATTCCGATGCACATTCCGACGCACATTCCGATGGACATTCCGATGGATATTCCGATGGCACATTACGATGGACATTCTGATGACTTGTTTAGCTAAATTTTGTTAGAGTATTTTTTTGACTTAGCCACCATCTAGACTAGTTTCGTAATATCGTTTACACGAAGATTAAAAAAAAAAAAATTTTCCGACCAAATTTTGGCGGGAAAACCATTTTAAAATTTATTTTTTACTAGACCATTTTTAGGCCATTTATGCTTCGATTTCAAATTTTGGCGATGCGAAAAAATTTCCAACCAAAAATTCAAATTTTCGGACCAAAATTTAAATTTTTAGGTTTTCTTTTTGTCAAAATTTTTCACTTTTCAAAATTTTTCCCTATTAGTTTTTGGCTATTTCGGACTTGATTTCAAAATTTGGTAAGACAAATTTTTCAGTTTACCGTTTTGTCGGACTGAGGAATTTATTGTCGGACTGGGAAAAAATCGGAATTTTCGAAATTGCAACCACAAACCAATCACACCATATCTACTTAAGATCCAAAGTCAATTCATCAACTGTGTCACCCATTATGGATTCCGTAACACAAGATGTGCATGCACTCAAATCCAAGATGTCGGTTGCAAAAGAACGATGCATGACACACTTTAGATCACTCCAGTCACACCTTCAAGTTATTTCAAATGATGATTTAAAAGGCACTCGCGTCGAACTTGGATTCAAACGGGTATTCATGTCACTAACTGGTCAAGATGTTGAGACATTCACAAGCACAATGCAACTCAATGCAGATAATCTTGAACAACAACTTGCAAATGATGACTTTCAAGAGGTTGAATCCATAGATGCCGTTTTGGTTCTTGAGAATCAGTTTCAACAATTCCTTGATACATAGGTCTCTGTACACTATGATCGAGAACTCATAAACAAATACTTCTTTGAATTTACTCGGTTAGAAGTTCAAGAATTCAAGGAGACATTTCTTCAACACATGAGTGATGTAAGGAAGTCCATTGCTGAAAGAACACGTTAGAAGAACGAGAGCTATGTCGATGATGGTCAAACATTGGATGATTGTACGATTGTCACAGAACGCAGCGGGATAGAATCAGAAAAGCAGCATACCAGTAACAACTCAGGGAATGATCAAGCAGCCGATGATGCAGATATCAGACCCATTTATGATGAAGAGCCAATGGCTGAGGTACAATTAAATGCTGTGTATGATGATCATAAATATATTGATTCTAAGATTCATGAGCTTGAAACTATGTTAGCTCAAAAGACAAAAGATTTTGAAGATGCCAAACTCGAGTTTTTAAAGAAAAATGACAAATTTGAATCTTATTTTGAAAAACTTGAAAAAGCAAACGTTGTTCTTGAACAAAAACTGGATCGTAAGATTCAAGATTCAAATGCGGAAAAAGAACATTTTGTGAAACAAATAAATTTGTTAGAATCAAAGTTGGCTTCTCAAAATCCAAGTCCTCCGCCTGCTTCAGTAAGTGAAATATTTGTGCAACCTATCGACACTGTAGATAGTAATGACGCAAATGCTGATAACGAAATATTTGATAATATAAACATTAAGTTAGAACAACGTGTCGCTCAATTACTTTTACAAAATGAGCAATTGAAAGCTCAGATTCAGGAAAAGGTTTTTGCATTAACAGCAGTGAAAAATGAATTAAGGAAGCTAAAAGGAAATAGTGTGGATACTAAGTTAGCAAATCAGTCTATCTTGGGGAAACCTCCTACTCAACCATTCAGAAACCGCTCAGTTGCTAGAAACCGAATGCGTTTAAATCTGAACGACCCAAAACATCGAACTCGAGGTTTGCATCCCAAGTTGATATGCGTAGCAATTTGCCAAACACTGTCACTCCACAATCTAGATACTCCTTAAGATATTCTGCCGATGTAAAACCCAATCACATGAATGATTCAAGCAACTCTAGCAATAGCCACAAGAACATGCCTAGGCGAAGTTCAAATGACACGGGTCATAAAAGCTATCTAGAGGATGCTAAGATAAAGACACAAGCAAGAGATAGGACCCAACCGAAACCTAGGAGCGCTAATCACACATCTAGTAATTCTAGACCCTTCTATGATGTGCCCAAATCAGCCTATCCTAGGAACACTAGATCCTTCTCAGATGCTAAGCACTTTGTTTGCACGAAATGTAACAAATGTGTGTTTAATGCCATTCATGATGATTGCATCACTAAAGTCCTGAACAAGGTGAACCAAACAGCTAGAGCATCTCAAAGATGGAACCCTATAGGAAATAGTTTTTCTCCAATTAAGTCTTCCGCGGTGCATGAGAAAGCTAAGTTTCCTAGACCATGTCTTAAGTGGAGACAAACAGGTAGAATCTTCAAAACAACTGGTCTTAAATGGGTTCCTACTAGAAAAATATTTCCCTCTAGCACGACAAAGGTTTACTGTGAACCCCCACATGGTTCTCACAAAGATATCACTAAGAAATATGCAAGCATACAAACTACTGATGAAAGTACAGGTAATCAAGTAAAGGTTCAACAAGAATATAAAGGTTTTCGTTATTTATACCGTTCAACAAAAGACACTCTCAGAGTTTGGTTGCTGAAGAAACAAATATCAGAGAAATATGTGTCTCAGGGGTTTCACAAGTAAGCAACACTATGGCACTTGAACAAAGCAGTTTAAGTCTCGATCCACAACGACAAACGACTTCCATTCACAACCGCACGGAACTCGGAACTCAAGACCACATCAATGAACCGTCAAGTTCAAAGCTGGTTCCTGAACATGTTCCTAGAGCAGATATGACAGTGGACACGACACTTGAAGAGTTGGAAATGTTATATGGACCAATGTATGATGAATATTTCACGGGGGAGAAACAAGTTGCATCAAAGTCTTCCGCTGTCACTCATGATACGAATGATGATACCGATCATCATCAACAAATGGATACAACTTCATCTACTTCAACACGGGTTGTTGCAGATTTACCTCCTCAGAATATCAATTCAACAATCGATCCTACAACATCCACAACTACTGTCATTGCTCCAGAGAACACACATCAAGCAGACGATGCATCATCTGACGACGACGAATTTATCAACCCATTCGGTACACCGGTACACGAAACTGGAGAGTCTTCTACTCGCCATGTTGATCCGTCAAATATGCATACGTTCTATCAACGACATCCTTCAACACATCATTGGACCCGCGATCATCCTTTGGTTCACGTAGTTGGAAATCCTTCACAGCCTGTTCGTACAAGACGACAACTAGCAACCGATGGCGATGTTTGTATGTTCGCACTCGCCGTGAGTACAGCTGAACTGAAAAACATCAAAGAAGCCATGGCTGATCGTGCTTGGATTGAATCGATGACGGATGAACTTCAACAATTTGAAAGACTTAAAGTCTGGGAACTTGTTGATAGACCATACGATGTGACTCCATTAAATCTTCGTTGGATCTGGAAAAACAAGATGGATGAAGAGAATACGATCATCAAGAACAAAGCTAGGCTAGTGGCTAAGGGGTATGGCCAGAAAGAGGGAATTGATTTTGATGAATCATTTGCACTAGTTGCTCGCATGGAAGCGGTCAGGATTTTCCTTGCTTATGCTGCACATAAGGGATTCACTGTCTATCAAATGGACGTAAAGACGGCGTTTCTTAACGGTCCCTTGAAGGAAGAAGTCTATGTAACGCAGCCGGAAGGATTCGTCAATCCTTATTATCATGACAAGGTGTATCGTCACCACAAGGCACTATATGGACTCAAGCAAGCTCCAAGGGCGTGGTACGACGAGCTCTCAAAATTTCTGGTATCCAAAGGTTTCTCAAAAGGTTCCATTGATCTAACTCTGTTCACTTATAAATATGGGGATGACATTTTGCTTGTGCAAATTTATGTTGATGACATTATTTTCGGGTCTACAAACCCAAAACTTTCAAAATGGTTTGAAAAAGTAATGCACAACAAATTTGAAATGTCAATGATGGGCGAACTAAAATTCTTTCTAGGAATTCAAGTTCACCAATCCCCAAGTGGTATCTTTATAAACCAAGCTAAGTATTGTCAAGAGATAATCAAAAAGCATGGTATGACTTCATGTGACCCCGTTGGGACACCATTATCAACCACATCGCTAGATGCTGACTTGGAGGGAAATGCCATCGATCAAACGATATATCGTTCCATGATTGGTTCCCTCATGTACTTGACAGCAAGCAGAACTGATATTCATCATGCAACATGTTATTGTGCACGATATCAAGCACGACCCACTGAAAAGCACCTCAAAGAGGTTAAACGGATCTTTCGATACCTCAAGAATACCATTCATTTGGGACTCTGGTATCCGAGGGAAACCGGTTTCTTTCTAACGGCCTATTCAGATTCTGATCATGTAGGGTGTCTTGATACACGAAAAAGTACTTCTGGTGGTGCACAATTTCTAGGTCAAGATAAGCTTGTGGGATGGTCTTCCAAGAAGCAGGATTGTACGTCACTTTCATCAGCCGAAGTGGAGTATGTGTCTCTATCTGCGTGTTGTGCTCAAGTTCTTTGGATGCGAACCCAACTCACGGATTATGGTTTCCACTTTGATAAAGTACCTATGTACTGTGGCTCTAAGTCGGCCATAGCCATCTCCTGCAATCCGGTACAGCATTCTCGCACGAAGCACATCGATGTCAGATACCACTTCATAAAGGAACAAGTTGAAAGAGGTATCGTTGAATTATACTTTGTTGGAACGGATTACCAATTAGCCGACTTGTTTACGAAAGCTCTGTCGAAAGATAGGTTTGAGCACCTCGTTAGGCAAATTGGTATGAGATGTTTGACTCCAGCAGACCTGGAGATTCTGGCAAAGGTTCCTGCTTGATTTATCTATCAAACATCAACTGGTAAATATCTTTGAAAAAGCAAAATACAAAAATATAAAGCACATAAAAGCAAAACACAAAATTAAAAATCTTTCAAAATCAAAAAATATTCTTCTCGACATGTCTTTCAGTATCGATAATATGGACGTGCCTAGAAATGTCACTCAATAACGACACGAGTGTGTACATAAAGCTCGAATGTAAGTTGTAAATATTTTTCAAAACATGTCATTTCTTCTTTTAATAAAGGAAATTGTCTATTTTGGACAAATATTTCCAAACAACGGGTAGAGCAATCTATCACGGGTTGAGCTTGTCACAAAACATTCAACGTTTTGAGCTCAACACAATGGCTTGTAATCACTTTCAGATTGCAACCCGCATCGATATTCACGGGGGAGTGTACGATTTAGTACCCTTACCCTCAGCAAAAGAAGAGAAATCTTCTTACACTTGAGTGGATTCGTCAAGACATTCAAAGTCTATGAACTCAAGTTTATGCTTTAAAAAAAACATTTCGACAAAAAGAATTGATTTTTCAAAAAGCGTTGAACACAATTTTTTCAAGAATTTTTCAATGATATTCAAAATCTTTCAAAAACTGTGTGTTCAACAACTCCCATCCTCAAAAAGAGAAATGTGGATCATATCCTCACAATGACAATTCAATTGGATCAATTTTTGAGGGGGAGCATTTTAACTTCATGAAAAAGATTAACACATATTTTTCCCGGAGATTTCAAGACTATTTTTCAAAATATATTTTAATCAAATTTGGTATCTCTAATATCAAAAGATTTTATATATTAGAGATAGGGGGAGAAAATGTGATTAAAATGTGATCTAATATAAGACTCAAGCACTTTAACTCTTACCTACATGTGTGAAACACTTTCGATTATTGATGCACATGTGAAGGGGGAGCATTTCTAAAACGACAAAACTAGCAAGGTGTTAAATGTTTTTCAAACACTTAGTTAGAATTTAAAGTGGTTTTCATGGTTACGATCAAATACCCACAACATCTTTAATTCACAATGTTATTGGTGTCAAAAGGGTGGTTAGGTTTAAGTCCTATGATCCTACCAGAACCGGAGGGATCTTCCCAGGGACAATCCAATAGATTATTAGAAGTCCTTAGGAAAGATGGAGTAGAATGTGAACGTAGCAGAATGCCGACTAAGTACTGATGCTAGCACTGGAACAATCACAACAAGGTGCTAGTAATGATGTCTTGGTAAGCATTGAAGGGGTTGAAGAATGAAAAAGAAATGTAAGGATAAAGGATGTAAAGAAAGAAGCCCTCCATACAACTTAGGCAGAAACCGGGTCAACTCATCATGAAGACAAACTCATCATGGACCCAGTGATGTATGCACAACCCTTTCCTAGCTACTCAGGCTTCTCTCAAAAGAAGTTTGTTTTATTGTCACGGAGAACAACATGACTACTATTGACTTTCTCACTTCGAGATGGTTGATATTGAATAGGTGGCACCTGCTCCAGCCTCCGACCACTAAAAGTTCACAAATAGAGTCTAGAGCCAAGAGATCAATCAAATCTCGTTAGGATACACGGATGAAGATCAACAGAGTCCTACGCTATATCCTTGCGATATTGCTAGAACACTCAGAGTGATACTACTTAGTATTTACAATGATGAGTGGAAATCCTTCCAGTGTTAACATCAAACAGCACTGCGGTTGGTCATATGCAAGATTCTTTATGAATTGAACATGTGCAAAACTGAAAAGCAACAATGGTTTGATTCTTAATTGACTCAAACTCGTTTCAGGTTTCTACGCAATATCTTTATGGTCTTGCCAGAACATTCAGAGTGATATTCATTAATATTCACAGTGACGAATGGAAATCCTTCTAGCGTCAACCTCAAACAGCGCTACGGTAGGTGACTTGTGAGATTCTTATGAATCAAACTTGTGTCAACTAGAAAGCAACAATGGTAAGATCCGTTAAGAATCAAACTTGTTCCAGGAATTTGAATTGACGACTTTAATCAAACGGATATCTATCCAATTGATTCACTCTTTATGTTCGCAGTCTTGCTTTGAGACGGTCGAGTAAAGAGAATGGCTAGTACGCCGCGAAACCCTGTCAAGGAGATTCTTAATTGAATCTACCTGATCACAGGTACGATATTTAATATCGTATAACGGTCTTCACCGACCGGAGGTAAAACGCTACCGATTTAGGACGAATGTCAAAGCCATTCTGTCCGTGTCTATGTTTTGTCTCGAGAAGGTGGCGTCACGGTGTACTCAGCAAAGTCAATAATTCAGAAACCACATACTCATGCCTAAAGACATATTCAACAATTAATAGTGTGAGCATGTGGATGAAGACACAAGATCGCAAGATGGCAAAGACAAGTCAAGGATGATTTGAAGATCTCAAGCTTAAAGACAAAGTCGGAAGACAACGACAAAGGCTCATAGATCACAGCATGAAGGAACAAGACTACTATTACACGTTCAAGACTCATTTATGGCGAGATTAGTAATCTCTACAAATTTCCTAAATGACTAAGGTTTATGACCTCTCATTGTGGGAGATTGTTAGCCTCAAAACATTGAGCCAAACAAGAATGCTCGGTCATATGTTTATTATGTATCGTATTTTAGAACGTTGTAATAGGTAGTATATTAGTCGTGTTATTACGGGCTTAAATTTAAGCTAAGGTTCATTAATAAGTAACCAAAGCCCATATCTACCTTTCTTTCATAAATTCGTGTGCTAGAATCATCATATATTAGGGACAACAAAAGATCATTTGGGTGCCTTTGTTTAATCTGAATCTCAAAAAAGTTCACTAAAGACAAAAAGTCAAACAAGTCAAGCAGTGGAAAAAGTTCTTACTGCTCAACACCTAAAACTAGCCCTTGCTAGTGTTATTTTGAACTCGGCTTATCAATAAGCTATTTTAGCTTATCCAGACTTGCAACAACTTATTTTTGTGATAGATCTTCATTATTTGATACATTTGATTAGACTGGAGCTTATTGGACTTTGACTTTGACTTTTTGCTAGAAAACCAACTTATTTGACTTTTACATAAGTGCTTATTTGCTTTTTCCAGCTTATTGAGTCAGGTTATTTGAAAACTCTTTGTTGATTTTGCTTAATTAAGTCATTTAAAATCTATAGAAACTTGAATCAGCTTTTGGGGTGGCCTAGAACTCAAAAACGACTATTTCGTTTTCTGTAGATTGCTTATTGCATTTTCAGGCTTATTCCTTGGGCTTATTTCAAATTTCTTTTTACAGAAGTCTTACTTAGGACAAAAGAAGCTTGTGTGTCTAATTTGAGCTTATGGCATTGGCTTATAGCTTAATGGCCAAAAAGCCCATTAAGAATAAGCTGTTTGGTATAAGCTAGCTTATTTCACACTTTCAGCTTTTGGGCCGTTGGAAAAACTTGTTTAAAATCAAATTTTGAGTCAAGTAGTGCTTTTTGGGCTTATTTTGGACACTTTTTCATTTTGGGCCCAATTTAGCCCATTAAGTGATCTGTTTTGGGTTTAGCCCATTTTCTAGGCCCATTAAGGGTACTTAGGTAATTTCACTTTCAATTATGAGTTATTTAGGTTAAATTAAGCTAGTTTGCAACTTTTTAGAATTTTTTATGATTTTTGGATTTTTAATAATATTTTAATAATATTTTATTGTTAAAAATTGAAATTTTGATTTTCTAAGTTTTTATATTTTTCCTAGATTGTAGACAATTAATTAGGAGTTTTGTAACTTTCCAAATATTTTTAGGGTCTTTTAATTATTTTCTAGAATTAATTTAAGTTTTAATTGAGTTTAATAGTTTTTAATTGTTTAAAAATAGTTTTTAGTGGTTTTAAAATTTTGAAAAATACTTTTTAGCTTAATTAGGTTATTTTAAAGGTTTATAAACTTTAAGATCTTCTTTTGGACTTTTTAATAGTTAATATTGATTTTTAGGGCTTTAATTAGCATTAAAAAGTCATTATTTAATTAATTAAAAGGTTTTGGCAAGTTTGGATTTTTTGTAAACTCTTAGAATATTTTTGTGAATTTTTAGTGATTTTTAGGAATTTTTAGGGTACAATTTTAATTTTGGTGCTTTTTACGGTTTTACGTGTACCCTTTTTTCGTCTTATTTTAATACGACATCGTAACCGTCATTCTCTTCTTATCTCGTTACTATCATTCTTTCTCACAAATATAATCACAAAGATAATCATTTCATTACACACACACTAAGCCTCCTTGAGAACGATCCCATTTTGGGTCATTTGTACACGGTTTTCCTAAATCGTCGTACTTAATACTTGCCACTTTTGCTCTCTTTTCCTAAAGAGTAGTAAAACCACTACATTTGTAATCCCTTGTATCAGCAAGGAAACAAGCTCAAGACTAAAGTCAAAGATCTCATCAAGCATATTCACAAGAACAAGATCGAAGACTCAAGCATAGTATGCTAGGTTTAAGATTTTGTAAAATGGTGTGACCTCCCTTAGGGGGAGATTGTTGGGAATACGTTTTTCCAAAGAAAGTATCGGTCACATCATTTTTAGCATACATCACGAGGTATAGACTATTTAGGACATTGTAACTTGGAGTGACCTCCCTTAGGGGGAGATTGTTGGAAATACGTTTTTACGTATTTAGAAAGGATCGGTCACTCCAATGATATTTATCAAGTATTGGGCTCGTGATCCAATATGTAATCAGTATAGCCCATATAGCCCACATGTAGGGTGGGCCATATATACCCCCTCCTAGCATGTTAGGAGGGGTTGGTAATTGTTTGTTTCTCACATTTCATGAATAAACCTTTCTTTCTCTAATCCTCTCATTTCTCTCTCTAGCTTTCTCTCTCTAGTTCTTCCTTCTCCATCCCTCGCTTTAGATCTATACAAACACATCTATAATCCTAAGAATATATGATTCTACAAAGGAACTGAATATGTTATCGGTATCACTTATTGGATTGAAAGGACTGAGGCGATTTTTTCCCAAAATGGTTGTGATGAAGATTGTAAAATGAAGCTCGTCGTTAGTACCTTAACGACTGAAGCATTATCGTAGTGGAATTACTATATTCAACTCGTTGGAATAGAAGAAGCCTATAAAATGAAGTGGTTAGATTTTAAGTACCCCCTGATGACGCAATATTATCCTTCAATAGAGATCGAGAAAGTGAAAAAGGAATTTTGCTGTCTAGTGACAAAAGGAATTTATCTCAAAGTGTATTTGAGAAAATTTAAAGAGTTAGCAAAATTTTGTCCTATCACTAATTCTCAAAGGATGATGAAGGCTTTTATTATAGGATTTTCTCTGGGATTCAAGAAGATGATTACTATTTCTATAACCCAAAGTTTAGAAGAGGCCATTAATGTTACCTAAAAGTTGATGGTCACATAATCAAGCACAATCCTATACAAGAATCAGATACCCTTAAGCGTATATTTAGTAAAGAATGAGACTTCAATGAACCAAACGTAGTCACCAATATTTTCCCTATGATCCCTATTTACCTTACCTATATTACCCAAATCCTAACCTAGTTAACCTTCGTCAACCCATAAAATGCAATAGTTATGCTGGAAGACTTACCAATTGTATGAAGTGCCTACTACATCACAGAGGACTCTACACAGTCAAGTGTCATAATTTCCACGAGATAGGTCATCAAACGTGATACTGTTTGAGCAAGTGAATTTTTAGATTTTTCCCTAGATATCATATTTTGTAATAAATAAATGTTGTAAACATATGTGAGTATTATCAATAAAACCTATGTGTTTTCAATTACATCTCTTGTAAGTGTTATTTTACTTCATTATCTAGTAGTATAACTCATTTATATTATATATACTTAGAATAATATGTACTTGACCTTTTGGACTAAAATATTCAACTTATATCTTAACGAGGTTACGAAATCTGAACTACAAATGTTCAAACCTGAATTTTCTTTATGAAGATAGGCAAGAACATGTAATAGGATTTTTTAGAATTTCTTAAGATAAGACATGATGCCATCCGGATTACTGTCAGTTGTATTTTACTAATGGTATGGAAACTCTGACAAGGTTATACCTAAAATAGTGTGTTGACATAGAGTACCAATATCTATAGTTCTGAATACATTAAAAAGAATATTACCCTATGTACCAATAGGCTAAAGTGATAAAATTATTCAGACATTACATTACATACTCCACGTATGTATTATGTTACCTGAAATTACATTTACCCTAGAAAGGTATATTATAGAACTTTGTAGTATGTGACCCTAGAATATCTACTGGATTAAAATGGTTATTTGTGAGAAATTTTCATCCGAATAATCAAAATTCTTTTCTCATAAGGACTGAGAAACCACACCATATTAAAACAGTATTACCTTAAGTAAGATTTTTCCTGTAATCTAAATTGATTTTGGAAGATATGATAATCAATTCAAGATTTTAAGTTAAGTTGTGACTTGTGGACTTGAGTTTTCCCAAAAGACCTAAAAAATGATCACATTTCTTTTCCTATTTTGGAAATCTAAGGAAGATTTATCTGATTTAATAATATGATTTCTACTCTTTTTAGTAGATTTTCATGGCTAAAAAAAGAAAGATACTTCATTTATACCCTGTTTTGACATTAACTCTGGTGGAGAAGTTGATTTCAAGGTAAACAACGACAGTAAAAGTTGTATTCTTGATATATGAATAAAATTCTAGAAATAAATTTTAAAACATGAGAACTATATTTGCCTTTGATGTGCCATATTACCATTATAATCTCGGGACGAGATTTCTTTAAGGGGAGAGACAATGACAACCCATAAATTTCACAAGTGTGATATATGCTATGAATAAAAGGAAATGGAAAATCCATTAGAAATTTTTGTTTTCTATGCATTACTTGGTAAGATGAACTACATCTCACAACCTGAATTACCATATTAGCATATTCCTATATGTTGTAAATATAATGTATATAACAAGTATGAGTTCTAAAAGTAATCTAACAAGTATAATATGAATGAGAGCACCTAAATTCCTATAGAAACCTTAGAATCCCTATAAATGAATGATAAACTGAAGGATCATAAATGTAACACCCCCAAATATACACAATTCAATACAACGGAAGAGTCGTTGGTGTTACAGGTTAGCACATTACTCACGTCATATACAACGCTTAAAAATCACGTCGTTTAATAATAAAGCATTTTCCATTCATGAATATCAAATTTACATAGGTCCCAAGTCATAGTATTTCATACAATTTAACAAAACATTTGAATGAAAATTGTTATTTAAGTGCGGGCCATAAATTCTTGTCGTCTTCCCGAGAATTACCTTCAAGTACTTGAGATAAAACATGTTACAAGAAAAGGTCAGCGAAAACGCCGAGTGAATTCATAGAGTTTAATGAAAACCATTAATATACCATCGGTATAAAATTATTACCGAAAATCATTTTGTACAATTATTTGTCGTAGGCCATAAAATAAGCCAAAACATTTTATACAAATCCTTGTCAAAATCATAATATAGGCTTTTGCCTTCAAAAACCATTATACGAACCATTGTCGTAAAAATATCATACAATACGTTTTATAACATTATATAGTGTAATATAAACCGTTATATGAAAATGGTTATGTAAAGCCAAAACATAAACATAATATCAATACTAAGACCCCGTATTGCTAGTCAGGCAATATATTGTAATTCAATGCCTATGGGAGTATTTTCGTTATTGGATTATTATAAGCCGCATGACATTGCTACCTTACTATAACAAACAACGGGTAACTAACCCGAAACTCATTTGCCCATCTAAAACAGCGTGTCGTCACAATAATCACGCTCATATAGTTCTTCTCATACATAAATTCTCTTACCAATCAATGTGGCACAACGGGGATCAACCGTCAAGGCGCGAACTGGGGTGATCTTCCCCAAATAGTACTATTATATGCATAAGCGTCTACCAGATCCTGGTAGTTCACAATTCATGCTAATGGGACTTTTAGTGACATAACCTAACTAATAATAATCCATTTTATTTCATTCATCGGGTCATATAATCATTCATCGGGTCATACAATCATTCGGGTCCAAATCAATAAACAAACAATCGGAACAACTGGTGTCCTATTTTATTAAAACTAACATGTTATCTCCATCACGAGTTTATAAGACATTTCATAAAAACATTTTAAAGAGTGCGAGGCTATGAACTCACGTTGATCGGGAAAGGCGGTTTATCGACGATTTGGATGTACGGTACGCGCTTCAATCACGGAAACCTAGACAAATAATACTTGTCTGAGACTCTTGTCCAATGACTTTATAAAAATAATGGCTATGTATATATATGATTATATTATAAGTATGATGATGATCAAGTGGGTTTTTATATCTTTATTCAACATTATAGTGTTATGTGTTAGTCAAATTGTTGACTAGTTACACTAGTTTCAATCCAATTCCATATCAAGGCCCAATAAGCCCATTAAAAGTTAAATACTTTATATTAGCCCAATTATACTTATAATATCAGTCCTTTACTCATATGTTAGTCCCAAGTGGGTTAAGCCCAATGAGTAAGTCCATTAGTGTTTAGCCAATCTAGTTGGGCTAATAGTTCAATAAGGCTATTTTGCCCCGTTAATGTCCATAAGTTATAAAGCTCGGGTTTTATTGTCTTTTACTTGTAACATGTACTTATACATCAGTATATGAGTTTTAAAAAGTTTACATTAGACGGTTCTAACCATCTAAGTTTTAATTGACAAAAACGTTAATTTTACGGTTTTAGCCGAAAAAGACGTAAAACTCATGTTTATAGTTTTATAACTTATAAAACATAACAAATTGCCATTATTATAAAATGTCTCATTTATTTATTAATGTTCATACTTATTTATATGTAATATATAAGTTAGTGGGTTTTAAGTATATATTTTATAGTATATTTACTTGAGTGCTAATATTATACTATATACATTTATTTTACAAATCTGATTATTATTTTCACTTTCACCATTTTTACCATATCTTGAGTTCTACAAAGAGATAGAAGCTCATTTTTGGGTGACATAAAATACATATTACGTTCTACAATTAACTCAGCTTTAACTACTGCTCAATCTATCTCGAAATGTCTCTAACAGTCCGTCCAAAATAGACTACTCAGATTTGAACCTTAATATTGTTTTGATCATATCTCACTCATTTTATGGATTGCATTGAGTGGCCAACTCTCATATATGTAAAAGTCTCATAGTTTACTATATATTAATTTATCCAAGCCATTTTAACAGTTTATCATATTGTTCTTTACTGTTTTATACAGCCTACTATTTTAAGCATGATTTTAACATCCTTTCAAGTAGATTTTAATCATTTTAATCAAATCCATCAACACCAAATCCCCACATAATATTCTTGATCATTATTCATCATCATATATATACATAAATGAATAAATGACAAGATTACATATTCAAAATAACAAGAGGATAGAAAGAAACAATCTCTATACAACTGAAGTGATGAAAAGATGGGGCTGATGATGAACAAGACTTGGTTCCTTGTTACCAAATCTTCAACTTGGCAAATGTACTTCTTGAGATCTTCATATGCATGAATACCTTCATGAAAATCAGCCTATGAACTCCATTGAAACTCCTTGCTAGTTGTTAAAATCACCTCCAATCTCCATAACATCAAAGGGTATTCAACTTGTGCAAGTTAAACACATGATTCATGGTTGAATTTTGATCAAATGGGGTGTTTTGGGAGCATGGTGGACGGCCAAAGTGAGTGAGTGAGAGAGAGAGGGAGAGAGTTGTGAGTTTTTGAGAGTGGTTTGCATGTTAGAATGAGAGAGAGTGGTTTATGTTAGCTTGTTTTCAAGTGTTGGTAGTTTTGGTCAAGCTTGGAGGACAAGTGTCCATCACTTGACACAAAATGTGTTTAAGTGGCTAGTTTGGCGGCCCATAATGAGGGGGTGGGACAAGTGTAACTTGTTTCATCCCCTATTAATTTACGGGTACTCCTCGATTCTAGTTTCCTCGATTTGCGTGCCCTCGGGTCGTTTTACGAAAACATTTTTATAAATTATGAATCAACGGCACAAAACGAATCTAATAAAAAATGTCTCATCAAAAACGGAGTTCAAAAACGTAAATACGTAATCCTAGGGTTTCCGGTTTAGTCGTAAAAGACGTTAAATTATTCACGTAAGCTCTAATTCCTTCTCGTAAATTTGTCATTTTATGAACCAACACAAATTAAAATTACAAAATAATATTCAAGAATAAATTTATTTTCTGAAATGTCAGACTGTCACCAAAAACGGCGTATGTAAACGTAAGCACGTTACATAGAATTCTCCAGTTTAAACGTAGTCGATTCTACTTCAAGACGTAAATCCATTTCTTCCCAAAAATGAGTGAGTTCATAATATAACATTAAAATAATGTTTTTAAATAATACTTGAGAATAAAATATCGACCATAAATTGACGGATTGTCACAACATTTATCCCTAAACAGGATCTTTGTCCTCGAAGATCAATTTATCTTACTACTCGCTTCTTATAGAGTTAGAGCCATGTGGGTATTTCCTCCACATTCTGTCTTTTCTCACAAGTGTAATCCATTACAATACGCGAGTTTCATCAAACATAACTACGAGAATATGATCAGGCTTAAGTTGACTTACTTTTCTCTATCCATGATGTTCACGGGTTTTTGATGAATGCAACTTTTCGCCGATCTAAACTTTACTAAGAAACAATCAGATTTTCACTTGATAGACATTTTATCAAGTTCAATATACAAAACATAATTCACGCAGCCCTTGAAGTCCTAGGGTAGATCCAGCTTATATGCCTTTCAAACCAACTTTTACATTATCTCAATGGTCCCATACAACGGGGACTTATTTCCCATGATCTTTTAGATCTTCAATTCATTTTTCCAAGGTGAAAATTTTTGGCCTAACTTTGCTACCCATCCTGCACTTCAAGATCTACATTTCATATTCACATAACCTCCTGCCCACTACTGGCAGTCAATAATCAGGTCCTAATTTCAATAATCATTTCAGGTCTCGCGGGTCGAGTATGTTGTAATGTTGGGTTTGTCATCATAGGCAACCTTAAACCTAAAAGACATGTCCAACTCACAATGAGTGTATGTCGGGTATCTTCATCCCAACTCCTTCTTACAGATGCTCTCATGTTTGTATCCTCACAAGATTCGATCTTGATCCTAATACGATAATTATCAATGATAATCTCTCCAAAGGAAAACGATTATACGGTTTATTACCAAAGGTCAATTATTCAAGCATAAAACAACACTCCTAGTGTTTTGTATCGTTACTTCACCTCGTCCCTTCGATTGGGGTGGTAAACAGTACTCTCAACAAGGATCGTTCCCAATGACTTCTGAGTAAATATCTGGAAATTCGATGCGAAGCGAGGATCTTGATAGAGATGATCGATACAGGCGTACTATGTTTACACAACTCCTTTAAATACAAAGAGTCAATTTATTCATCGAGAATCTATCATTAGCGGGAATGATATTAGCAGATTTGGTCAGTCTGTCGACGATGAACGAAATCAAATCAAATTCAGATGATGACCTTTGCAATAGTTAGACGTTTACTAATGTACGAGGCGATGTATGCCTTCATAATTTGCCATCAGTACAACTTCTACAGATAAAGATACATTTAGTCAGAAATGACATGAATAGAATACTTAATCTTATGAGATTCCAACATGACTAAGTCTCGAATTACTCCATATGTAGGAAACCACAAGCGGCCTTTTATGCATTTAACGCCATCGGCTTCTCAATTCTAATGGTTCACATTAGCCGCGAACCCCTTTTATTATCTATATTATCCTTTTTACAAGCTTCAACTATTTTTAAATTGCTCGGTAATTTATTTTGCACAGTCATTACTAAGGAACACATCCTAATTGATTCTTTATCCTTTCTACATAATGTGTCAGTATCTACATTCACCTTTCCTGGTGAAATAATTATCATGACCACAATTCACTCAAAAATTCTCTCTTCATATTTTCTATGTTTTAGTTTCGTCTCAACTATTAGTTTTATCAGTTTTGCTCAATCCGACGTTTAAAGCGTCGATAAATATTACAAGTACTTAAGTAATAAATATTTAATTTTTCGAAACGTAGTCGTAAAAGTTTTAAATTTTCTTAGTTCGTCCAGTTATAGAAAAATGTTTAAAATAAATTTGAATTTTGTTAACACGATTTTTGTTGATTTATCGAAAATAATTATTAAGATTCGTAGATGTTCGAAAAATCTTTGGTTATACTTTGGTCAAAATTTTCTTAGTTGAAATGCAAAAATTGCCATTTCAAATTTCAAGTCATGGTTTAAATGGTTTCCTCAATCACTCTTAGGTTGTCTTGAGGTATACACAAACAATTACCCCTAAAAGAGTTTAGTTAAATGATTTGGGTATAAGGGAATGATCCCTTAAAAATCCTTTGATAAATGATTTGTCAAAACATATTTCCACTTTCTTTTTGGTATAACCCAAAGCCTTAATGACTCTAATTTTTGAAGAGTCAATATATTCCATTTTCTATTAATCACAAGGTCAAATAATGTAAAGGATTAAGCCTTAAATCACATGTTAACTCAAGGTACATGTTTTCATTGCTTGGCCAACTCAGGGCAGTCTATAAATGATTATTAACTCCTTCCTATTCTTATAAACAAAAGATGGTCCATAATGATCACAAGCATGAATTTATCAAATTACAGCCTACACACGTGATTCACCAAATTTATGGATGCTACATGTGCATTGGTCAATCCAAACAACATAACATGAAACTCATAATGTTCATTATGAGTCCCGGATGTAGTGATTGGAATAGATAATCTTTTTCGCGGATGCGAAGTTAATGATAACCATGTCGTGGATCAAATTTTTGAATATACGCTAGAACCTTAAATGATCGAACAAATCTATCATCTTGGGTAATGGATATTGATTTCGATCGTCAATTTACTTAGTTCACGGTAATCAATAAATATAAGGAATGATAACACCATAGCTCTTCATGATGACGAGCTTGGTAGAATAAAAGCTTTCTCTGACAACTCTCTCAGTTGTACGGTAATTCTTTTAATTCAGATGGTGCTGACGTACAGTGCACTCGCCACAGTTGCAGCACCGGGAATATAATCAATACCAAATTCAACTTGCCTTAATGGCGAAAGTCTAGGTAATGCACCAGCAAATACCTCCTAAAGTTTCAGATAACATAAACATCTTTTAATACATTTACTTTAAGTTCTTTCTAGATTACAAGATCTATGACTAGTTCATACCCATTCATGGTATAATTTCAAGCCTAAATGCAGGATATGGTCATCCATCAAGAATTATTTAGATCACTTTTAATAATCAACATCTTATCTTTTAGGGGAATTCTACTCGAGTTCCCATCAATTAAGACAATGTCGTCATGTCATAATCAATCAATCCATTCTACTGGCACTTCCAACTTTCCAGTTTTATTATCGTTGATAAGATGTGAACTTCTCAAAAGACTAATAATAACTCATAATCCTTCACAAAATCAAGGATATCTGGAGACATAACTAATCATAAAAAGAGTAAGGTCAACGCATGATCTATGCGAGAGAATTTCAAATCAGATACAGACGAAAACATTAACGAATATGAGTCTATCCCATGTTTTCATGAATTGTGTACGCATTCGAAAGCTCCTCGGATCGTTACCCAGGTCATTCAAATGAAAGATAATCAAAAGAAATGATAGGAACGTCGATACATCCAGTCGGGTATCAACACTCGGTAATCAGATACTTTTCCAAAGAATCTCACTATGAGAAAATGGGACAAGAAAGGAATATCAATTGTCAAATAAGACAATTTCCACAGATGATTACATTCGATTCAGAAGAATAAATAGTACGGGCACATATGTAGGTGTCCCTAATAATATGTCCCTATTTTTCACTTCTTGTAGATCTCATAAAATTTAATCTTTCACAATCATCAAAGAAAGTTTATTGTTTACTAATAATTGCATGGTGACTACTAATCAGCCTTGCATGGTCCCTTCCAAACTGTATGTAGGCATGCAACTATATACACTTTTAGGATTAACGATGCAGTACTCAGTTCGTCAAAACTTTGTCATCATGTTTGAAATACAAATATTTTCATGCTTAATTCTTGAATAAGAATCAAAATGAATTTACAGAGATGTTCTTTGTTATGGAAATAATTAAGTTTTCCAAAGCGTTTCATAAACAACTTTACTTCGATAATGATTATTTATAAGTCTCACTTTAAATAATTCATATGGCGATGAAAACCCAATTTTTCTCAAGGGATATTGTTTTAACTTATAAAAACAATGAGTGATCTGCAAAAGAGTGATGAAAAGTTGTTTACCAAGAACTAACTACAATATGATAGGAAATGAGCTTAGCCAACTAATAATGAGGTTCATGACCTCGATGGCACTCAGGTATACAAAGAGAAGAATCTACAACACAACTCAAACTGAGGTGAGTGCTTGTTCAATGGTTGCATCACTAATGCGAACATTTTGTTGGGAATAAATTAAGGCCAGATCACTTGAGCGCTGACAAGAACAAAACAAGCGTTGACAAGAACAAAACAAACGCTGACAGCTCAAGCGTTGACAAGACAAAGTCAAGCGTTGACACATTGAACACAAGCACTGATGGAAGATATATTCTACGCGTGTATTATATTCTAGATTACTTCTAGTAAAGATAAGAACAACAATGTATTTTCTATATTTATCTTTACCTAGAATAGCTGATACGTAGATTATTGTACAAGGCTTCTTATGTCTATAAAAGAAGGCCTTTAGGTTAAGTTTCATATAAGTTTTCATTCGTAAACATCTTTCATTGTAAGCAAGTTTGATATTGATAATCAAAGTGAAAGTTTGTTTATATCATTGTGTGTTCTTGTTTAAGTGTTAAATTCCGCATAACACTTAGATTCATAAGCATATACAAAGGTTTCCCTACGTGTATTACTTGATCTAATCTCGTATACACAAAGCTAATCGATCTAAGTTTGGGATCAACAAGTGGTATCAGAGCTTGTTGAGGAACTTTTAATCTTAAAGAACACAAGAACCCTAAAAATCACCAAAACCCTAATTTTCTAAGAAACCCTAACAACATCATGTCTGAAACAATAAACTCCTCCTCCTCAGCTTTACCAAACATCAAGATTCCCATGCTTGATGCAACCAACTTTGACTTGTGGAAGTTCAACTTTGAACAATATCTGGGGATCTACGACTACAAACTCTGGGAGCTTATTGAATATGGAAACACATTCGATAAAGCCCAAAAGATTCATAATGTCATTGCTCAAAGAACAGCTGTTGTTGGATGTTCTGAAGAGGATAAGAGAGAAAAACCTGGAGATGGTAGAGTTATGTCTACTGATGACATAGCAAAGAGAAGGGTTGACATGAAAGCCCTAAATATTCTGATAGTCTCTCTAGGACAAGAGAACCAACATAAATATAGAGGCTATGAATCTGCTAAGGATCTTTGGGCAGCTCTTGAAGTTGCACATGGTGGCAATGTAGATACTATGGAATAAAAGAAAAAGCAACTCATGCATGATTATGTTGTCTTCAAAGCTCAACCCAATGAGAAACTGAGTAGTGTGAGAAGCAGATTGCTTGACATTACAAGTAAGTTGTCCTTCATGGGGACACAAGTTGGTGAAGTTGTCATCAATGCTACCTTTCTCAAAAGTCTTGGTGAGGCATGGAAGATTGAGGCAAGATCTATTCTTGCCAATAATACTTACAAGAGCTCCTCGTTTGATGACATCTACAACAAACTAAGGCTGTTGGAGGATGAAACTCTTTTAGAGCATGGAAGCAAGTCTACCACCAGTAATATGGCCTTCTTTTCTCATAGTGAAGGTCAATTCAATCAGAAGGACTACATCCAGTTACTGGATCATCATATGTCAGCACTGGAACAAGTCCTGTCAACGCCTCCTATTCAGACGCTGATACATTTAAGAGTGACTCCCCAAGAGTTAAACCTGCTGGTTTAGATTTGGATACTGTTTGTGCTTACATTGCTTCTTTGCCCAATGGTTTAGTGATTACATATGAGGACCTTGAGCAGATAAGTGATGAGCACTTGGAAGAGATGGACATCAAGTGTAACATGGATCTTGCTAGTATAAGAGCAAATAGGTGGAACAGAAGGTTTAAAAAGAAGATGACCTTCAATGCTAAAGACACAGCTGGATTTGATAAATCCAAAGTTGAATGTTACAACTGTCATCGTATGGGGCACTTCATGAGGGAATGCAGATCTCCTAGAAGATCTGATGCTGGTAAACCCTCAAGTTAGATTGTTAAAGCTCAGGATTCCAAAGCTATGGTTGCAGTTCAAGGAATTGATGGTACAGGATGGGATTGGAGCTATCTGGCTAAGAATATTGAAGAGGATAAAGCTTTGGTTGCTGATATTGAAGAAGAAGAGCATGTTGAATATGCTCTCATGGCACACTCCTCCTCTTCATCTGATAATGAGGTATATGATGACGCTTTTTGTAGCAAAGGTTGTAGGTTAAATACTGAAAGACTTAACAAAGAGGCGTTAAAAATAAAAGATGATATGAGTACTGAAAATGTAAATTGTCCAATTACCAACTAGCTCTTACTGAAACTGAGAAAACCGTTTCTGAATACAAGAAAATGGAGTTTGACTTAAAAGATAAAATCAATATCTTAAAACATGAGTTAGATGCTAGTATGGATATTAGAAATATCATGGAAAGGGTTAATGGTGAATTACAGGCTAAGTTAGATGAGGCCATTAAGAATAAAGATAATGTTGGCCTTAAAATTCAAAGATTTGATAGAGCCACCCAAACCCTAGGAGACTGTGTAGCTAAACAAAGGGATCTTAAGGACATGACTGGGATTGGGATGAATGATTACTCATTGGTTCCACCACCAGCTGGTGACTTCTATGGTGTCCAAAAGGGACTTATCTTGGACTGGTTTGCCAGAGCTCCAAGAGGAGGAATTCATTCCTCCACCAAGAGTTGTCACTCCAGTGGAAGAGTATCAACAAAAATTGACTGACCTGAATGAGTGGAAGAAGGCTAACCCTACTTTATTTGTCAATGGTGGCTTGCTATGTGAAAGTCCAAATGAATCAACACCCATTAAGGTTACTAACCCAATCACTGGTAAAGTTGTTGACTTAGGCTCAAACACTGTTAGAAGACCTACCATTAAATATGCAGAGATGTGTAGGAATACTAGGTCACCCAAGAGCCAAGTTAGCAATCATGGAATAGGCTTCTTCTCTTCTAGACCTAAGGTTGTGTCTAGGAAACCTTGTTACACGTGTGGTAGCTTTTCACACTTGGCCTACAAGTGTGTCAACGCTCCCAACACCAACGCTGATAGAAACAATTTCAACGCTGACAGGAACAAAGTCAACGTTGTTAGGAAGTCAAACGTTGTCAGACCCAAACCTTGTGTGCAGCAAAGTCCACAAGTGATTACACCTGCCCCATTCTTTACTAGAGGGTCTAACACTCATGGACAAAGACCATTTCAAAAGACAAACACCTGGTCAAATAGGCAATGGCCTTCTGTAGCAAACCCTAGGTTCAACGCTGACAAGGGTAATTTCAACGTTGACAGGACAAATTCTAACGCAGACAGAAACGTGACCAGACCTAAATATATGCCACCACAAGGTAAGGGGTCCAAAGCTTCTTCAAGCTTAACATGGAGACCCAAGAAAGATCAAAACCCTAATGAGAATGGGATTTCAATGACCTGCAATAGATTTAATTACATTTCCAAGGTCATTACAAAACCTATTAGGGTTAACTAGGTATTTCATCCTAAAAAGGATGAGAATGGGGTTGTTGTGAGAACTAAGTCTGTTCTTATTGAACAACCAGATGAATCCAAGTCTTTTAAGACTTGGGTTCTCAAAGAAAACTAATTTGTTTTCTTTATGTGCAGGGCATTCAAAGACAGATCAATGATTATGGATATTGGGATAGTGGATGCTCAAGGCACATGACAGGGAAGGAAGACTATCTGACTAAATTCACTCCCATTAAAGATGGTGATAAGGTTTACTTTGGAGGTGGATATGGTACTATCACAGGCAAAGGAACCCTTCTCACCAAGAATCTGCGTTTTGAGAACGTCTTCCTGGTAAAATAACTTGATTACAACCTGTTTAGTGTATCACAAGTTTGTGATAACAAAAATAAAGTTCTTTTTACTGATACTGAGTGTTTGGTG
Organism: Glebionis coronaria; assembly: GCA_025667525.1. Classification (NCBI taxonomy): domain Eukaryota; kingdom Viridiplantae; phylum Streptophyta; class Magnoliopsida; order Asterales; family Asteraceae; genus Glebionis; species Glebionis coronaria. The sequence continues at coordinate 368,207,418 of CM046876.1, forward strand.
TTAAGCAAGGATTTTAAGATCCCTGATGAGAAATATATTGAGTATAGAACACCTAGGCATAAGGACATATATAATGTGAATTTAAATGGGATTAAAATGAATAATAATATGTCTTGTTTTTATGCTAAGGCCTCAGTAGATGAGAGTAATTTGTGGCACAGAAGACTAGGGCACATAAATTTCAAAAATATAAATAGACTTGTGAGGCTTGGTTTAGTTGATGGTTTACCTGAGAAGGCCTTCCACAATGACCACTCTTGTGTTGCATGTCTTAAAGGCAAGCAACACAAGGTCTCATTCAAGTCCAAACAGGTGCAGACTAGTTCTAGACCTCTTCATATGCTTCACATGGACCTCTTTGGTCCAACCAATATAGAAAGTTTTAATGGTAAGTCATATTGCTTTGTTATCACAGATGACTTTTCTAGGTTTACTTGGACATTCTTTCTAGCTATGAAGAGTGACACAACTGATGTTCTTATTGATTTTATCACTCAGATTGAGAAGAGGTCTGGCAATGAGGTTTAAATGCTTAGGAGTGATAATGGTGGAGAATTTAGGAATAAGAAGCTAGATGATTTCTGTGCCAGGAAAGGAATTACAAGGCAATTTAGTATTGCTAGAACCCCACAACAAAATGGGGTTGCTGAGAGGAAAAATAGAACCCTAATTGAAGCAGCCAGAACAATGTTGGCTGATGCTCACATTCCTATAGCCTTTTGGGCTGAGGCTGTTAATACAGCCTGCTATGTGCAAAATAGAGCATTGGTTAACAAAATTCAGAAGAAAACACCTTATGAGTTACTTTCGGGTAGAAAACCTAATATTGGTTTTCTCAGACCTTTTGGTTGTCATGTAGTAGTCTTGGATACTAGTGATGCCTTAGGGAAATTTAGTGCAATAGGTGATGAGGGTTACTTCATGGGGTATTCAGTGCAGAGCAAGGGTTATAGAGTTTATATTAAAGAGGACAAACGTATAGTTGAAAGAGTACATGTTAGGCTTTTAGAGAATAAACCTAGTGATCCTGAAAGTGGTCCTAATTGGTTATTTGACTTGGAACCTTTATCTAGAACTTTAAATTATATGCCTGTCACTAATCCAGACATTGTGAAGGTAACTTCAAATGTTGTGGAGGAACAAGTTGTTGATGTTTCAGGTACTCAGGTTCATGAAAAGGTTGGATCACAAGCAGAAAAGATATCTCCTATCCTAGAATATGTTACCATTCCCATTTGGACAGATGCTTTTGCTGCTGCTGCTGCTGCTGGACAAGATAATGGTGGTTTCCAAGCACCACCAGTTACAAACATGCATGGTCCTTCAGGCGCTGACAAAGGCAAATCTAGCGCTGACATGATCAATTCAGGCGTTGATGGTTCAGACGTTGACAACCACACTTCAAGCGTTGTTAGCCCAAGCGCTGACAAACAAGATTCAGGCGTTGACAACAATACTGAATATCTTTTCTCTTCCAGTTTTGAACAAGGGAACCTTCCAATATATATGAAGAGGTTCATCCTCATGTTGATGTAAGAGAGTCTGATGAAGAAGATATTAGCAACATGGAGAATGAGGTTGAGGACACCAGACTTTTTGAAGGAGGAGTTCTCACTTCCACAATGAAGAATCACCCCCTTCCCAGATCATTAGTGATGTTATGACTCCAGTTCAGACTAGAAGATCTCATCAAGGTCTTGGTGGGTTTATTGCTAATATACACAAGAAGGTTGATACCCCTCTTGTGCAAGCATGCTTGTTTGCATGTTTTCTGTCACAAGAAGAACCCAAGAAAATATTTGATGCTCTCAAAGAACCAAGTTGGGTGGAAGAAATGCAGGACGAGCTTCACTAATTTGCAATTTAGGATGTTTGGGAGCTGGTTGATTGTCCTAGATATGTCAGACCTATAGGGACAAGATGGGTTCTCAGGAACAAAAGAGATGAAAGAGGCATTGTGGTCAGAAACAAGGCAAGGTTAGTGGCTCAAGGTTATACACAAGAGGAGGGGATAGACTATGAGGAGGTCTTTGCACCAGTTGTAAGGATTGAAGCTATTAGGATTTTTCTAGCCTATGCATCCTGCATGGGCTTCACAGTCTATCAAATGGATGTCAAGAGTGCCTTTCTCTATGGCACCATTGTTGAGGAAGTATATGTGATGTAGCCTCCTGGTTTTGAGGATCCAGAGAATCCAGATAAAGTGTATAGAGTCAAAAAGGCTATGTATGGCCTTCATCAGGCCCCTAGAGCATGGTATGGTACTTTGTCTACCTATTTTGTGGACAATGGATTCAAAAGGGGCACCATAGATCAGACACTATTTACAAAGAAGAAAGGCAAGGATGTGTTGCTTGTGCAGGTCTATGTTGATGATATCATTTTTGGGTCTACTGATCCAAAGATGAGTGAGGATTTCTCCAAGCTTATGACAGACAAATTCAAGATGAGTGCTATGGGGGAGATAAACTTCTTTCTTGTTTTACAAGTTCAGCAGAAAGAGGATGGTATCTTCATCTCCCAAGACAAATATGTTGCTGAGATCTTGAAGAAGTTTGGTTTTTCTCCACATGAAAAGAGGGCTACTACTCCTATGGATAGAGAACACCCTTGGGGAAAGATTAGAGATGGGAAAGATGTTGATGTCAGGCACTATAGATCCATGATTGGATCCTTGATGTATGTTACTGCCTCCAGACCTGATATCATGTTTGTTGTGTGTGCTTGTGCACGCCATCAAGTGACTCCCAAAGAATGTCACCTTTATGCTGTAAAGAGGATCTTTAGGTACCTAAGATGCTATCGTGGTCTTAGTTTGTGGTACCCAAAGGATTCACCATTGGAGCTGATTGCATATTCAGATAGTGATTATGGAGGTGATAAATTTGATAGGAAATCCACAACTGGTGGATGTCAGTTTCTTGGGAGCAGGTTGATATCTTGGCAATGCAAGAAACAAACAGTGGTGGCTAATTCTACAACTGAAGCTGAGTATGTGGCTGCAGCTGCTTGTTGTGGCCAAGTGTTGTGGATTCAGAACCAGCTGTTGGACTATGGGTACAATTTCATGCATACTAAGATATTTGTTGACAATAACACCACTTTATGCATCATTAAGAATCCTGTACATCATTCTAAAACTAAACACATAGAAATTAGACACCATTTTATAAGAGATTGCTTTGAGAAAGGTTTAATACAACCAGATAGGGTTGACACTGAGGAAAATGTGTCAGATTTACTAACTAAACCTTTTGATGCTGGAAGATTTAAATACTTGGTAACAAGTATTGGAATGGTTAATCTCACATAATATGTGTTTTGGAGTCTTTTTGTAAAAGTATGTACAAGATGATGCATTGTTATTGGTCTTATTGATGATTTAGATTTTCCACTATCTTTTTCTAACACTGACAAAGGTTACTTGAACACTGATAAGTGTTTTTGTAACGTTGTCAGCAATATAATTGTCTAACGCTGAAAGAAGTTACTTTTGTGGTTGTCAATCTAAATGTGCATATGGTGTTAGCAGTATACCATTGGATACAGAGTTGCTTATGGATCAATGGAGAAGCATTTGGACAAGTTTTTATTTATGGATGATGGTTGGAATGTTTCATTCCTATCTTGACATAATTTTTTTATGTTCATGCATGATTTTAGCAAACTTTTGTATCATAGTTTAAGGCGAGGTTTTGGGAACCTTTAGGATGTTTGGGTATCCATATGATACTCTTATCACAATTCTAGATTGTGTCCACATGTGAGTATGAGTTAGTTTCTACTAAATCATGAGGCACTGTAGCATGCAAAGTTGATATACTATGCATGCTGCCAAGACATTTTTGGCCTAGAATTGGTTGTGGTTTGTTGGGAGACTTGGGAATGATTTTGATATGGGATTTACCTGGGAGTAACAAGGATTTTATAAGGTAACTTGGTTGTTAAGAGTTTTGGTTAGCAAGGGACACTAGAGGACTGTTATGTCTATCTTGCTTATGCAAGTGTGCATAACTGGACAATGCTTGCCGCCCTATAATAATTATCAGCCTTTGGTTATCTTCTCTAGGATAAATTACTTGTTAAGGTCATTTTTCATTTTTAAAACACTTTTATTTTTGACGCTGACAAGAATTTTCCAAGCGTTGTTGTGACCAGATTGGACGCTGACATGGCAATAGGCAAACGTTGACAAGATTATAGCCGTTGGGCGTTGATAGGTTATTTTTGACCGTTGACACTCAATGGGACCTACCCAGTTGTTACTTTTTGACAAATTTTTAGGCCGTAATTTTAGGAGTTGTTACTTTCATTTAATGCATGAGATAACTTATAACTTTTTCAATATTTTCATGATTGATTTTTGAAAATAGTTGCCTATTTTTGGGCCTATCACATGCATCTTCTTCTCCTATAAATTTGGCTCCTATTTTAAACAGGGTATCTATAATTCTTATCAAATAACAATTTTCTCTTATCAACTTCATCTTTTTCACTTAAAATTAACAGCTTTCATCAATGGCACCAAAGTTTCGACCATCAGAATTGGAATTGAGGTTCAGATCTCAACCCAACATGATTGCATATCTTGCAGCTGATGATACTCTGTTTCCCCAATACACACAAATGGTGGCGTATTTGAACGCATCCCCATTAAGGTATGATCTTTCTCATGCACCACTCATTCCAGTCATACACATTAAGCAGTTTTGGAACACTGTTAGTTCCTCAACAGTTAATGGAGTGACCACATTGACTTCTATTGTTCATGGGAGACCTTGGGTGGTTACTGAGGCTTTGGTACGCCAAGCCTTGCATCTTGATGATGCTGATGGTATAGCCACCCTTCCCATAAATGAAATAGAACAAGGGCTTAGGGCTTTGGGATATCCTTTTCCTGATGAAGGTACTCTAAATAAGTATCATAAGAAGGAATTTCCCCCAGCCTGGAAGTACCTCATACATGTCCTCCTTCAATGTTTATCTAACACCCCACCAAATGCTATGCGCAGCGGAACTACAACATTTGGGTGCTAGGCAGTTATCATCGCACACAAGATATATCGAACGACTCCAAAGAGATGTCAATTTAAAACTTAGATTAAAAATTGTTAAAAGATACATGTCTACGGTTTTTCCAACCCCAATTGATACAACAGAGTTTAGCGTTTATGGTCCCCATGAATCTCAACCCAAAAGTTACAGTTTTCACAACAACATAACATTAAAGTTAAAAAATGTTTAAGTAATAACGGGAGGAAAAACAAGCAGACTCCAAGCCATACACACAACATCCATCCAATGCACGCTCCATGCTACACTTCAGCGGTTACCTGAAACACATGCTAAATTTGGTCAACGAAAACGTTGAGTGGAATTCATAGGTTTTACAATTCATTTTGAACATATGTGAAATAAAAACCATTCACGATCATTCATAGACTTGTCGATCAAACAATCTATATTCAAGATACTGGCAATTGTGTTTAAGCTCATGACACTAAACCGTTAACTCAATCACCCGCGTAATAATTACCGGCGTGATTTAGATGAAACCAAGGCCCCTAATAAGGCATCAGTTGCAATTATACCTTATCTCTTATCACAAATTATCCGTCCGCAGGGGGTATCAACGTACTAGCCCTCGTCTCGGATAGGGTAGTCAACCTCATAGTACTATCACTTTGTATAAGCGGCTATTTCTAATCCACGCTAGGACTAAACAATAGTTAATAGTTCATGAAATTAGGGACTTTTGCAATTAGGTACTCAACACAATTTCAAAGGCAACATTCGGGTCCAACAATCATTCATGACATATGTTCATTTTAAAAACTAGCATGCATTTCCCTCGCGGGCAAAACAGTTTGAAATAATAATAAGCGAGGCTATAAATTCACACCTTATATATCAAGTAGTCGATAGTTCGAGAGACGGTCACTGACGACGATACGGATGCCCGGGTAAATCAACACCTATCAAACCAAATAACGCGTAATGAGTAATCTCATTTTAAAACCTTATGGTACTGTATAAAATACATAAATACTAGTCACTTGTGACAATTACAACTCACGCCAAAACAAAACAACAAGCGTTACTCATTTTACACCATTTGTCCTTATTATTAACGTTATCCATTTTTATTCATTTTCGCCGATACTTACCAAAAGTACGGGCTGTTTTACCATACTTAACCATCTTTGTAAAATTTGACAAAATTCTCAAAAATACTATAAGACCTGTAGAAAACACATATTTAATCCCAACAAAAAGTTTTACTTCTACGACCCGTTACTCAACACTTTTCCAAAAACTACGTTTTTCGGACTGAAATTATACTTTGACCAAGTCGGACTCATTTGACCCGTTTAAAACACTCCATTGACCCATTTGACACCTAAGTCCTATAATAGACTCAAATGTGCAGGTTTGAAACCAAAATTCAGCCCTTGACCATTTACCAAACTAGACTTATAGTCCCCGGGATTTGACCTAAACCAAACATAACTTCGGATTATGACGGTTTTCATCTCCCGGTACACGAATTTCAAAACGTCGTAACTTTTGACTCGTTAGGAGTCGTAAGCTCTACCTTATACCAAATCGAAGCTAAGAAAATACTCTACAAATCTATCCTATCCACAAGACCTGTTTTCAAAATAATTTTTACGAAAATGCCTTAAACTTTCTGCCTAAAATCAACCTTACCAAAATCACACTAACACTCGTTTCCAAACCCATTTATCATCACTAGACATCATCCTAAGCATCCCTAATCACAAACAAACAATGTTTTCAGTCCCTAACCCCTATTGATCATCAACCTTATAAAACTAAAATCCTAAAAACAAACATGCAAGTAAATGTATCCATCTAAAACATCCATAAACACAAGATTAAACACAAACCCATGCTCAAAACATCAATCACCATGGTCCCCCAAACACCCCCCCATTGTCGTGGAGTTTGGGTGACCAAAACACCACAACCAAATCAATTTTGGTGGGTTTGTTTAGTGATTATACCCCCATTACACATGAATTAAACATGCATTTATCCAATTAACATCAAAAACGATTTTGAAAAATTCCTTTGATTCTTGAAAAAAAAAAATATGAATGCATGTTGGATTAGATTACATATAAAGATTGGAAATGATTTAATTAGAGGTGGTCTAACCTTAGTTTTAATCAAAACCAAGTAGAAAAAAAAAATTAAGGGTGGTTTATGGTGGGTGAGGGTGGCCGTCGGCCTAAAGGAGAAAAGAGGGAGAGATGAAAAAATTTTACAAGTGTTTTTGTGATGTATGTGTTTTGTTTTCCCCTTTTGTAAAAATTGGAAGGACCTCTTGTGTAATTTAAGCTTTCTTTTGGCCTCAATTAAAGACGACACTAAAACTTTGCGGGATTGACTCACTAGTCATTTTAGAAAATTTTACGGGAGTCGGAAATTATCCCAAACACTCCAAAATACTTTTGGGATACTTTAAATGTACCCGGAAAGCAATAAAACTCACTCGACTCGACTTAACACGAACCGTAAGTAAAATTCTCGAAAAATTACATTAGCGATAAAACGTCAATAATTATAGAAATTTGGGCATCCATCGAGATCGTATTCGTCATCGTCCTTCTTAAATCGTCAAAATTATAACCTCGAACATCGGTTTCAACGAAAATACTAAAATATATAGCAATTAAAATTTATTAAAAAAAATTTCAAAAATTAGCGTAATTTAGGGTAATGTTAGTGACCTCGGTTCTAGGGTATCATATCCACCCCTCCTTAAAGAGTGCGACGTCCCGGCGCTCGCCTCTTCTTATACTCACATTTCGTGCCGCTGGAACAGATGAGGATATCTTTCCTTGAAAAAGTCCTCACGTTCCCAAGTGTATTCCGGTCCACGCCTAGAATTCCATCGAACCTTCATAATGGGAATTCTACTACGCTTCAGCCTCTTGACCTCTCGGTCCATAATTTCCACGGGTTCTTCCACAAAATGCATTTTGTCGTCCAGTTGAATCTCGTCCAAAGGAGTCACCAATTCCTTATCCGCCAAACTCTTCTTCAAGTTCGATACGTGAAACGTGTCGTGAATAGCACTAAGCTCGCTCGGCAACTCTAACTTGTATGCTACTGGTCCAATTCGTTTAACGATCTTAAATGGTCCAATATACCTCGGACTCAACTTTCCTTTCTTCCCAAAACGAATTACACCCTTCCATGGCGATACCTTAAGCATAACCATATCTCCGACTTCAAATTCCAACGGTTTCCTTCTGTTATCGGCATAACTCTTCTGTCGGCTTCTCGCAGCAAGTAGTCGGTTCTTGATTTGCACAATCTTCTCGGTCGTTTCTAAAACCATTTTGGGTCCAGTCAATTGACTTTCTCCTACTTCACTCCAACACACAGGCGATCTACACTTCCTTCCATACAATGCTTCGAACGGTGCTGCCTTGATACTTGCATGGTAACTATTATTATATGAAAACTCCACTAGAGGCAACTGGCGTTCCCAACTTCCTCCAAAATCAATCACGCATGCTCGGAGCATGTCCTCCATCGTCTGAATAGTTCGTTTACTCTGGCCGTCAGTCTCCGGGTGATAAGCTGTACTTTAACTCAATTCAGTGCCCATCGCATGTTGAAGCGATTTCCAAAATTCCGAAGTAAATCTACTATCGCGATCCGAAATGATCGATAACGGCACTCCATGTCTGCAGACGATCTCCTTCACGTACACACTGGCCAGCTTTTCCATACTGTCCGTCTTCTTCATAGGTAAGAAATGAGCAGATTTCGTCAATCTATCCACTATTACCCATATCATATCACATCCACTAGGAGTTCTAGGTAAACCCGTCACGAAATCCATAGCGATTTTCTCCCATTTCCATTCTGGGATCTCTGGTTGTACCAACAACCCAGACGGTTTCTTATGTTCTGCTTTAACTTTCGCACAAGTCAAACACTTACTAACGTAACGAGCAATATCCGCCTTCATATTCGGCCACCAATAAACTTTCTTCAGGTCGTGATACATCTTATCCGATCCAGGATGTATCGAATACTTCGACTTATGAGACTCGTTCATAACTAAATCTCGTACTCCAGGCTTTCCTTCCTCAGATGCACACAATGGTAACCAAATCCGATTCTCGAAATATCTCAATCCGTCTGACCTAATCACAAAAAGAGGTTTTAACATTCTTCCCAAGTTCTCAGCATCAACGTTCTCCTTCATTAATCCCCTCTCTTGAGCCTTCAGTATAGTTTTGGTTAAATCAACACTCTCGGTCATCACTAAAGCTCTGACTCTCAAAGGTTTCTCTCGTTCCTTCCTACTAAGTGCATCCGCTACAACATTCGCCTTGCCAGGATGGTAGCGAATTTCACAGTCATAGTCACTCAGTAATTCTACCCATCTTCTCTGTCGCATGTTCAACTCCTTTTGATCTAAAATGTGTTGCAAACTCTTGTGGTCAGTGAATACAACACACTTCGTACCATACAAATAATGTCTCCACAACTTCAACGCAAAAACTACAGCTCCTAATTCCAAATCGTGCGTCGTGTAGTTCTCCTCATTCTTCCTCAGTTGTCTCGACGCGTAAGCTATCACCTTTTCACGCTGCATCAATACCGCTCCGTAACCTTTACGAGATGCGTCACAATACACTACAAAGTCTTCGGTTCCTTCATGTAATGACAATATCGGTGCGGAACATAACTTGTCCTTGAGTGTTTTGAAAGCGAATTCTTCCTCATCTCCCCATTCATACACTCTATTCTTCTCGGTAAGCTTTGTCAATGGCTTTGCTATAAACGAAAATCCTTCAATGAACCTCCGATAATACCCAGCTAAACCAAGGAATTGTCGAACTTCAGTCGGCGTTGTCGGTGCCGACCATTCCCTGATCGCTTCGACCTTGGCAGGATCCACGCGAACTCCTTTGCTATCAATCACGTGACCAAGGAATTGCACGGATTCTAACCAAAACTCACACTTCGAGAACTTCGCATACAGCTTCTCTTTCTTCAACAGATCCAATATCTTTCTCAGGTGCTTCTCGTGCTCCTCCTTACTCTTAGAGTAAATAAGAATATTATCGATAAAAACAATAACAAACTTATCTAGATACGGCTTGCATACGCGATTCATAAGGTCCATGAATACAGCAGGCGCGTTCGTCAACCCAAACGGCATCACTCGAAATTCAAAGTGTCCATACCGCGTACGAAAGGCAGTTACAGGAATATCCTCCTCTCTTACGCGTAGTTGATGATACCCTGATCTTAAATCGACCTTTGAGTATACACTGGAACCTTGTAATTGATCAAACAAATCGTCAATCCTCGGCAATGGATACCGATTCTTAACCGTCAGCTTGTTGAGTTCTCTATAGTCAATACACATCCGAAATGAACCATCTTTCTTCTTCACAAACAACACTGGCGCTCCCCATAGTGATGAGCTCGGCCTAATAAATCCTTTGTCCATCAACTCCTTCAGTTGATCCGATAACTCCTTTAACTCGGATGGTGCTAATCGGTAGGGTGCACGCGCAACCGGCGCAGCTCCTGGCACCAAATAATTCGAAACTCGACCTCACGGGTGGGTGGTAAACCTGGCAGCTCGTCTGGAAAAACTTCCGGATATTCGCAGATAACAGGTACCTCTTCAATCCTCGCCTCTAAATCACCATCACTCGAAACTTGTGCCAAAAACACATCGCATCCACTGTCTACATACTTCATCATTTTCAAACAAGAAATCACCTTCAAACGAGAAGTGCATTCGTCTCCCTTCACGGTCAAGACTTTATTCCTCAATGGGATCTGAACTAATCTCTCACCACAGACGATCATAGCAATGTGCGCCATCAGCCAATCCATTCCCACAATCACGTCAAACGATCCTAGCTCTATAGGCATCAAGTCGATTTTAAAAGCGTAATTTCCTAACTTCAGGGTACACCCCTTCAGTATAGAATTCGTACTAATAATTTTTCCATCGGCTAACTCAACATTATAACTAGTTGCTAACAACACCGGTTTTCTATCGATATGTCGACTAAATTTAACATCTACAAAACTCTTGTCGGATCCAGAATCAAACAAAACACTAGCATAACAAGCGTCTAGCAAAAACGTACCGGTAACCACGTTAGGACCCTGTGGTTTATCAGCCGTCCCTACTTGATACACGGCAGCAGTATTGTTACCTCCTTGCTTGTTTCCTGCCTTCGGGCAATTCCCTTGTATATGGACTCTCTCTCCACATCCAAAACAACCCCTCACTCTTGTAGCATTCGCCCCAGTGGCTACCCCTTTCGTTCGGCAATCAGACATCTTGTGACCCGCTTTTCCACATTTGCCGCATGCAGGCGGGCAATTCCCTACATGGTACAAGTTGCATCTACCACAGTGGGGATTCACCTTCGCTCCTCTGGGGTTTGTCACATCTCTCATCCCTTCATTCCTTCGTTGGTTAAACTGCTGATTGCGGTTCTGACCATTGTTGTTTCGGTTTCCACCTCGGCTTTGACCCTGGGATTGGTTTCTCTGCGCCGCCTCCCACTTCCTCTTATTTCCTTCAGCAATGAAGTTCTTCTTGTCTTGGAGTTTGACATCCATCAACGCGTGAGCCATCTGGACCGCCTCATCAAACGACCCAGGTTTAGACGAAGTCGTCTCACCCTTGATATTACTGGATAGACCTTTGATGTACTGTTTCATTTTCTTGGTATCATCGGCAAAAGTGTCTGGACACAAAAGGCTTAGTTCATTAAACCTCCTGGTGTAAGCAGTGATATCATTGTTTTTCAAAGTCAGGTGCCTCAACTCATCTTCCAATTGACCTAACTCCTCTTCCGGACAGAACTTCTTGGTCAAAAGAGCTTTAGTTGCAGTCCATGTTCTTGCATTCGCTACTGCCAATCCAACAGTGGCTACTTGGGTGTTCCACCAACTCAACGCATCGTCAAGAAATGTAGCAGCCGCAAACTTGACCTTGTTCGCTTCTGAAAAACCACTAATCTCGAAAGTACTTTCAACCTTTTCTAACCATCTCCTGAGTTCTAGAGCTCCACCAGTTCTACGAAATTGCGTGGGACCACACTTTATGAAACTAGAGTAAGTACATTCTCTTGGGGCTTGCTGTCTCCCCGCATTTCTGCCCTGGTCTGGATTTATTCCTGCTCGGTCTGCTTCTAGCGCATTCGCAATGGCTTCCTGAATCATCGTGTTCACACGGGTTGCGGTTAGTTTTGGAGGCATGGTGCGTTATCAAATATATCTTTCTGCAAGACAGGGAAAATAGAAAAACAATGTAAGTATACACATCAAGATTAAGATGGATTTCTCTTTCAAGACATAATATAAATACAACGACACATCACTACAGAGTTACTAATATTCATCAATTCGCATTACAAAAGATCAAATTTAAGACATATCACAGATCATGAAAGGTAAACATGGATTGTATTGATAATCAACCAAAATTGTGACAAGTATTGCCACTACAATCATTCACCATAAAACTTAAGTCCTCAAGTTTTTCGTCATAATGCCATCATACAAAAGTCTAAAACAGTTCTATTACAACGATCAAAGATAAAATATAAGACAAGCAACTAGGCATGTGGTGAACCACATGGCCTCTTGGATGGCGGTTCGTCATCATCTTCCTCGGGTTCCTCATCGCTATCATCCTCGTCCACATCATCCATTTTTCTCTTTCCTTTGTCGTTCGGCCCACATTCAGTCTCCTTTTGCGTCCCTGACGTAGACCCACACTCAACCGCTACATGATTTCCCATAGTGATACAAGCACCTCTGGCAGGTGGCTGGATCATGAAGTCATTAGCTTCCATTTCCAAATCGTCCACAAATCTCCAATCTGGGGGTAATGATGCTCTCACTCGATGCTCCCAACTCTGCATCCTAGACAATCTCACTTGATCTTCCCTAACACGGTCAAGACTGGCTCTCAAGTTCGCGATCATCGATCTTAGACTGTTGATATCACTTTTGTTTGCATTTCCATCATACTCAATTCTTGAAGTCCTTTCCAACAGTCCTTGGTGTGCCCTTTCATTCTTATCAAACCTCTTAATTATCCTGGTCTCAACCACAAACCGCTCATACATCAACCTATCCATCCTCCTCAAACGACCCTCGGGATCCCAGTAGTGTCTTGGTCTCGGAAAGTAGACCCTTGCGATATTCTCATGAATAGATTGTGATTTTGATAAATTGCTGGACTCTGCACCACTCCCATTACTTACTCGAACAAATCCTGGCACTGTCCTCAAATAGTCCTTATAATTGTCCATCGGGCGACTAAAGGGTTGCTGCTCATATCGATCGGTCGGAGGTACTTCATAACCCTTTGGCGAATTCGGAGATTGAAACAAATCAGGTTCGGTCTGACCTACAGCATTCTCGGGAATACCATCATCCATCAGTTCCTCGGGCTCTTCCTCAGAATCCTCTCTCCCATCACTACTGATACTAAAGTTGTCCACCTCACTTTCATCATTGTCATTTTCCGGCCCTATTTCTTCTTATGGAGTGATCCATCCATTGTCATTATCCGGCGGGTTTGGAGGGAACGGTCCCCCTTCGTGACCTACGATGTAATCGTTTCCATTACCATTAGGCGGTACCTCGGCCATTCCTGCAATAACAGCGAATTTTGGAGGGTACGTAAGTAACTATACAATATTTATAAATACATGCATGCAAATGCAATGCAAAGGTGGTACATATGCCCAAAATGTAATAATATGATGCTCATGCATGATTAATACAAAAATTACGGTGTCGGATATTCCACGTATAATTTCAACGTCTATATATAGTAATTTCCATACTTACATAATAATTACCCACGTATATACTTCAACTCAAAAGTATACGTCAAATGCTATGAATACAAAAATAAATCTTACCGGAGCCATGCAGGATAGTTGTGTGTGCTTGGACAATTTCTTACGACACCAAAAGTTATAGTTTAGGACTTTCAAAACGACCTAGTTCTCTATAACTCATGGCTCTGATACCAATCTCTAACACCCCACCAAATGCTATGCGCAGCGGAACTACAACATTTGGGTGCTAGGCAGTTATCATCGCACACAAGATATATCGAACGACTCCAAAGAGACGTCAATTTAAAACATAGATTAAAAATTGTTAAAAGATACATGTCTACGGTTTTTCCAACCCCAATTGATACAACAGAGTTTAGCGTTTACGGTCCCCATGAATCTCAACCCAAAAGTTACAGTTTTCACAACAACATAACATTAAATTTAAAAAGTGTTTAAGTAATAACGGGAGGAAAAACAAGCAGACTCCAAGCCATACACACAACATCCATCCAATGCACGCTCCATGCTACACTTCAGCGGTTACCTGAAACACATGCTAAATTTGGTCAACGAAAACGTTGAGTGGAATTCATAGGTTTTACAATTCATTTTGAACATATGTGAAATAAAAACCATTCACGATCATTCATAGACTTGTCGATCAAACAATCTATATTCAAGATACTGGCAATTGTGTTTAAGCTCATGACACTAAACCGTTAACTCAATCACCCGCGTAATAATTACCGGCGTGATTTAGATGAAACCAAGGCCCCTAATAAGGCATCAGTTGCAATTATACCTTATCTCTTATCACAAATTATCCGTCCGCAGGGGGTATCAACGTACTAGCCCTCGTCTCGGATAGGGTAGTCAACCCCATAGTACTATCACTTTGTATAAGCGGCTATTTCTAATCCACGCTAGGACTAAACAATAGTTAATAGTTCATGAAATTAGGGACTTTTGCAACTAGGTACTCAACACAATTTCAAAGGCAACATTCGGGTCCAACAATCATTCATGACATATGTTCATTTTAAAAACTAGCATGCATTTCCCTCGCGGGCAAAACAGTTTGAAATAATAATAAGCGAGGCTATAAATTCACACCTTATATATCAAGTAGTCGATAGTTCGAGAGACGGTCACTGACGACGATACGGATGCCTGGGTAAATCAACACCTATCAAACCAAATAACGCGTAATGAGTAATCTCATTTTAAAACCATATGGTACTGTATAAAATACATAAATACTAGTCACTTGTGACAATTACAACTCACGCCAAAACAAAACAACAAGCGTTACTCATTTTACACCATTTGTCCTTATTATTAACGTTATCCATATTTATTCATTTTCGCCGATACTTACCAAAAGTACGGGCTGTTTTACCATACTTAACCATCTTTGTAAAATTTGACAAAATTCTCAAAAATATTATAAGACCTGTAGAAAACATATATTTAATCCCAACAAAAATTTTTACTTCTACGACCCGTTACTCAACACTTTTCCAAAAACTACGTTTTTCGGACTGAAATTGTACTTTGACCAAGTCAGACTCATTTGACCTGTTTAAAACACTCCATTGACCCATTTGACACCTAAGTCCTATAATATACTCAAATGTGCAGGTTTGAAACCAAAATTCAGCCCTTGACCATTTACCAAACTAGACTTATAGTCCCCGGGATTTGACCTAAACCAAACATAACTTCGGATTATGACGGTTTTCATCTCACGGTACACGAATTTCAAAACGTCGTAACTTTTGACTCGTTAGGAGTCGTAAGCTCTACCTTATACCAAATCGAAGCTAAGAAAATACTATACAAATCTATCCTATCCACAAGACCTGTTTTCAAAATAATTTTTACAAAAATGCCTTAAACTTTCTGCCTAAAATCAACCTTACCAAAATCACACTAACGCTCGTTTCCAAACCCATTTATCATCACTAGACATCATCCTAAGCATCCCTAATCACAACCAAACAATGTTTTCAGTCCCTAACCCCTATTGATCATCAACCTTATAAAACTAAAATACTAAAAACAAACATGCAAGTAAATGTATCCATCTAAAACATCCATAAACACAAGATTAAACACAAACCCATGCTCAAAACATCAATCACCATGGTCCCCCAAACACCCCCCCATTGCCGTAGGGTTTGGGTGACCAAAACACCACAACCAAATCAATTTTGGTGGTTTTGTTTAGTGATTATACCCCCATTACACATGAATTAAACATGCATTTATCCAATTAACATCAAAAACGATTTTGAAAAATTCCTTTGATTCTTGAAAAAAAAATATGAATGCATGTTGGATAAGATTACATAGAAAGATTGGAAATGATTTAATTAGAGGTGGTCTAACCTTAGTTTTAATCAAAACCAAGTAGAAAAAAAAATTAAGGGTGGTTTATGGTGGGTGAGGGTGGCCGTCGGCCTAAAGGAGAAAAGAGGGAGAGATGAAAAAATTTTACAAGTGTTTTTGTGATGTATGTGTTTTGTTTTCCCCTTTTGTAAAAATTGGAAGGACCTCTTGTGCAATTTAAGCTTTCTTTTGGCCTCAAGTAAAAACAACACTAAAACTTTGCGGGATTGACTCACTAGTCATTTTAGAAAATTTTACGGGAGTCGGAAATTATCCCAAACACTCCAAAATACTTTTGGGATACTTTAAATGTACCCAGAAAGCAATAAAACTCACTCGACTCGACTTAACACGAACCGTAAGTAAAATTCTCGAAAAATTACATTAGCGATAAAACGTCAATAATTATAGAAATTTGGGCATCCATCGGGATCGTATTCGTCATCGTCCTTCTTAAATCGTCAAAATTATAACCTCGAACATCGGTTTCAACCAAAATACTTTAATATATAGAAATTAAAATTTATTAAAAAAAATTTCAAAAATTAGCGTAATTTAGGGTAATGTTAGTGACCTCGGTTCTAGGGTATCACAGTTTGAGTCCCAAATGTACTACACATAATGAGATCAATAGATCCATTGCCAGTGCTATTGTGTGCATTGCAACAGGGCAAAAATTTAATTATTCAAAAATGATTTTTGAGGGCATGTGTAAAAACAAGGGGAACAAAATGACTTTATCTTATCCCCATTTTCTGCAAATGGTTTTTGATGTTCAAGGTTACTGCTCAAGGGATCACAATGATTTTTATAAAATCCCTGAGCAACAGAAAGCTATTTTTATGAAGATGAACTCACCACCCCATAGAGACCTACCTTTAACCCAAGATATGCTTGCTGTTATTGCAGCAGCACAACCCCAACCAGACCCACAATCCCAAATTGACCCCCAACCACAACTTGAACCCATCCCTGAACCTTTACCTTCACCTGAACATATGCAAATTGACTCAGCATCCTTCAACGCTGACACACTCAATGTTGGCGTTGATGTGTCTATTTCCAATGCTGACACACAACCTTCACAATCCCAAACACCCCTTAACCAACCCACATCTACCCATTCTTCCACACCATCTTCCACACCCCCTGAATATAGGTTGATGAAACGCCAAAGGACTATTGGAGTGTTCTCCTCTGGTGGTCCTAGCCATGTGGCAGAGAGAACCACCACCACAAGTGTGGCTGGTGACCTGGATGAGGCTGGGACTATTGGTTCTGGCTTAGATGCTGGCCAAGGCAGTCCCACCATCATTAAGTACTCATCCTTGCCCAATGAATCTGACTTGGGAGGTCAAATCCCCATTTTAGAAGAGGGCAGACTGGAACCAATGACTCTTATGGAATTGACGGCAGTCTGCATAAGCTTGCAAAAGCAAAATGCAGACTTAGTACAAATTGTCACCTCACAAGGCCTTGAACTCAAGCAATTGAGGGAGAGGATTGTTGGTTTCGAAAGTGCTAGGAGGGGTATGGAGGAATCTTCCAAAGGGGAGGAAGATCCAATAAATCTGAGTGATAAGGGCAGTCATGATGGTCAATCAATGGATGTTGCTGAGGCCCTTACAACTTTGAAGAAACAAACAGGTTTTGATACGTCCTTGGTCTCTCCTACCAACTTAAATTTATCATTTACAGCTATGTTGAGAGAGGTTACACAAGGCGCTGAGGGAAGATATTTGTTCGTTGACAAGGAAAATTTGGACGCTGACAGAAATATTTTGGGCGCTGATAGGACAAAGTTGGGCGTTGACAGACCTGCACATGAAGGTGATGTATCCCAGTCATCATCTATCATCAAGGAGGTTTCTACTCAGGTATTACCATCTACCTTACCAACCATTGCACCATCAGATAAGGGTAAGGGTAAAATGGTAGAAGAGATTGTTCCAAAGGATGCAACTCAAGTTGAGTTTGATAGAAGATTAGCTGCACAAATCATGGAACAAGATAAAAAGGAGTCACCATTTGTTGGGACTTCAGAAGAAGGAAGTGATGGAGATAGATCAGACTCAAGTGTGATGATTATAGAACCAGAGAGGCTTGAGTATGGTGATGAGTTTGCTAGGGAAAAGTTGAGAGAATTGAAATTGCAGGTTGACTTTGACATGCCAGAGGTGGTTCAAATGTATCATGCTTGGGAAGACAGATGCATGGAGAATCCAGACTTGACCATTTCAGATCAAATATGGGGTTTGGAGATTCTACTTAGAGTTCAGAAGGATTGCTAGGTAATTTTGAAACACAAGGCAAGCAATATTCTCTCAGAGTTGAAAAGGGATAGAAGGGAGCTCTACTTTATGTTGCTCAGATGTCATGGAGTTGGATGAAGATATCAGAAGTTGAAGGCTTTGACATTTAATGAATTGGAAAACAGGGCTTATCCCATTTGGGTGAGAGTGCAGGAAGCAAACACTCTCAAACTTCTTTCAGATGAAAGAAAGGAAGAACTTGCAGAAGAAATGGAACTCAAGAAAGCTATGATTATTCCCAGGCCAGTGAAAAAGGGAATTTCATTTGATTTTCCAAAAGATATGGATCCACTATATCCAAGTGAAGCAGTTTTAAGAAAGAGCCTCAAGCTCTCACCATTAGAAGCTTCAGATATGGTGCAAGTGTTACCATTAGATTCCAGGAACCCAATTGTGAGCTATGAAGAAGATGAATGTGGGTTCTGGAAGATTGGCAGATTTGGCAAGGAGGTACACACTTTTACCACTCTCATATCTTTGTTTGCAAGTTGTGATAGAGAAGACTTGGTGGACCTTTGGAGGTTGCTAGAGACCAAGTATGAGGCTGAAGCACCAACTTCAGCTAATGGAATAAAACTTTGGACCACATTCAAAAGAATGTGTGGACCAAAAGATGAGGATACTGCAATATGGAAGGATCTTGAAGATGACCTCAGTGGTCTTCAATGGAGGTTATATTCAGCTGCTGGTGTTTACCATTTGAGTTCTACAAAGTTTGCTGAGTATCTACTTGTGGATGCTCAGTATTTCATATCCAAGGCTATTTTGGAGAAGATGAAGGGCACTCAGCTGGAAATAGATTATTCAAGTGACGTGGCAAAAGATTTGATCAGATTTATTCACTATCAATATGATTCACTATCATAAGAGTGGATATCAAGTTTAGGGGAGTATTGTTGGGAATAAATTAAGGCCAGACACTTGAGCGCTGACAAGAACAAAACAAGCGTTGAAAAGAACAAAACAAGCGCTGACAGCTCAAGCGTTGACAAGACAAAGTCAAGCGTTGACACATTGAAGACATGCACTGATGGAAGATCTATTCTACACGTGTATTATATTCTAGATTACTTCTAGTAAAGATGAGAACAACAATGTATTTTATATATTTATCTTTACCTAGAATAGCTGATACGTAGATTATTGTACAAGGCTTCTTATGTCTATAAAAGAAGGCCTTTAGGTTAAGTTTTATATAAGTTTTCATTCGTAAACATCTTTCATTGTAAGCAAGTTTGATATTGATAATCAAAGTGAAAGTTTGTTTATATCATTGTGTGTTCTTGTTTAAGTGTTAAATTCCGCATAACACTTAGATTCATAAGCATATACAAAGGTTTCTCTACGTGTATTACTTGATCTAATCTCGTATACACAAAGCTAATCGATCTAAGTTTGGGATCAACACATTTGGATGAAGCAATAAAAGATAGATAACATCGATACATGTAGGATTTAGCAATCAAATGTAGTCTTTTAATTAATCACAAACAAGTCAAAATTGTACCGTAACACATTACGTGTCACTATGTCATACAATTCCAGGAACTCATCCTACCAACTGATGTCTCAGTTAAGTTAGGAATTTTTAAAAGATACCACAATGAATAGAAATCTACAAGAGTCATTAGGTGTCCCACCTGTCCCGGAAGATCCATCGATCCCAATTCAGAAGAAGATTTCTTCAATTTATTTCTTGGACACTGGGCATCCTCGTCATTGGACAATGGTCTAGGAACAATCCTTAACACGAACCAACAATCAATTGAAATCTTATAATTCAATCACGGAACTTAACGACTTTCTCTTAACAATCTCATATTCAATACGAGTTCAAATTTAAGAATTGGGTGACACCGAATCAGATGACATCTTTCTAGGTGGTATGGTTTTATCAAACTCCACTCTATAAGGAAAGATCGTCATGGCATCGACATCAGATTTAATCTCGCCAATTCTTCTTCAAGATTTCAATCAACTAATATCAACATTGCTACGAATATCAACCATTTTATTGGGATAGTAAATATCCACAACTTGTTTTAGATCTAGAATAGCTAGAATTCCTACGGGAATAGCTTCAATTGATTTGCTAGGGGAGTTAGGGTTTCTTGTGACAATCTACGTCGTATAAATACCTCGTATAAGTATTAAAATAATCATCAAACAATCATGTAATCAAATTACAACATATATATATATATATATATATATATATATATATATATATATATATATATATATATATATATATATATATATATATATATATATATATATATATAATCCAAGTTATATATATATATTAAAAATAACACTTCTCAGTCTTGCCTTGTCGGTAACTCGGGAATTCTTCGGTACCGTTATAGTCAAAAGATTTTTAGACATTTTGAGAAAAATGTTTTATAGTTAAAAGATTTTGAAATGTTTTATTCAAAACCTTGGTTTTAAAAATATTTCGTTCTCTATAACGAGAGCTCTGGTACCAAACTGTAACACCCCCAAATTTACACAATTCAATACAGCGGAAGAGTCGTTGGTGTTACGGTATAGCACATTACTCACCTCATAGACAACGCATAAAAATCGCGTCGTTTAATAATAAAGCATTTTCCAATCGTTAATATCAAATTTACATAGGTCCCAAGTCATAGTATTTCATACTATTTTACAAAACATTTGAATGGAAATTGTTATTTAAGTGCGGGCCATAAATTCTTGTCGTCTTCCCGAGAATTACCTTCAAGTACCTGAGATAAAACATGTTAAAAGAAAAGGTCAGCGAAACCGCCGAGTGAATTCATAAAGTTTAATGAATACCATTAATATATCATCGGTATAAAATTACTACCGAAAATCATTTTGTACAATTCTTTGTCGTAGGCTATAAAATAAGCCAAAAACATTAATACAAGGATTTTTTGCCAAGTATAAAAATTTCATTGAACCAGACTTTTCGAATTGATAATAGTTAAGTGTGCGACTCAGTCGTCTGTTGGTGGAAAACAAATATATTGGTCGTTGTAGTAAAGTAAATGTGCGAAGCTAATAAGTGTGAAAACACTTATCCTTTTACCACTTATTTCCAATAATAACAAGACCAAAACGTGTATTTTATGTCGTAAAAGTCGGAATTATGCGTGGTTTGTGTTTATATTGTGTTTTAGGACCAAAAGATGAAAAAGGAAGAAAACATGGGCTATCACGGGCTTTTATCGAAAAAAAGACTAAAGACGAAGTCAAAAGATCGAGAATGCAAAAAGAACGAAAGTTCAAGGCCTATTCTGAAGATTTATCGAAGAACAAGTCTAAAGACGGAAGTTTAATGAAGTCGAAGAACTCAAGTCTAATTATCGAAGAAAATTATAAGACAAGTTAAACTTATATCGACAAATCCCGAGACGACGTCAAGAAAGACAAAGAAATTAAATCGAGTCGAGACGTGAAGAAAGAAAGAAGAAAGCTTAAGCACTTAACCTTCCCACCTCGTATAAATACCCTCCTAATATGTCATTAGGAGGGTGGTTAGTTATTAGAGTTGTTGTAGTTTATCTTTAGTTTTTAAGTGTGTTTTCATTTTTCTCTCTAGTTTTTCTTTCAAGCTTATTAAATCTTTACTTTAATCTTGTAATCTTTTGATATTAATCTTTAATCAAATCAAGCTTATTTCCTTAATTCTCATTCTATATTTCTTAATCTTTTTCATAATCTTGATAATCATGTAGTTAATTTTAATTTTGTTGATGGTTTGATTGTGTAGCTTATTTGGTTGTGCTTATTAAATTGGTAATCTTAAAAGTTTCTTTATTAAAGTGCTTATGTTCTTAATCTTAATGCCTAATGGTTTAAAAAAACAAGTTGATTTTGATAAGTTTAATATTTTGATAAAAAGTTGATTTTCAATATTTAGATTATTTAGTGTTTTAATAGTTTTTAAATTTTGGCTTATTAGTTTTTCTCAAAAATATTTTTGGTTTAAGTTTTGTTAAGTGCTCATTTTATATTTGCTTATTTGCTTAATATTGGTGAATTTCGGGTTTCATTAAAACCCTTTTATTCAGGATAAGCTGCATCTCCATTATTCCGAATAAGAGTCCGTAGATTTATTCCGAATATAGCTCATTTTCCAGATTCCGGATAAGAGTCGGTAGATTTATTCTGGATAAGCCTCAGAGGTGAAGATTCAGAATAGCTGCACCTTCAAACATTCCGGATAAGCGTGGGAATTGATTCTGGCTAAGCTGCGAAACAACATTCCGGATAACGATCCATAATCAATATTGCGGATAAGGTTTAGAACACCATTTTTCCGGATAAGTTGCCGAACATTATTCCGGATAAGCCTATGGAGAATTTATTCCGGATAAGGCTTAAGACTCCATATTCCGGATTAGTTTCCGGATAATTTGCATTTTTGTATTCCGGATATTTATTTCGGGTAAGCAACTTCTTAGGATTCCGGATTACCCCCCAAAGTCTCATTCCGGATAAGCTGCAGAAACAAAGATTCCGGATAAGGATAAGTTGTGTATTCCGGATAAGGCTTCAAAGTAATTATTCCAGATAAGCCGTCAGAAGAATTATTCGGGATAAGGTTTTGTTATATCCAGTTTTTAATTTAAACTTTATTTTTCCCGCCTTTTTACTAAGCCTTATTCTAACTTGTCTCATTTCTAGTTTAAATCTTTAAAGTTTACATTTTTATAAGTTTTAATCATTTACTTTTCAAATCTTTAAAGTCTTCATTTTTAGTTTAAATTTTCAAGCTTTCATTTTTATTTATTTACTCAACGGCATTTTCACTTTTAGATCAAAATAGATAATCAAACCTTTTTTATTTTCCACCAAGAAAGACTGAGTCGCACTTTCAACTAGTATCAATTCGAAAAGACTTGGAACGAAATTATTTTATACTTGGCTAAAAACCTTGTATTAAATGGCGCCGCTTCCGGCTCTTTTCGTTAAGATTAACGGTTTTAAGTGAGAGACGCGTTGGATTTTGGGATCCGTTCATTCGTGAACGTTATTTTTCTTGCTTAAAAATTTTCAAAAATCCATAAAAATAAAAAATTTAAAAAAATGCAAACAAAAAAATAAAATAGAAAAACATAAAAAAAACCAAAAATATTTCTTGTCTATTTTTCTTTTCGTTTTGTAGGTGTGTATGCGTACTCGTGCTCGTATGAAGAAAGTAGCTCAAGCCGAAGTCATTACTCCACCTATTGTCACCATGGACAATCAACCAATGATCGAGCTTTTGCAATCGCACGTAGAGGGCAACACCGATGCTATTGTCATACCCGAGATTGGAGCCAACAATTTTGAACTCAAATCCGGCCTAATTCAAATGGTCTCTGCTCAACCTTTCTTTAGGCGTTCGCTTGATGATCCTCATGACCATATAAAAAGGTTTCTTCAACTCACCAATACGGCTAAGTATAATGGGGTTTCACAAGAAGTGATTCGCTGGCAACTTTTTCCTTTCTCCTTAGAGGGACAAGCCCGAAATTGGCTTGATAAGGAACCGCCACAAAGTATTATTACGTGGATGGATTTAGAGACCAAATTCATCAACTACTTTTTCCCACCCTCACGTACTACCGCTTTACGGAATGAAATCATTACCTTTGAACAAAAGTACGGTGAGACATTTAGTGAATCTTGGGACCGTTTTAAGGAACTTTTAACAAAGTGTCCACAACATGGTTTCACAAAAGTACATCAAATTAATACTTTTTATAATGGTTTAAGCATGAATGTCCAAGATTCACTAAATAGTGCCTCAGGGGTAACATTTTGGTTAAGTATTCTAATGCCGCTTGGGATATTATTGAGAAAAAGTCTAGAGTGCAAACCAAGAGTATTCGAACTAATGTGGCTAGTGCTAGCACTAATGAGAGCGACAAGAGAATTGATAAGCTTACTACGTTTGTTGAAACACTTGCTCTAAAAAACCGCTAACAACACCAAAGCTATCAATGCACAAGTTAATGCTATGAGTCAGTCATGTGAAATATACGGGGATCTCACTCATATACCGATTGTCCTTCGACTCATGACAATCCGGAAAATGTGTATATCGCCAACGCTAACTTTTCTACGGGAGGCTATCAAGCACGTCCTCAAGGTGACCGTAATATGCTCAGCTATCGCTCAAACAACTTTCTTTCACCACCCGGTTTTCCCGCACAAAACCCAAACAACCTCAATCGCAACAATCAAAACCAACCTCGAGCTCCAAATCAATATCAAACCCAAAGAAAACCATATCCACCTCAAAGAAACAATCAAGTTCAACAACTACCCGCTTATCAACCACCTGCCTACCATGCTCTTCCTCCCACCTAACCCACCACATTTAATCAAGAGGTTGATACTTACATGCGGACTAATGATGTGATAGTGAAAAATCTTCAGCGGGAAATGATCAACTTGAAAGCAGATATGGTGAAACAAGGGAATGATCTTCGAGCCGATATGCTTAACTCTTTGGCAAGTCAAACGAATGACTTAAGGAACATGATGGCTAGTTTCTTCCCAATTAATCAAGCCTCTGGTTCGGGTTGTCTTCCGAGTAACACCGTTTCTAATCCAAGAGGGGAGATGAAAGCAATCACCACTCGAAGTGGAAAAGGTTTAAAGGAACCCGAGCTTCCTACACCTACACCGGTGATTGTGACAAAGGAAAACGAGTCCCCTTCTCCAATACCTCCACCTTCTATTTCACCAATTCCTCCACCTTCTACTTCCACCCCTCCACCACCCAAGGATGTGAGTGAGAATTCTATTCCAAAGCCTTCATCTCAAGCCAATATACCTTATCCCTCAAGGTTGAGGATAGAGAAGTTGAAGAACAAGGATGATATTCAAGTTTCTAACTTTCTCAAAATGATTAAACAACTGAATTTCAATATCTCCTTTGCTGAGGCTCTCGCTCACATGCCGAAGTATGCCAAAATGTTTAAAGATCTTCTCGGTGGTAAGGAGAAACTCCTTGATATCACTCAGACCCAACTTAATGGGAATAGCTCCGCAGTGCTATTAAGGAAATTACCCACCAAACTTGGTGATCCGGGTCGTTTTCTCATTCCTTGCAACTTACCCGGGGTAGAGAATTTTATGGCCCTAGCCGATCTAGGTGCTAGTATCAACTTAATGCCTCAAAGCATTTGGAAACAATTGTCTCTACCCAAACTATTTCCCACACGAATGACTTTGGAATTAGCTAGCCGTATGGTTGCTTATCCGGTGGGGATAGCTGAAGACGTCTTCGTCGGTGTCGACAAATTCACCTTTCTGGTGGATTTTGTTGTCGTTGACTACGAGATGGACCCCAGTGTTCCATTAATCGTTGGACGCCCATTCTTGAGGACCGGTCGCACTCTCATTGATGTAGCCGCGAGCGAATTAATTATGAGAGTTGGTGACGATAAAATCGTCTTCAACATGGGTAAACTTTCTAAGCAACCCTCTAAAAAAGAGAGCGTTAATTTCATTGAAGTTATTGATGAGGCTTGTGAAGAACATTTCAAAGACGCTTGCAAAAGTGGTTCTTCTTCTCTACCCATTGTTGAGACCGTTGCCTCTATTGCTCTATCACTAACTCCATTTGGAGAAAGTGATTTCATCTTAAAAGAATTTGAAGCAACTTTGGGAGATGTGAACTTACAATATGACGATTCTCCCTCCAATTGGGATGAAGACATTCGTACCATTGAGAAACTTCTCAATGAGGACCATATTTCTCCACCATCTCCTAAGGATATCTCTATCGATGAACCGAGTTTGACTACGCCTTCCATTGAAAATCCTCCGAATTTAGAGCTTAAGGACCTACCGTCTCATCTCAAGTACGTTTTCCTTGAAGACAACAAGAAGTCACCCGTCATCATAGCAAAGGACTTGAAAGAGGAATAAAAATTTAGACTTATCGTCGTGCTGAAGAATCACAAGAAAGCGATTGCTTGGAAAATCTCCGATATTCGTGGAATTGATCCACACTTTTGCACACATAAAATTCTCATGGAGGACGACTTTAAACCCACTATTCAAATCCAAAGAAGGGTGAATCCCAAGATCCATGACGTTATCAAAAAAGAGGTTATCAAACGTCTTGATGCGGGAATGATCTACCATATCTCGGATTCACCATGGTTTAGTCCCGTCCATTGCGTGCCTAAGAAAGGTGGAATCACCGTTGTGCCCAATGAAAACAACGAGTTGATTCCTACTCGTCTCGTTACAGGGTGGAGAGTTTGTATTGACTATCGCAAACTCAATGATGCTACGAGAAAGGATCATTTTCCCATTCCTTTCATGGACCAAATGCTTGAACGTCTAGCGGGTAATGACTATTAATGTTTTTTAGACGGTTTCTCCGGGTATTTTAAAATTCCCATCGATCCCAAAGACCAAGAGAAAACCACATTCACTTGTCCTTATGGAACATTTGCTTACAAAAGAATGCCTTTCGGCTTATGCAATGCTCCTGGGACGTTCCAAAGGTGTATGATGGCTATCTTCCATGACATGGTTGAAGAAACTATGGAAGTCTTCATGGATGATTTCTCGGTCTATGGTGATTCTTTCTCTCATAGCCTTGCCAATTTAGAACTTATGCTTAAGCGGTGTGAAGACACTCGCCTTGTTCTAAATTGGGAAAAATGCCATTTCATGGTAAAAGAAGGGATTGTTCTTGGACATAAAATCTCCAAAGCCGGTCTTGAAGTCGACCGTGCTAAATTCGATGTTATTGCTAAATTGCCTCCACCTTCAACCGTGAAGGGTGTGAGACGTTTCCTTGGTCATGCGGGCCTCTATCGTCGATTCATTCAAGATTTTTCTAAAATCGCTCGCTCGATGACTCACCTCTTGGAAAAAGATACTCCTTTCATCTTTTCCAAAGAGTGTCTTGAATCCTTCAATCTTCTTAAGGATAAGCTTACTAAGGCACCGGTCTTGGTTACCCCTAGTTGGGAGCTACCTTTTGAATTGATGTGTGATGCTAGCGACTTTGCTATTAGAGCGGTTTTGGGCCAAAGAGTGAACAAACACTTCCAACAAATCCATTACGATAACAAGACAATGACGGGGGCTCAATTGCATTATACCACTATCAAAAAAGAGGTTTTAGCTGTAGTGTATGCTTTTGAGAAATTCTGCCCCTATCTTGTTCTTTCTACCACCATCGTGTACACCGATCATTCCGCGTTTAAGTACTTGTTGACTAAACAAGATTCTAAGCCAAGACTTCTTCGCTGGGTTTTTCTCCTTTAAGGATTTAAAATTGAAATTCGTGACAAAAAGGGAGCCGAAAATCTAGTTGCGGATCATCTAAGTAGACTTGAGGATCCTTATCAAGGGGATCATCCGAATCAAGAGATCAATGACTCTTTTCCCCTTGAGGCTTTAATGTCTATCAATTCCAATCTTGATGACACCTCGTGGTTTGCGGACATTGCAAACTATTTAGCGGGTGGTATTCTCATCGAAGGGTTAACATCCCAACAAAAGAAGAAGTTCTTTAAAGATATTAAGACTTACTTTTGGGATGACCCTTATCTCTTCAAACAATGTGTTGATCTGATTATTCGTCGGTGTGTTGATGGACCCGCAGCTTTAGACATTCTCGAAGCTTGCCATAAAGGACCCACCGGTGTTCCCTTTGGTCCCAACTACACCGCGAAGAAAGTATTCGACTCTGGATTTTATTGGCCCACCATTTATCATGACGCTCATGAAATGGTTAAACGTTGTGATGCTTGCCAAAGACAAGGCAAGATCACACAAAAAGATGAGATGCCTCAAAATTTCATACAAGAATGTGAAATTTTTGATGTATGAGGCATCGACTTTATGGGGCCGTTTCCATCATCTATAGGGAACAAGTACATCCTCGTAGCCGTTGACTACGTTTCCAAATGGGTTGAAGCTAAGGCTCTCCCTACGAACGATGTGAGGGTGGTTGTGAACTTTCTGAAGCAACTTTTTGCTCGATTCGGTGTTCCTCGTGCTATAATCAGTGACCGCGGGACTCATTTTTGCAATGATCAATTTGCTCGAGTCATGGCTAATTACGGTGTCAATCACCATCATTCCACCGCTTATGAACCTCAAACAAATGGTCAAGCCGAGATATCTAACCGTGGATTAAAGCGAATTCTTGAGCGTACTTTGGGAGAGCATTGTGCCTCGTGGGCCGATAAGTTAGATGGTGCTTTGTGGGCTTTCCGTACCGCTTATAAGACCCCGATTGGTTGTACACCTTATCGTCTTGTGTACGGGATAGCATGCCACCTCCCTATCGAGCTGGAACATAAGGCATACTGGGCCTTGAAGTGGGCTAACTTTTGACATTAACAAAGCCGGCGATCTTCGGAAGATTCAACTCAACGAGCTCAACGAACTAAGGAATGAGGCTTATGAGAACTCATTGATCTACAAGGAGAAGACCAAGATCATCCATGATTCAAGGATTAAGAACCGAGAGTTCCACGTTGGTGATCAAGTTTTACTCTTTAACTCTCGGTTGAAAATCTTCTCGGGAAATCTGAAGAGCCGCTGGTCTGGTCCATTCACCGTCGCCAAAGTCTTCCCATATGGCACCATTGAGCTTTCTCAGCCAAATGGGCCCATTTTAAGGTGAATGGCCAGCGCGTGAAGTTTTACTTTGGTGAGGACATCTCTCATGAAATGATTCCATCCCTCACCACGTTTCATTTGAATTAAGTTTTGGGTCGAGTCAGGCTCGTGACTCGGTGAACAAAAACAAGCGCTTCTCGGGAGGCAACCCGTGATCTATCCTTTACCGTTTTCATAATAAGTGTAGGGGGAGCCCCGTATGTGTTTGTTGTCTTGTTTCTTCTAATGTGCACGGATTTAAGTTTCAAAGTTCCATTCTCGATGACTTTTGACGAACTGTGATCCCGTGTACCCGTCTTCCCGGTTCTATCCTAAACTGTCGTGATTCAATATTTCATATCTTATATGTTCACATTGAAATCACTATAGTTGTCCTCTCCTTAGCAAGATTTAAACAAAGTGCACAATTTCCTAAGTGTAGGGGAGTTTACTCCCACATGCTTAAACATTGAGGACAATGTATATATCAAGTGTAGGGGGACTTCGATCGAAGTAAGTGGGCTTTTCCATGAATTTGTCCTCATTTTAACCGAAAAATTTGATTTTTCGACATATTTCAAAATTTTTAATATATTTTGGCCTACTAGTATACTAGTATTTTCCTTTGCTATCGTTATTTACATTCCTTGCTAAAAGAAAAGTTTAATAAAGTGGTTTTAAAATTTTCAAAGTCGTGAATATTTTGACTCAACCCGAGTTTACTTATCTAAGTTTACTCTAGCTAGTATCCTTAACGTGTTTAAGTCAAGTTTTGCTAGACTTTTATTTAGGGAACTTTAAAACGGGAAACTCTTAACTCTCACGGGTTAAGAACAAGAACTTTTCGCAAGTTCCTATAATTGATCCTAGAGAGTCGTTTATCAAGGGAACTTTAAAATGCGATTTCTAAACTTGAAAAAGTCTAAGAGTTTGCAAGATCCTATAGATGACTCGAAAACCCAAAACTTTGATTTAAATGGCTAAACATCCACGAGTCTCATTCCTTGAGATTTTAAACTGTGGAGAACGAGTGATGATAGAGTCAATTATAAGTTTGGTATTCTTTCGTGAATTTATGTGAGTTGATTATAAACTTTTTCTCCCATCGCTTGCTAATAATTTATCTGCAATAAATAAGGTTGTACGATTTGAAAAGTTACTTAGCTTCTAGCATAAGATCGTTTAAAAGTTACTCGGTATTAGTTAGAGTTCATAGCAAAGGCATAACTTATTGAAGCGGGATGCGAAGATTGGCGAGTCCGAAAAGGTCCTAACAAGACATGAGGGCTATATTTTGTTGCTAAAGATCCAAAAGTGATGTGAAGAATCATTTATCGAACATCAATATGAAGGATCGAGACACACGACGAAAAGCAAATACTCCCCTAAAGATCATTGAGAAGTCTATCCAAAAAGGCCCTAACAAGGTATGAGGATAAATAGATCCAAGTCCTAAAAGGAGGCGGATCGTTGTATATCAAAGTCCAAAATAAATATTGGAGAAAAATGAAGAAGTCGTGGTCCAAAGATGAAGAATCTCTCAAAACATCAAGTGAAGAAATTCCTATTATGAAGAGAAGACCATAATTTCGAGAACGTCTCTCAAAGATTTGAAGTATGAAGTCGCTGCCAAATATCGGTCCGAGAAAGGTCTCAAATCGTGAAGCGAGTTATGCCAAGATATAAACTTTATGAGGTCCCGAGAAGCAGTTTTAAAAGATTTTGTCCTTTAGCTAACTATTGATTTAATCGTCTCACTTTATTTTCAGCCTGATAAACTATTGAAATAAGTCAAACAATGCATCCTCGTGATAATTCAAGACAATCATAAAATATAAGAGATACACCTAGGAATAAAGGAGTCTAAGTGAATAATTGGGCCACATGAGTTCATGTTAGTTTGCTAACTTATAATAACAATGATCTCGTTTTTAAGCTTAGTATGGGGAACGTGAAACTTGAGAATGATGAACATTCATAACAACCAAAAACCCAATGTAAGTCTTTGATTTCTTACTTGTTTGTTCTTTTAGTTTCCTTAGTGTTTAACATTTAATAAAGGCCAAGGTTGGTTATTTATGATGAGAAATGTAATCTGTGCTTTGAAATTAATGCATTGCATGAGGACATTGCAATGGTCAAGTGTAGGGGATTTAATAAGTGTGAAAACACTTATCCTTTTACCACTTATTTCCAATAATAACAAGACCAAAACGTGTATTTTATGTCGTAAAAGTCGGAATTATGCGTGGTTTGTGTTTTTATTGTGTTTTAAGACCAAAAGATGAAAAAGGAAGAAAACATGGGCTATCACGGGCTTTTATCGAAGAAAAAGACTAAAGACGAAGTCAAAAGATCGAGAATGCAAAAAGAACGGAAGTCCAAGGCCTATTCTGAAGATTTATCGAAGAAAAAGTCTAAAGACGGATGTTTAATGATGTCGAAGAACTCAAGTCTAATAATAGAAGAAAATTATAAGACAAGTTCAACTTATATCGACAAATCCCGAGACGACGTCAAGAAAGACAAAGAAATTAAATCGAGTCGAGACGAGAAGAAAGAAAGAAGAAATATTAAGCACTTAATCTCCCCACCTCCTATAAATACCCTCCTAATCTGTCATTAGGAGGGTAGTTAGTTATTAGAGTTGTAGTTTATTTTTAGTTTTTAAGTGTGTTTTTATTTTTCTCTCTAGTTTTTCTTTCAAGCTTATTAAATCTTTACTTTAATCTTGTAATCTTTTGATATTACTCTTTAATCAAATCAAGCTTATTTCCTTAATTCTCATTCTACCTTTCTTAATCTTTTTCTTAATCTTGATAATCATGTAGTTAGTTTTAATTTTGTTGATGGTTTGATTGTGTAGCTTATTTGGTTGTGCTTATTAAATTGGTAATCTTAAAAGTTTCTTTATTAAAGTGCTTATGTTCTTAATCTTAATGCTTAATGGTTTAAAAAAATAAGTTGATTTTGATAAGTTTAATATTTTGATAAAAAGTTGATTTTCAATATTTAGATTATTTAGTGTTTTAAAAGTTTTTAAATTTTGGCTTATTAGTTTTTCTCAAAAATCTTTTTGGTTTAAGTTTTGTTAAGTGCTCATTTTAGATTTGCTTATTAGCTTAATATTGGTAAATTTCGGGTTTCATTAAAACCCTTTTATTCAGGATAAGCTGCATCTCCATTATTCCGAATAAGAGTCCTTAGATTTATTCCGAATATAGCTCATTTTCCAAATTCCGGATAAGAGTCCGTAGATTTATTCCGGATAAGCCTCAGAGGTAAAGATTCCGAATAGCTGCACCTTCAAACATTCCGGATAAGCGTGGGAATTGATTCCGGATAAGCTGTGAAACAACATTCCGGATAAGGATCCATAATCAATATTGCGGATAAGGTTCAGAACACCATTTTTCCGGATAAGTTGCCGAACATTATTCCGGATAAGCCTAGGGAGAATTTATTCCGGATAAGGCTTAAGACTCCATATTCCGGATAAGTTTCCGCATAAGTTGCATTTTTGTATTCCGGATATTTATTCCGGATTGTATACCGGATAAGAAACTTTTTAGGATCCGGATAACCCCCCAAAGTCTCATTCCGGATAAGCTGCAGAAACAAAGATTTCGGATAAGGATAAGTTGTGTATTCCGGATAAGGCTTCAAAGTAATTATTCTGGATAAGCCGTCAGAAGAATTATTCGGGATAAGGTTTTGTTATTTCAAGTTTTTAATTTAAACTTTATTTTTCCCACCTTTTTACATAGCCTTATTCTAACTTGTCTCATTTCTAGTTTAAATCTTTAAAGTTTACATTTTTATAAGTTTTAATCATTTACTTTTCAAATCTTTAAAGTCTTCATTTTTAGTTTAAATTTTCAAGCTTTCATTTTTATTTATTTACTCAACGACATTTTCACTTTTAGATCAAAATAGATAATCAAACCTTTTTTATTTTCCACCAAGAACGACTGAGTCGCACTTTCTACTAGTAATCAATTCGAAAAGACTTGGAACGAAATTATTTTATACTTGGCTAAAAACCTTGTATTGAAACGTTAAAGTAAATGACGGTAATTAAACCTAAAACTAATTAAAACGTAAATGGTGCAATATTTAAAACTTTTAAAAGTAATTGACGAGAAATTAAATGACGTAAAATTAAAGCTCGACGCAAGGAAAATTGACAATGTAATAAAAAATGCAAACTTAAAAACGTAAAATAATGCAAACTTAAAAATAAAACTAACACAAAATAATAAATCTCAACCTACCATCGGAATACCTTCCATCCTATCGGAATCCGATCGGAATGTATGCTTACCACTTCTATCGGAATAACAAAAATCAATTCTGTCGGAATGATGATCGGAATAACCTATCGGAATGTGGTCGGAATGAGACTATCGGAATACTTAAAATCAAACCTATCGGAATACTCAGGAAATAAATCTATCGGAATGTATGGAAGGGAAAACTATCGGAATACTTAAAACAAAACCATCAGAATGCTTAAAACAAAACCATCGGAATGTGGCTATTGAAAATTTGGCAGCACTTCGTTTCTATAAGGTCTTAAGACCCGTCGCAATGTATGATCGCAATGAGCTATCGCAAT